>LR812531.1:36850312-37420061 GCA_903798195.1 Danio kyathit | reverse complement strand
ATGGTTTTGAGACCTTTTAAAACATCCAAGATGGACAAAAAATAACATGTAAATAATTAAGTGATAAGTTTGTACTAAGCTTGTTTAAAAATGCAAAACCAGTGTTAATACCATGTAAACATGTGTTCAGAGTGATCCTAACTGCTACTTCAATGACTTTGAACCAACAATAAGTGGTCTTCTGCTGTCATCTAGTGGCTACAAACAGTAATACAATTTTTAGACCATTTGAAGATGCATAAAATACATGCTGTGTGGTGTACATAAAGTTACTATTTAAAAAAGTAAGTTTATTTTTCATAATTATTGATCTAGGCAGTCCAGACATTTGTACAACTCTGGTTTTATTAAGAAAAACAGGGACTAGTTCCCAGAAAGAGTTTTGAAATAATGGTGAATAATTAATGAAAGGTTTGAGTGACAGCGGTGGGTTTTGTGCCAAAGCATTTAAAATGAGCAGGCCTATCGATATGATATGTAGATTAAGTGTGTTTGTGGAAAAAGTGTGTAAATGAAGCACATTTACTGCATTTTTAAGCCATTTAGCATGTTTTTAAGACCATTTTTACTATTATAGCGCCACCTATAGCCCGATCTCCACAAAAATTTGCATGGTTCTTTATATTGATATGACATATGTGTTGACCAATTTCTGTGAGGTTTTGAGTTTTCCTTATTGGTGTACAGGCATGTAGGTTCAAGTAGACACGCCCCTTTTGTAAATAAGCCTGTTACAGCGGTTAACAGTAGAAATTTCAACTTTTTTTTGATAATTATTGATCTCCTCAGTCCAGAGATTCTAACAACACTGTTTTTGTTGCGATTGAGCTAAAAACCAGGGACTAGTTCGCAAAAACAGGTTTATCATATATTGATGAATTTTTAACGAACGGTTTGAGTGACAGCAATGGTTTTAGTGTCAAACTGTTCGGTATGAGCAGGACTATCATATGATATGTAGATTAAGTGTGTTTGTGGAAAAAGTGTGTAAATGAAGCACAATTACTGCATTTTAAGCCATTTAGCATGTTTTTAGGACCTTTTTTTACTATTATAGCGCCACCTATAGCCCGATCTCTACAAAATTTTGCACGTTTCTTCACATTGATATGTTACATGTGCTCACCAATTTCTGTGATGTTTTGAGTTTTCCTTATGGGTTTACAGGCATGTAGGTATGTGTAGACACGCCCCTTTTGTAAATGAGCCTATTACAGCTAGCCAAAATGAAAAGTTCAACTTTTTTTTGATAATTATTGATCTACTCAGTCCAGAGAGTCTAACAACACTGGTTTCGTTGCGATTGAGCTAAAAACCAGGGACTAGTTCGCAAAAGTAGGTTTTTCATATATTGATGCTTTTTTAACGAACGGTTTTAGTGACAGCAGTGGTTTTAGTGTCAAACTGTTCGGTATGAGCAGGCCTATCAAATGATATGTATTTTGTGTGCCTTTGCATAAGGTTGTGTGATACACAACCCTTTACACTTTAAACATGCGTAAAATCGCCCCCTAGTGGCCGATTTTTTTCAAAACTGGTACAGACGTCTAGGACTATGTGTCGAACATGCTCACCAAGTTTCGTTTTGATCGGCCATCGTTAACCTTGTTTATAGGGTGGTCAAATTTTGATTGGCTAATGGCGGCCATTTTCTGATGTGGCCTTGGACAAAGGCACTGCGTACCAAATTTGACGTTAATCGGATGAACGGTCGCTTAGTTATGTGTATTTTTCTATTTTTTAAGCTAATAGCGCCACCTCGCTGGCAAAAACCGGCAAGTTTTGGTATGTGACCTCAATTTGACCTTATACATATGTGTGCCAAGTTTGGTGATGATAGCTCTTTCCGTTCAAAAGTTATAGCTACAATTAGCATTTAGCTTCAATTAGCATCGAACATTTTTGTGTACAGTTTCGCGCGGGAATAAAAATTTCAACTTTTTTTTGATAATTATTGATGTTCAGTGTCCAGAGAATATTACAGAACTGGTTTGGTTCAGATTGGGTGAAAAACCTAGGACTAGTTCGCAAAAGTAGGTTTTGGACAAATCGCGACGTAGCGGAAAAACGGAGCGTCCTAGAGAAAAAAGTCGACGCTTGCACTTTTGTTCGGGCAAACCCAAGGATTCAAAAAATGTAATGTTTTTGAGTCTACGACAAACGGTGTACGAATGGCGGCCAGAAATGTCAAAAATGTTGGTTTTTGGCGCTATAGCGCCACCTATGGTCCGATTTGGCCCATCTTTGGCCAGCCTCTAGTGTACCGGAGTACTACAATCTGGCCAAGTTTCAGCTCTCTCGGACTTACGGTTTGGTCGGCCTGATAGCAACTTCGGCAGAAAAATAATAATAATAATAATAATAATAATAATAATAATAATAATAATAATAATAATAAAAATCTTAACAAAAACAATAGGGTTTCAGCGCTTCGCGCTTGAACCCCTAAATATAGCTGCAAGCAGCAATTACCGGGGTTCAAGCATTTTAGCAGCGTAAGGTTATTTGGCAGTTAGGAGGCCTGTAAGTAGTTTATTCGACAATGAAATATATAATAAATAGAGTGTTAGAGTTTATAGATTAAGCAGAAATCAATGTTTGATTACACACTCCAAAAACAGCAACTTCGGTTTTTGCATATTGACAAATCTTTAATGAACAGTTTGAGTGACAGTTTTTATGTCAAAGTATTCAGTATAAGCAGCCCTGTGATATAATGTGTAGATCAAGTCATGGCACCTTAGACAAAGACACTGGATGTCAAATTTCAAGTTAATTGGATAAATGGTTACTCAGATACAACGATTTTTCAATGTATAGCGCCAATATGTGGCCAATGTCTACGAGTTTCATGCTATAACCTTAGATTGACCTCTTGCATATGTGTAACACGTTTGGTGAAAATAATTTAATCCAATCATGAGTTTTGGCCATTTTAGCTCTTTCAAAAAAAAATGACAAAAGAGCAGTGAAATAATCTATTAGTGATCTTCTACTGTGATCTAGTGGCCACAGTGTAACTTTAAGTGATTACAGCCATTTAGGTGTGCATAAATATATCCCTTCTATGATTGAGCATGTTAAAACTATACAAAAGGAACATTTTATATTTTATTAAAATAATTAATTATCTACAGAGTAAAAAGTGTGACAAGCTTTGACTAAATTTGATCTTAAATGCATTAACCAAGTTTATGCCATGTCAGTTTGGGATTCAGAGTGCATTCTTTGTTGCAGAGCAGTAAAATAAACTTTAAGTGGTCTGTTACTGCCATCTAGTGGCCACAGTTGTGATTTTTTCACATATGTTTTAGAGCAGGGGTGCTCAACCCTATTCCTGGAGACCTTCCTGCAGTTCTTCCAAACACACCTGCCTGTAATTATCTAGTGCTCCTCAGGTTCTAATTAGTTGGTTCAGGTGTGTTTGATCAGGGCTGGAGCTGAATCTGCAGGAAGGTCGATTGCCAAAAACAGGGTTGGTCACCCATGTTTTAAAGCAAGGTCTTTAATTATAGAACCAGTTTTTACCTATCAGAAATATTATAAAGATTTAAAATGGGACTAAATTTGGTTTTTAATGCATAACAGTGTTTACATCATGTCAAAATGTGATTCAGAGTGATCCTAAATGCAATTTTCATGACTTTAAACTCTAAAAATTTAAAAAACAAAGGTATGCAAATGTTATGAACAAATAATAAGTGGTCTTGTGCTGACATCTTGTGGTTAAAAATGGTAGGTGACAATTAAAAGTCTGTGTTATAGTGGCAAAAATTATAGAATATTAAAAATGTGTGTTTTTGAGACCTTTAAAACATCCAAGATGGACAAAAAATATAACATGTAAATAATTTAAGTGATAAGTTTGAACTAAGCTTGTTTAAAATGCAAAACCAGTGTTAATACCATGTAAACATGTGATTCAGAGTGATCCTAACTGCTAATTCAATGACTTTGAACCAACAATAAGTGGTCTTCTGCTGTCATCTAGTGGCTACAAACAGTAATACAATTTTGAGACCATTTGAAGATGCATAAATACATGCTGTGTGTGTACATAAAGTTAATATAAAAAAAAAGTAAGTTTATTTTTCATAATTATTGATCTAGGCAGTCCAGACATTTGTACAACACTGGTTTTATTAAGAAAAACAGGGACTAGTTCCCAGAAGTAGTTTTTGAAATAATGGTGAATAATTAATGAAAGGTTTGAGTGACAGCGGTGGGTTTTGTGCCAAAGCATTTAAAATAAGCAGGCCTCTCATATGATATGTAGATTAAGTGTGTTTTTGGAAAAAAGTGTGTAAATAAAGCACATTTACTGCATTTTTAAGCCATTTAGCATGTTTTTAAGACCAGTTTTACTATTATAGCGCCACCTATAGCCCGATCTCTACAAAATTTTGCATGTTTCTTCACATTGATATGCCACATGTGCTCACCAATTTCTGTGATGTTTTGAGTTTTCCTTATGGGTTTACAGGCATGTAGGTTTGTGTAGACACGCCCCTTTTGTAAATGAGCCTATTACAGCTATCCAAAATGAAAAGTTCAACTTTTTTTTGATAATTATTGATCTCCTCAGTCGAGAGGTTCTAACAACACTGTTTTTGTTGTGATTGAGCTAAAAACCAGGGACTAGTTTGCAAAAACAGGTTTATCATATATTGATGAATTTTTAACGAACGGTTTGAGTGACAGCAGTGGTTTTAGTGTCAAACTGTTCGGTATGAGCAGGCCTATCAAATGATATGCATTTTGTGTGCCTGTGCAAAAGGTTGTGTGATACACAACCCATTACACTTTAAACATGCGTAAAATCGCCCCCTAGTGGCCGATTTTTTTCAAAATTCGTACAGACGTCTAGGGCCATGAGTCGAACATGCTCACCAAGTTTCGTTTTGATCGGCCATCGTTAACCTTGTTTATAGGGTGGTCAAATTTTGATTGGCTAATGGCGGCCATTTTCTGATGTGGCCTTGGACAAAGGCACTGCGTACCAAATTTGACGTTAATCGGATAAACGGTCGCTTAGTTATGTGTATTTTTCTGTTTTTTAAGCTAATAGCGCCACCTTGTGGCAAAAACCGGCAATTTTTGGTGTGTGACCTCAATTTGACCTTATACATATGTGTGCCAAGTTTGGTGATGATAGCTCTTTCCGTTCAAAAGTTATAGCTACAATTAGCATTTAGCTTCAATTAGCATCGAACATTTTTGTGTACAGTTTCGCGCGGGAATAAAAATTCCAACTTTTTTTTGATAATTATTGATGTTCAGTGTCCAGAGAATATTACAGAACTGGTTTGGTTCAGATTGGGTGAAAAACCTAGGACTAGTTCGCAAAAGTAGGTTTCGGACAAATCGCGACGTAGCGGAAAAACGGAGCGTCCTAGAGAAAAAAGTCGACGCTTGCACTTTTGTTCGGGCAAACCCAAGGATTCAAAAAATGTAATGTTTTTGAGTCTACGACAAACGGTGTACGAATGGCGGCCAAAAATGTCAAAAATGTTGGTTTTTGGCGCCATAGCGCCACCTATGGTCCGATTTGGCCCATCTTTGGCCAGCCTCTAGTGTACCGGAGTACTACAATCTGGCCAAGTTTCAGCTCTCTCGGACTTACGGTTTGGTCGGCCTGATAGCAACTTCGGCAGAAAAATAATAATAATAATAATAATAATAATAATAAAAATCCTTACAAATACAATAGGGTTTCAGCGCTTCGCGCTTGAACCCCTAAATATAGCTGCAAGCAGCAATTACCGGGGTTCAAGCATTTTAGCAGCGTAAGGTTATTTAGCAGTTAGGAAGCTTGTAAGTAGTTTATTCGACAATGAAATATATAATAAATAGAGTGTTAGAGTTTATAGATTGAGCTAACAAATGTTTGATTACACACTCCAAAACAGCAACTTCGGTTTTTGCATATTGACAAATCTTTAATGAACATTTTGAGTGACAGTTTATGTCAAAGTATTCAGTATAAGCAGCCCTGTGATATAATGTGTAGATCAAGTAATGGCACCTTAGACAAAGACACTGGATGTTAAACTGCAAGTTTGACCTCTGGCATATGTGTAACAAGTTTGGTGAAGATATTTTAATCCATTCATGAGTCATTTTAGCTCTTCCCAATAAAAATGACAAAAGAGCAGTGAAAAAAGCTATTAGTGATCTCCTACTGCCATCTAGTGGCTACGGTGTAATTTCTTGTGATTACAGCCTTTTAGGTGTGCATAAATATATCCCTTTTATGAACAAGCATGTTAAAACTATACAAAAGAAAGTGTAATGTTTTATTAAAATAATTAATTATTTACAGAGTAAAAAGTGTGACAAGCTTTGACTAAATTTGATCTTAAATGCATTAACCGTGTTTATGCCATGTCAGTTTGGGATTCAGAATGCATTCTTTGCTACAGAGCAGTAAAATAAACTATAAGTGGTCTGTTACTGCCATCTAGTCGCCACAGTTGTGATTTTTTTTCATATGTTTTAGAGCAGGGGTGCTCAACCCTGTTCCTGGCGATCGACCTTCCAGCTGATTTCAGCTCCAACCCTGATCAAACACACCTGAACCAATTATTTAGAACGTGAGGAGCACTTGATAATTACAGGCAGGTGTGTTTGATAAGGGCTGCAACTGAAAACTGCAGGAAGGTCGATCGCCAGGAATAGGGTTGAGCACCCCTGTTTTAGAGCAAGGTCTTTAATTATAGATTCAGTTTTGCCTATTAGAATTATTATGAAGATTTAAACTGGGACAAAATTTGGTTTTTAATGCATAACAGTGTTTACATCATGTCAAAATGTCATTCAGAGTGATCCTAAATGCAATTTCAATGACTTTAAACTCTAAAAATGTAAAAAAAAAACAAAGGTATGCAAATGTTATGAACAAAAATTAAGTGGTCTAGTGCTGACATCTAGTGGTTAAAAATGGTAGGTGACAACTAAAAGTCTGTTTATAGTGGCAAAAATTATAGAATATTAAAAATATGTGTTTTTGAGACCTTTAAAACATCCAAGATGGACAAAAAATATAACATGTAAATAATTTAAGTGATAAGTTTGTACTAAGCTTGTTTAAAATGCAAAACCAGTGTTAATACCATGTAAACATGTGATTCAGAGTGATCCTAACTGCTACTTCAATGACTTTGAACCAACAATAAGTGGTCTTCTGCTGTCATCTAGTGGCTACAAACAGTAATACAATTTTTAGACCATTTGAAGATGCATAAATACATGCTGTGTGTGTACATAAAGTTAATATTTAAAAAAAGTAAGTTTATTTTTCATAATTATTGATCTAGGCAGTCCAGACATTTGTACAACTCTGGTTTTATTAAGAAAAACAGGGACTAGTTCCCAGAAAGAGTTTTTGAAATAATGGTGAATAATTAATGAAAGGTTTGAGTGACAGCGGTGGGTTTTGTGCCAAAGCATTTAAAATGAGCAGGCCTATGATATGATATGTAGATTAAGTGTGTTTGTGGAAAAAGTGTGTAAATGAAGCACATTTACTGCATTTTTAAGCCATTTAGCATGTTTTTAAGACCATTTTTACTATTATAGCGCCACCTATAGCCCGATCTCCACAAAAATTTGCATGGTTCTTTATATTGATATGACATATGTGTTGACCAATTTCTGTGAGGTTTTGAGTTTTCCTTATTGGTGTACAGGCATGTAGGTTCAAGTAGACACGCCCCTTTTGTAAATAAGCCTGTTACAGCGGTTAACAGTAGAAATTTCAACTTTTTTTTGATAATTATTGATCTCCTCAGTCCAGAGATTCTAACAACACTGTTTTTGTTGCGATTGAGCTAAAAACCAGGGACTAGTTCGCAAAAACAGGTTTATCATATATTGATGAATTTTTAACGAACGGTTTGAGTGACAGCAATGGTTTTAGTGTCAAACTGTTCGGTATGAGCAGGACTATCATATGATATGTAGATTAAGTGTGTTTGTGGAAAAAGTGTGTAAATGAAGCACAATTACTGCATTTTAAGCCATTTAGCATGTTTTTAGGACCTTTTTTACTATTATAGCGCCACCTATAGCCCGATCTCTACAAAATTTTGCATGTTTCTTCACATTGATATGTTACATGTGCTCACCAATTTCTGTGATGTTTTGAGTTTTCCTTATGGGTTTACAGGCATGTAGGTATGTGTAGACACGCCCCTTTTGTAAATGAGCCTATTACAGCTATCCAAAATGAAAAGTTCAACTTTTTTTTGATAATTATTGATGTACTCAGTCCAGAGATTCTAACAACACTGGTTTCGTTGCGATTGAGCTAAAAACCAGGGACTAGTTCGCAAAAGTAGGTTTTTCATATATTGATGCTTTTTTAACGAACGGTTTTAGTGACAGCAGTGGTTTTAGTGTCAAACTGTTCGGTATGAGCAGGCCTATCAAATGATATGTATTTTGTGTGCCTTTGCATAAGGTTGTGTGATACACAACCCTTTACACTTTAAACATGCGTAAAATCGCCCCCTAGTGGCCGATTTTTTTCAAAACTGGTACAGACGTCTAGGACTATGTGTCGAACATGCTCACCAAGTTTCGTTTTGATCGGCCATCGTTAACCTTGTTTATAGGGTGGTCAAATTTTGATTGGCTAATGGCGGCCATTTTCTGATGTGGCCTTGGACAAAGGCACTGCGTACCAAATTTGACGTTAATCGGATGAACGGTCGCTTAGTTATGTGTATTTTTCTATTTTTTAAGCTAATAGCGCCACCTCGTGGCAAAAACCGGCAAGTTTTGGTATGTGACCTCAATTTGACCTTATACATATGTGTGCCAAGTTTGGTGATGATAGCTCTTTCCGTTCAAAAGTTATAGCTACAATTAGCATTTAGCTTCAATTAGCATCGAACATTTTTGTGTACAGTTTCGCGCGGGAATAAAAATTTCAACTTTTTTTTGATAATTATTGATGTTCAGTGTCCAGAGAATATTACAGAACTGGTTTGGTTCAGATTGGGTGAAAAACCTAGGACTAGTTCGCAAAAGTAGGTTTTGGACAAATCGCGACGTAGCGGAAAAACGGAGCGTCCTAGAGAAAAAAGTCGACGCTTGCACTTTTGTTCGGGCAAACCCAAGGATTCAAAAAATGTAATGTTTTTGAGTCTACGACAAACGGTGTACGAATGGCGGCCAAAAATGTCAAAAATGTTGGTTTTTGGCGCTATAGCGCCACCTATGGTCCGATTTGGCCCATCTTTGGCCAGCCTCTAGTGTACCGGAGTACTACAATCTGGCCAAGTTTCAGCTCTCTCGGACTTACGGTTTGGTCGGCCTGATAGCAACTTCGGCAGAAAAATAATAATAATAATAATAAATATAGCTGCAAGCAGCAATTACCGGGGTTCAAGCATTTTAGCAGCGTAAGGTTATTTGGCAGTTAGGAAGCTTGTAAGTAGTTTATTCGACAATGAAATATATAATAAATAGAGTGTTAGAGTTTATAGATTGAGCTAACAAATGTTTGATTACACACTCCAAAACAGCAACTTCGGTTTTTGCATATTGACAAATCTTTAATGAACATTTTGAGTAACAGTTTATGTCAAAGTATTCAGTATAAGCAGCCCTGTGATATAATGTGTAGATCAAGTAATGGCACCTTAGACAAAGACACTGGATGTTAAACTGCAAGTTTGACCTCTGGCATATGTGTAACAAGTTTGGTGAAGATATTTTAATCCATTCATGAGTCATTTTAGCTCTTCCCAATAAAAATGACAAAAGAGCAGTGAAAAAAGCTATTAGTGATCTCCTACTGCCATCTAGTGGCTACGGTGTAATTTCTTGTGATTACAGCCTTTTAGGTGTGCATAAATATATCCCTTTTATGAACAAGCATGTTAAAACTATACAAAAGAAAGTGTAATGTTTTATTAAAATAATTAATTATTTACAGAGTAAAAAGTGTGACAAGCTTTGACTAAATTTGATCTTAAATGCATTAACCGTGTTTATGCCATGTCAGTTTGGGATTCAGAATGCATTCTTTGCTACAGAGCAGTAAAATAAACTATAAGTGGTCTGTTACTGCCATCTAGTCGCCACAGTTGTGATTTTTTTTCATATGTTTTAGAGCAGGGGTGCTCAACCCTGTTCCTGGCGATCGACCTTCCAGCTGATTTCAGCTCCAACCCTGATCAAACACACCTGAACCAATTATTTAGAACGTGAGGAGCACTTGATAATTACAGGCAGGTGTGTTTGATAAGGGCTGCAACTGAAAACTGCAGGAAGGTCGATCGCCAGGAATAGGGTTGAGCACCCCTGTTTTAGAGCAAGGTCTTTAATTATAGATTCAGTTTTGCCTATTAGAATTATTATGAAGATTTAAACTGGGACAAAATTTGGTTTTTAATGCATAACAGTGTTTACATCATGTCAAAATGTCATTCAGAGTGATCCTAAATGCAATTTCAATGACTTTAAACTCTAAAAATGTAAAAAAAAACAAAGGTATGCAAATGTTATGAACAAAAATTAAGTGGTCTAGTGCTGACATCTAGTGGTTAAAAATGGTAGGTGACAACTAAAAGTCTGTTTATAGTGGCAAAAATTATAGAATATTAAAAATATGTGTTTTTGAGACCTTTAAAACATCCAAGATGGACAAAAAATATAACATGTAAATAATTTAAGTGATAAGTTTGTACTAAGCTTGTTTAAAATGCAAAACCAGTGTTAATACCATGTAAACATGTGATTCAGAGTGATCCTAACTGCTACTTCAATGACTTTGAACCAACAATAAGTGGTCTTCTGCTGTCATCTAGTGGCTACAAACAGTAATACAATTTTTAGACCATTTGAAGATGCATAAATACATGCTGTGTGTGTACATAATGTTAATATTTAAAAAAAGTAAGTTTATTTTTCATAATTATTGATCTAGGCAGTCCAGACATTTGTACAACTCTGGTTTTATTAAGAAAAACAGGGACTAGTTCCCAGAAAGAGTTTTTGAAATAATGGTGAATAATTAATGAAAGGTTTGAGTGACAGCGGTGGGTTTTGTGCCAAAGCATTTAAAATGAGCAGGCCTATGATATGATATGTAGATTAAGTGTGTTTGTGGAAAAAGTGTGTAAATGAAGCACATTTACTGCATTTTTAAGCCATTTAGCATGTTTTTAAGACCATTTTTACTATTATAGCGCCACCTATAGCCCGATCTCCACAAAATTTTGCATGGTTCTTTATATTGATATGACATATGTGTTGACCAATTTCTGTGAGGTTTTGAGTTTTCCTTATTGGTGTACAGGCATGTAGGTTCAAGTAGACACGCCCCTTTTGTAAATAAGCCTGTTACAGCGGTTAACAGTAGAAATTTCAACTTTTTTTTGATAATTATTGATCTCCTCAGTCCAGAGATTCTAGCAACACTGTTTTGGTTGCGATTGAGCTAAAAACCAGGGACTAGTTCGCAAAAACAGGTTTATCATATATTGATGAATTTTTAACGAACGGTTTGAGTGACAGCAATGGTTTTAGTGTCAAACTGTTCGGTATGAGCAGGACTATCATATGATATGTAGATTAAGTGTGTTTGTGGAAAAAGTGTGTAAATGAAGCACAATTACTGCATTTTAAGCCATTTAGCATGTTTTTAGGACCTTTTTTACTATTATAGCGCCACCTATAGCCCGATCTCTACAAAATTTTGCATAGTTTCTTCACATTGATATGTTACATGTGCTCACCAATTTCTGTGATGTTTTGAGTTTTCCTTATGGGTTTACAGGCATGTAGGTATGTGTAGACACGCCCCTTTTGTAAATGAGCCTATTACAGCTATGCAAAATGAAAAGTTCAACTTTTTTTTGATAATTATTGATGTACTCAGTCCAGAGATTCTAACAACACTGGTTTCGTTGCGATTGAGCTAAAAACCAGGGACTAGTTCGCAAAAGTAGGTTTTTCATATATTGATGATTTTTTAACGAACGGTTTTAGTGACAGCAGTGGTTTTAGTGTCAAACTGTTCGGTATGAGCAGGCCTATCAAATGATATGTATTTTGTGTGCCTTTGCATAAGGTTGTGTGATACACAACCCTTTACACTTTAAACATGCGTAAAATCGCCCCCTAGTGGCCGATTTTTTTCAAAACTGGTACAGACGTCTAGGACTATGTGTCGAACATGCTCACCAAGTTTCGTTTTGATCGGCCATCGTTAACCTTGTTTATAGGGTGGTCAAATTTTGATTGGCTAATGGCGGCCATTTTCTGATGTGGCCTTGGACAAAGGCACTGCGTACCAAATTTGACGTTAATCGGATGAACGGTCGCTTAGTTATGTGTATTTTTCTATTTTTTAAGCTAATAGCGCCACCTCGTGGCAAAAACCGGCAAGTTTTGGTATGTGACCTCAATTTGACCTTATACATATGTGTACCAAGTTTGGTGATGATAGCTCTTTCCGTTCAAAAGTTATAGCTACAATTAGCATTTAGCTTCAATTAGCATCGAACATTTTTGTGTACAGTTTCGCGCGGGAATAAAAATTTCAACTTTTTTTTGATAATTATTGATGTTCAGTGTCCAGAGAATATTACAGAACTGGTTTGGTTCAGATTGGGTGAAAAACCTAGGACTAGTTCGCAAAAGTAGGTTTCGGACAAATCGCGACGTAGCGGAAAAACGGAGCGTCCTAGAGAAAAAAGTCGACGCTTGCACTTTTGTTCGGGCAAACCCAAGGATTCAAAAAATGTAATGTTTTTGAGTCTACGACAAACGGTGTACAAATGGCGGCCAAAAATGTCAAAAATGTTGGTTTTTGGCGCTATAGCGCCACCTATGGTCCGATTTGGCCCATCTTTGGCCAGCCTCTAGTGTACCGGAGTACTACAATCTGGCCAAGTTTCAGCTCTCTCGGACTTACGGTTTGGTCGGCCTGATAGCAACTTCGGCAGAAAAATAATAATAATAATAATAATAATAATAATAATAATAATAAAAATCTTAACAAAAACAATAGGGTTTCAGCGCTTCGCGCTTGAACCCCTAAATATAGCTGCAAGCAGCAATTACCGGGGTTCAAGCATTTTAGCAGCGTAAGGTTATTTAGCAGTTAGGAAGACTGTAAGTAGTTTATTCGACAATGAAATATATAATAAACAGAGTGTTAGAGTTTATAGATTGAGCTAACAAATGTTTGATTACACACTCCAAAACAGCAACTTTGTTTTTTGCATATTGACAAATCTTTAATGAACATTTTGAGTGACAATTTTTATGTCAAAGTATTTAGTATAAGCAGGTGTATGATATAATGTGTGGATCAAGTCATGGCACCTTAGACAAAGACACTGCATGTCAAATTTAAAGTTAATCGGATAAATAGTTACTCAGATACAACAATTTTTCAATGTATAGCGCCACCATGTGGCCAATGTCTACGAGATTCATGCTATGACCTTAGATTGACCTCTTGCATATGTGTAACAAGTCTGGTGAAGATATTTTAATCCATTCATGAGTTATGGCCATTTTAGCTCTTCCCAATAAAAATTACAAAAGAGCAATGAAATAAGCTATTAGTGATCTCCTACTGCCATCTAGTGGTCACGGTGTAATTTTAATGTGATTACAGCCATTTAGGTGTGCATAAATATATCCCTTCTATGAATGAGCATGTTATAACTATACAAAGTGAAAATGTTATATATTATTAAAATAATCAATTATCTACAGAGTAAAAAGTGTGACAAGCTTTGATTAATTTGATCTTAAATGCATTAACCGTGTTTATGCCATGTCAGTTTTGGATTCAGAATGCATTCTTTGCTGCAGAGGAGTAAAATAAAGTGGTCTGTTACTGCCATCTAGAGGCCACAGTTGTGATATTTTTTTTTTACATATGTTTTAAAGCAAGGGTGCTCAACCCTATTCCTGAAGATCGACTTACCTGCAGTTTTCAGCTGCAGCCCATATCAAACACACCTGCATGTAATTATCAAGTGCTCGTCAGTTTCTAATTAGTTGGTTCAGGTGTGTTTGGTCAGGGTTGGAGCTGAACCTGCAGGAAGGTTGATCACCAGAAACAGGGTTGGTCACCCATGTTTTAAAACAAGGTCTTTAATTATAGAACTGGGACTAAAGTTGGTTTTTAATGCATAACAGTGTTTACATCATGTCAAAATGTGATTCAGAGTGATCCTAAATGCAATTTTCCATGACTTTAAACTCTAAAAATGTAAAAAAAAAAACAAAGGTATGCAAATGTTATGAACAAATAATAAGTGGTCTAGTGCTGACATCTAGTGGTTAAAAATGGTAGGTGACAACTAAAAGTCTGTTTATAGTGGCAAAAATTATAGAATATTAAAAATATGTGTTTGAGGCCTTTAAAACATCCAAGATGGACAAAAATATAACATGTAAATAATTTAAGTGATAAGTTTGTACTAAACTTGTTTAACTTTATGTACACACAGTGTGTATTTATAAATCTTCAAATGGTCTCAGAGTTGTATTACTGTTTGTAGCCACTAGATGACAGCAGAAGACCACTTATTGTTGGTTCAAAGTCATTGAATTAGCAGTTAGGATCACTCTGAATCACATGTTTACATGGTATTAACACTGGTTTTGCATTTTATTAAAAAAAAAAAGTTAAATTCTTTTCCATAATTATTGATCTAGGCAGTCCAGACATTTGTACAACTCTGGTTTTATTAAGAAAAACAGGGACTAGTTCCCAGAAAGAGTTTTTGAAATAATGGTGAATAATTAATGAAAGGTTTGAGTGACAGCGGTGGGTTTTGTGCCAAAGCATTTAAAATGAGCAGGTCTATGATATGATATGTAGATTAAGTGTGTTTGTGGAAAAAGTGTGTAAATGAAGCACATTTACTGCATTTTTAAGCCATTTAGCATGTTTTTAAGACCATTTTTACTATTATAGCGCCACCTATAGCCCGATCTCCACAAAAATTTGCATGGTTCTTTATATTGATATGACATATGTGTTGACCAATTTCTGTGAGGTTTTGAGTTTTCCTTATTGGTGTACAGGCATGTAGGTTCAAGTAGACACGCCCCTTTTGTAAATGAGCCTGTTACAGCGGTTAACAGTAGAAATTTCAACTTTTTTTTGATAATTATTGATCTCCTCAGTCCAGAGATTCTAACAACACTGTTTTTGTTGCGATTGAGCTAAAAACCAGGGACTAGTTCGCAAAAACAGGTTTATCATATATTGATGAATTTTTAACGAACGGTTTGAGTGACAGCAATGGTTTTAGTGTCAAACTGTTCGGTATGAGCAGGACTATCATATGATATGTAGATTAAGTGTGTTTGTGGAAAAAGTGTGTAAATGAAGCACAATTACTGCATTTTAAGCCATTTAGCATGTTTTTAGGACCTTTTTTACTATTATAGCGCCACCTATAGCCCGATCTCTACAAAATTTTGCATGTTTCTTCACATTGATATGTTACATGTGCTCACCAATTTCTGTGATGTTTTGAGTTTTCCTTATGGGTTTACAGGCATGTAGGTATGTGTAGACACGCCCCTTTTGTAAATGAGCCTATTACAGCTATCCAAAATGAAAAGTTCAACTTTTTTTTGATAATAATTGATGTACTCAGTCCAGAGATTCTAACAACACTGGTTTCGTTGCGATTGAGCTAAAAACCAGGGACTAGTTCGCAAAAGTAGGTTTTTCATATATTGATGATTTTTTAACGAACGGTTTTAGTGACAGCAGTGGTTTTAGTGTCAAACTGTTCGGTATGAGCAGGCCTATCAAATGATATGTATTTTGTGTGCCTTTGCATAAGGTTGTGTGATACACAACCCTTTACACTTCAAACATGCGTAAAATCGCCCCCTAGTGGCCGATTTTTTTCAAAACTGGTACAGACGTCTAGGACTATGTGTCGAACATGCTCACCAAGTTTCGTTTTGATCGGCCATCGTTAACCTTGTTTATAGGGTGGTCAAATTTTGATTGGCTAATGGCGGCCATTTTCTGATGTGGCCTTGGACAAAGGCACTGCGTACCAAATTTGACGTTAATCGGATGAACGGTCGCTTAGTTATGTGTATTTTTCTATTTTTTAAGCTAATAGCGCCACCTCGTGGCAAAAACCGGCAAGTTTTGGTATGTGACCTCAATTTGACCTTATACATATGTGTGCCAAGTTTGGTGATGATAGCTCTTTCCGTTCAAAAGTTATAGCTACAATTAGCATTTAGCTTCAATTAGCATCGAACATTTTTGTGTACAGTTTCGCGCGGGAATAAAAATTCCAACTTTTTTTTGATAATTATTGATGTTCAGTGTCCAGAGAATATTACAGAACAGGTTTGGTTCAGATTGGGTGAAAAACCTAGGACTAGTTCGCAAAAGTAGGTTTTGGACAAATCGCGACGTAGCGGAAAAACGGAGCGTCCTAGAGAAAAAAGTCGACGCTTGCACTTTTGTTCGGGCAAACCCAAGGATTCAAAAAATGTAATGTTTTCGAGTCTACGGCAAACGGTGTACGAATGGCGGCCAGAAATGTCAAAAATGTTGGTTTTTGGCGCTATAGCGCCACCTATGGTCCGATTTGGCCCATCTTTGGCCAGCCTCTAGTGTACCGGAGTACTACAATCTGGCCAAGTTTCAGCTCTCTCGGACTTACGGTTTGGTCGGCCTGATAGCAACTTCGGCAGAAAAATAATAATAATAATAATAATAATAAAAATCTTAACAAATACAATAGGGTTTCAGCGCTTCGCGCTTGAACCCCTAAATATAGCTGCAAGCAGCAATTACCGGGGTTCAAGCATTTTAGCAGCGTAAGGTTATTTAGCAGTTAGGAAGCCTGTAAGTAGTTTATTCGACAATAAAATATAGAATAAATAGAGTGTTAGAGTTTATAGATTGAGCTAACAAATGTTTGATTACACACTCCAAAAACAGCAACTTCGGTTTTTGCATATTGACAAATCTTTAATGAACATTTTGAGTGACAGTTTATGTCAAAGTATTCAGTATAAGCAGCCCTATGATATAATGTGTAGATCAAGTAATGGCACCTTAGACAAAGACACTGGATGTCAAATTTCAAGTTAATCGGATAAATGGTTACACAATTACAGAGATTTTTCAATATATGACATGTGGCCAATGTCTACGAGTTTCATGCTATGACCTTATATTGACCTCTTGCATATGTGTAACACGTTTGGTGAAGATATTTTAATCCGTTCATGAGTTTTGTCCATTTTAGCTCTTCCTAATAAAAATTACAAAAGAGCAGTGAAATAATCTATTAGTGATCTTCTACTGCCGTCTAGTGGCCACGGTGTAATTTTAAGTGATTACAGCCATTTAGGTGTGCATAAATATATCCCTTCTATGAATAAAAATGTTATAACTATACAAAATAAAGTGTAATGTTTTGTGAAAATAATTAATTATTTACAGAGTAAAAAGTGTGACAAGCTTTGACTAAATTTGATCTTAAATGCATTAACCGTGTTTATGCCATGTCAGTTTGGGATTCAGAATGCATTCTTTGCTACAGAGCAGTAAAATAAACTATAAGTGGTGTGTTATTGCCATCTAGTAGCCATAGTTGTGATGTTTTTTTAAATATATGTTTTAAAACAAGGTATTTAATTATAGAACCAGCCCACACACAGTCAATCACACTTATACATTACAGACAGTTTAGCTTAGCCAATTCACCCTATAGCGCATGTGTTTGGACTGTGGGGGAAATTGAAACACCCGGAAGAAACCAACATCAAGACGGGGAGAACATTCAAACTCCGCACAGAATTGCCAACTGACCCAGTCGAGGCTTGAACCAGCGACCTTCTTGCTGTGAGGCGACAGTGGCATCCACTGCACCATCACGCCGCCTTAAGGTAAATCATGTTTATAAAATGTAATATAAGGTTAGTGTGATTATAATAAAAATGTGTCAAATATGCAAAAGTCTGTATACTTTTATGTTTGCAAAGATTAATTTAGTATAGCTGTAATGTGTGATTAAACTCTCACTGAAACCTATACATGTAAAACATCATCACTGAATTTTTAATGTCAATATTAATTTTAAATGAAATGTTAAGCACAGTAAGGACTTAATGACACTAGATGTTGTGGGTATGAATTACAAAGGTTTTGATTCAAAACAAATGGTGCTTTAAAAACTTCAAGTTCTTAAATCAGTTGTCCATGAAAGTGTAGGAACTCTGCATTTTGTGTAATGTTGCTACTTGATGAGGATTGAAGCATATAAACATACAACATGTATATATTTTCTCATTTTATTTACGTAATTTTATTTTTTGAGTCATCGCTATTGGTCATGCTTAATTTTTATATGGTTTTTGATATTTAAAGGTAGAGATTTTTTTTAAAAAAACTGTGAATAATGTTGTAATGTTATGATTTTCATAGTGTTGGTCAAACAGTGTAATTTCAGACAGACTCAGTCTTCACAGTTTTCAATATAAAGGAGATACTAAATAATAGCATAATAAAATGCTTTAATAAACATTATAATTAAATGCAATGTTTAATATTTATAAGTACATTTGTAAAATGTAATGTGCAATTTAGGTACTTTTTTATACCTAAATGTTATGTTGGAAAAAAATATTGAGTGTTTGAATTAGGTTGTGTGTGTTCTGTAGATTATAATTTATATTGCAAAACATAAAACTCCAAATCTCTTTTAGGTAAATCAGTTATTGTCCACTATAATTAAAAAATTCTAGGTTTAACAGACATGCATTCTGTCATTTAAATTGCAAAGTCTGTCCATTTTTTATATTTTGGCAAAGGTGCATTTAGTAGTTTTCAGTAAGGCGTGATTAAACTCCCATACACTAGAGGGCGCGCAGTGTTTCACAACGAGACCGTACTTCCGTTTAATCCTCCCCTGTTCCACCTGCTGAAACGTAAGCATGCGGTTTTTTGTCTCTCTCTGTAATCTATGCAATATCTGTTTTAATATGAGTCATCTATGATAGGTTTTAGTTGGTATCAGTTGTTTATAATCTGTTTGTATATATTTCGGTTGTATTTTGTGGTTAAACGTATTAATCACGCTTTTATTTTAGTAATATATAGTGGGATATACCCGATCTGCATTTAGCCTATTAAGAGATTACTAAGAGATAAGGATTAAAAAAATCTAAATAAAAGTGGTAAATCTTTTGAGTTTTTTAACACTGTTAGTCGTCGATGTATTGATGTGGGATCTAAGCCAAGGCATGTCGGATTTGCAGTCATTGAGTAATTTGAAAACCGTGTAATGGTCACTGAGAGAGTCAATGTTCTCTTTCTCTCTGTATATATATGGGCCTAATGTTAACACTTGTCAAACGCCAAATGCAGGTAAAAAAATAAGCGGTGACTTGTCTATATTTTAAAGACGTTAATATCCCATAAACGCTTGTGTGCGCGTGTTTAAACCACGCTAATTTGCCATTGTGTTCACCTGCTAAACACAGATGACTATGATTGGCCTTGAAGATCATTCGCTGAACTCACTGCTGTTTACCGAGTGTAATCAGGTACACACTGGACCGTTTCAAAGTCATGTCGATCAGCTGGTTTGTCTATAAGCTGACGTACGAGCGATCCGCTTATGAGTCGCTGCGTTTAAATGCTTCTAGTATATGTGTTTACACAGTAAACAGCAGTGAGTTCGCGGCCAGTGAACACAATGGCAAATCAGCCCTGTTTGATAACGAGCTGAAGAGTGCTGAAATGTAAGCGTGTTATAGGCGTTTTTAAAGTTTCAGTAACATATTCCACGTGTTTTACACTGCCAAATACATGATTATGAGAGTAAATCTTCATCCTGAAGTTTATGATCATAATCACTGGTTTAGTTTTGTCTAAAATGAAAATAAACAGTTTGAGAGACATTCTCTTTATAATCTGTAGTGACGGCAGCATAAAACCATTGCTTTAAACATTATAAGATTGTGATCTCAATTCAAACCCGCATAACATGAACAATAAATGATAATAATGATTTGAATATATTTATTAATCCTAAGCGCTGCATTCAAATCTGTGTTTGATCGAGAGAGATTCAGTTTTTACCCTTTATCAGTTCATTATTAACAGGTAAATAACACTGAAGAACTGGGAGAACAGTTTATAGTACAGAAATAAACGCTTATGTTTATGGTATCTTAAATCAAACATTTATGGAACTTGGTGCTGGTGAGAGCAATTACATTGTGTAACCAGCAGATGGCGACAAACAACCATCAAAAACATATCAGTGTATGGGTTTTCAGAAAGGATCCATCTATAATGAAACCTGAAGTTTTATGTGTGAATTGGTGAATCATTAATTGAAAATAAATATGATATGTTGCACAAAATGTTAATTTCTATATTTAGCATTATCAGCAACAGTAGCAAAGATATTTTATATTAAATATTTTCCTTTTTTCCCTGCTGGGTCTTTCTTGATTTTTATAAAAAATGACAGCTTCTAAGTTCTGTTTGTTAAAGCCAATGGTTTTCACAGTAATTTTTTTGTATAAATGAAAAGCAAATGACATTTGTCTCCTCCCTTTTTTGCTGATCCGAAAAATGGTCCGATTCGTGACCATTTTAATATATAACATTTTTGCTACATGTAATAATTTTCATTTATAGCTTCTTTTTTGTCTGTCTTTTGTTTTTCAGAATATTGTGAAAGCTGATTTGTGGAGGTAAGGTTCTACTTATTATTTTTATGATTACGTAGCAAATAGTTTCTATAAATATTTTATGCAGTCATTATTGTTTTACAGTGTTGTTAGTTGACAGACTAATTTTTGATTTTCAATAATCTACTGTAGATTATGTATATGCTTTTGATCGGTACATGTGATAAAACAGGTCCACTCAATGCAGTTAGGTTTAAAAAAAAAAAAAATCATTTAAAACAATTGTATGGCACTTATAGTCTATCTTAAAGTTTTAAAATTTATTTGCAATGAAATGTATTATTAATGAGGAACAAAACTTGTTTTATCAAAAATAAGAATTACTGCGATCTCATGAAGGTATTGTTATTTGTCACTGACTTGTATGTTTTAGGATTTCAAAGGTGTGTCCCCAATTATGTCAACATTGTCAGACAATTCTAAAAATGTATTAAATTAGCCAGTATTGAGTTCTTGTTACTCTAAAAGTCCCCCTCAGCACATTCAAATTTTGCATAGTATCTCAAGCGAAAAAGATTAAGACAAGTCCTGGTTTGTCAACATTAAATTAGTTAGCAATAGTTGATCTCTGCACAGCAGCATATTTACCTGTTTGGTTGGCATGTTGCATTTGATATGAGCAGAAACAGGCATACATGTGTGTGTCTTATTTGCAATCAGTTGGACAGGTGTACCTAATAAAGTGGCCGGTGAATGTATGTGTGCCTGCACACGTGTGAATGTTGTAACGGTATGAATAAACCGCACAGCAACTACATCAAATAACCATTGGGAAAGTTCTTGGGGCTATATGAAACCAATATGGTTTAGTTTACGTTTGTTGAATTTATTCTAAAATGTTAAAAAAAAGGTTATGGATTGCTGTTTAATGTAATAGTTTAAACAAAAAATAATAATGGTTTTCAGCTTTTTTTTTATCCTTTACAGTTTAATAGGATAAAGAAACTCAAAGGTTTTAAACCATTTGAGGGTAAGTTAATAGTAAGTACATTTTAGGGTGAAGTAAACTTTTAGGTGAATTAAATTTTAATTGTATGATGCTGTTGACAAGAAATGATGGCACAGTAAAAACTATGCCTAAAAAAATTAAACGTTGAGAGATTGTAATAAGGTATAGCTCTGTAGCTTAGTACATTTGTGTTTTGTACCCTCTTTTGTCCCACTTCTCTATATAGATTATAGATCTATTATGTACTGTAAGATTTGTGTGCTGCAATGTAATTTTTAATTTGTTTTTGTTTTTCATGTTGACGAAACATTGGAAAAGATTTCAAGGTAAGTTGAAATGAAAGTGAAATGTTCATTATAATTTTAGGAAATTGGTCAACTGCAAGATATAATAAGTTTTAATAAATATGATACTATCAGTTTTATTCAAATAATAAAAGTGCAGACATCATGCTAAAAATCATTTAACATAATAAAATTCTATTTAAAATTAGGTTCTGTCCTGATTAGGTCTGATTAACTTTATAGCTGGATTTATTACAACTTTTACAATTTTCATTTACAGTAAATGTAAATATTTGGTCCAGCTGGTTACTACAGAGCAAAACATTAATAATATAACATTCAGCAGCAGTAATCTACAAAATATTCAATTTTGTTTGTTTAGTGTCATTGTTCATGATGTAGACCAGGTCTATTCAATTGCCCGAGAGGCAAATTGTTCCGGCCCTTTAAATAGTGTAAACAAGACATCAAAAATAAATTTAGTTCAGTCGAAAAACGGCCACTATAGTTATGAAGTGACGTGCGTCTGTTTAATACAGCACTAGCTGCAGTTGAAGGCTGCGCAGAGCGCGAGTCGCCTGAAATCAAGCGAGTGGCGAAAGCAGCTGAAAACATTTGGATACTAAGCTTAAAGGCTTCTCAACGCCACGTTCTGTTGCACAGAATAAAACTGCTGCAACTAAACTTAAGTTATGCCACCTGTGCGCTAGTTTAAAGTTCCGAGCTTATACACCAAGGCTAATACGCACGCACACTGGATTACCTATAGCAGCGGGCATTCACATATTGCATCTTTTCCGTGCACAAGTTCGTTATTTCGAATGTAAGAACATATGGCAATGCCTTCCAGACGCACCGAGTAGAAAATATCTCACATTCTAGCGCTGTGAGTTGTGCGTGGCTTTCAGGGCAATGTAAAAATAGATATGTTAGATTAATTATTACAAATGATTAAAATGATTATCTATGTATGATTGCAGATGATAACAACAGCTCATCTAAATACTTAACCTAATATAAAGCTTAAATTTACATTAGACGACATACAACATTTGAATGTTTGTATAAAAAAATTAAAAAAAGCCTATTGTACAATGCACTGATATTATGTAGTTTAAAAATACAACATATTAACGTTTTAATGTAGAAAAATACAATGTGGGTGTCTTAAGGAGCGAAAATACAGCATATGGGCTCTTATATGCTATTGTGCCATCACTCATATTTCAAGTCATATCTCTCTGGCCCCTCATTTGGGATGCTTTTCATGAACTGGCCCCCATGACAAACTAAATATCCCTGATGTAGACTTCATCATGACTGACTGACTGGTATTTTATGAAATAATTAATTGTTTGTAGCAGGGGAGGCAAACATAATTCCTTAAGGTTCACAGATCTGCATAGTTTTGTTTTAACCCTATTTAATCAGGCTTACGCCTGTTTTACACTGCAAGCGAGAGTAGCGTGTGCACAGCGCGTATGGAGAGCAGAAGCAGCATGCAGGCGTTTGCCTTTCACACCAGCTGCGTCTGCAGCGCACAGCTCTTCGGCAGCTGCTGCAGAGATCAATCTATGTCTATTCTATAGTTACCTATCTCTCTCTATATATATACAAATACACTTTTTAAAAAACTTTTCATCTGCGCGAAGGTCTGCGGCAACTTCCTCATGCTGTTTCCTTAACCTGCAAGTCTTTATTTTACAAATTTTATAGATCATACAGTACGCCTTTCAAGCTCTATGAGGAGTGTCATTCATGTCTGGTGCACTCAGAAGACAATCGCCTGTGACATAATGTCATTTTGTTTTTGATTGTCAGGATGTTGTAGGCCCAGTTATATTAATATTTATACAACATAGTTAATAATGATATTTATACATGATGAAACTAGTGTTACTTTCTCTGCTTCAGTAATGTCCAGTGGCAGGCAGAGTAACAGCTCGTGCAAAGGATGAGACAGAACTAATCAATGCATGCCGTTCTTTTACTTATTTTCGTGTTGTCAGGTTCACAGAGCAAACAGCTCCCGGGTGGAATAACTTGAGTGAACAAAAAACAAAGCCGAATAAAACTTTCTTCCTCTGCTTCAACTGCATAGCACACAGCGAGCTCACATCATCCAGCATGCGTGTCGAGCTACACTACCCACAATACACTTTGCTATGGACTACAACTCCTGTAAATAGCGATCTTAAAGTGGCCACTTCTATTTCCCCGCTCCTGCAACACTAGTGTGCAACTTAAGCAAAACTAATGGTAAAATTGTTTTACATTTGGTTTTGTAATTGGGGCCTAAATAAATATTTGTTGCAGTTTTTAATCGTTTAAGTTAATTTGATTGACTTTGTATAAATCAGTTGATATTATTGACGCGTTTATTGGGTATAATTGCTACGTTTTTACTGTCATTCAATGTGTTTTGGTCATTATCAATGCACTGTCACTTTAATTGAGCATGAGCAGCACGGGAAAAATAGGCCCAGCGCCGAAACTATCGCTACACTGCTGCTTCAGCGACGCTCACGCTTCGCTCTGACGCACTTCTTCTGCGTGCGGAATGAAATCTCTAATCTGTTAACATAGATGCCGAAAAAACATGCACTGCTCACGCTCTGCTTACGCGCTTCTGACGCTTGCGATGGGAAACAGGCATATGGGCTTTCAGAAAGAGTTTAACAGCTCTGGTATTCATTATTTGGTAGAAAATTTATTTTTAACTTTGTAGTGTTTAAAATGTATTGAAAAAGTATTTGTATTTTAAATAATTGTTTTTCAGGTGGATGGTAATGAAATTGCACATTAACTAAAAAGTGATTGAAATTTGGAATGTTTGCTACAGGTGTATACTGCATCTCTGAAGATAATGTTGTCATATGATATTAATTTAACTTTTAAATTTGATCATTTTGTGGAAATAAAATTTAAATGAACTTTGTTATTCAAGTGCATTTCAAGAAACAGTGATGTAGGCCAAAATGTTTTAAAAGTGTAAACTATATCACTTATTGTTGCTTGAAGTGCTCTTGAATCACAAAGTTCATTTTAATGGTATATATAATTTAAAGGTGTATAATGTGCTGCAATTAACCCAGCTGTAGTGTACGAAACATATATACTGTACAGTGCACATACATGTATTTTATACTTAACTATTTGTTGACATCCTGTCATATTTGCTGTGTGAGTAGATGACTAAAAATTGCGACAGTCAACATTAAACGCACGTATCTGTTTGTGCTTGCGATGTTGTAAGACAGGCATAACCAAATACCTATAACCAAATAAATTCCTGCTTCAGTCTTAACCTTTTCCCATTTATAAAGAAACCTACTTTGATGGAGCAGGTGGAAGCAGCGTATTTGCTACAGCTACAATTAAAATCAATTATCTGATAGATAGTTTAATCTGAAACTCAGACGCATTTTGGAGTGACTAAGTACTTATACATATTGATAAAAGGGTCAAATTTGACCAGCATAAATGTAATGGGAGACAGAAATAAAATGTCATGTAACATCACGGTTTTACCAGTTAATGTAAAATTTACCAACATAAGTTTGCCCCTTCAGTGTTCATCATTGTGCACAAGGAGCAGTAACTGCTTCATTCCTGACGTCATTCAGGGATGTAATTGTAGACCTACCTAGGCTATTGTGTTTAATAAAATGATATTGTGTAGTCCTATAATGTGCGTATAAGGAAGCTGCTGATTATGAAGTCACTTTGAATGCGTGTGTGGTTGTGCACACTTTTTCCACTCTCACAATTGCCTGTCACGACCATGTGCGCTCCATGTACATTATAAATAAAGCCAGGACGCACATTTGTTATTATCCTTTACAAATCATCTGTTCTTGTTATTTATTTAGTGCTACAGCCAGGCACCTCAAATTTAATACCTAAACGTTTACATATTACAAATTTACAACAATATATTTTATAATTTATTAAAACTATTAAAAAACAGGGACTACGCTGAAGGGAAAATGAAAGTGATAAACTCTTTTTAGCGATGTATGATTTTTTTCTGGGTGAAATGTTAAAGTATATTAGGCTACTCAGTTAAACTGCACTTAATATTTTAAGGTCTTTAAACAACTTAAAGGCTTAAAACAGTTCAAATTGTTGACTATATATATATATATTTTGTCCTCACATGATCACATGCCTGTTTTATGCAATTTTGTGCACTAAGATTTGTTAGTATGTCATTAAATGTATGCCATTGTCTGTGCAGATGCCTCGTACGAAGCACTCTCAGCGGTCCAAGGCTGCCAAGAAGAGGATAGCAGACCGGCTGGCTGCTGATCCTGAAGAGGTCCTGCCACCTCTTAAAAAAATGGCAGAATTACCTGAACGTTGTGTATATCACAACGGCAAAAGAAATGACACAAAGTATGATGCAAAGTATGATGCAAAGTATGATGCAAAGTATGATGCAAAGTATGATGCAAAGTTTGATGCAAAAATGCCTGAGAAATTCTGTGAAAAGTTTGCTGAAAGTTCTGAAAAGTTTGCTGAAAGTTCTGAAAAGTTTGCTGAAAGTTCTGAAAAGTTTGCTGAAAGTTCTGAAAAGTTTGCTGAAAGTTCTGCTGAAAAGTTTGCTGAAAGTTCTGCTGAAAAGTTTGCTGAAAAATACTCTCAAAATCTCTTTCACCTAAACTCTCCTCTAAACCCTCCACCTAAACTCTCCTCTGATCCTAAGCCTGAACAAGATTCTGAGATAACTATGAATGCGGTTTCTGAATTGTCTCCACAGACTTCCAGCATCAGAGGCTCTTTCCATCAAGGAGATGGCTACTTTGGCCAGAATATGGGAAAGCAATGTGGTGCAAATAGTTTAATTGCAATTGTGATGTGTAAGATGAAAAGTGTGTTGCAGTGGAGCAGGAGTGACTTGGATGCTGTTCTGCTGAATGGTGATGAGCTGTACAGTGCCATGAGAAATGCTGGAAAAATCAACGATCCTGGACGAGGCTATATACGTGTTGATGAGCTGCCTGACACACACACAATGAATGATTGTAGATTTTCAATAAAATATGATCAAACATTGTCCGGCCTGTTTGGTGTTGATGAATATGCTGAAGGTTTGCAAGGTTTTGCTATGTCTCTCAAAGAAGCAGTGAATCAAGCATTTCAGAGGTGTGATGCATGTTTGGTAAATCTTAATCTGAACATTTGTGCTGTTGTGAGACAACACTCCTGGTTTGCTGTCATTGATTCCCATTCGCGCAGCTCTGATGGTACGTGTGCAACAGAAGGTAAGAGTTTGGTGGCTTTTTATCCCAACATGGAGTCTCTGCTTGTCCATCTTAAGAATCTTGGCGAGTCACTGAACGCAGACAAGAGTCCATTCGAGGTAACGGGGGTCAAGGCGAGCACGATTGACAATGAATGTGCTGTAAAGGTAAAGCAGTCGGTGTGTTGTGCAGGCATTGAAAAAAATGCAGCTGAAGGTGAGATGCAACTTGATGTAGTATGTACTAGCTGTCCAACTGACTTGAGCACAGATGAAATTGTGAACGAAGAACGTGACACAGGAATGTATTCTTCATGTCAAACAAGCGAAGATGTAGGTGATGTTGAAGTAGTTTTTCAAAGTAATGGTGGATCTTTTCAGTTTAGTCCATTAACAGTACAGCAAGAAAAAAACATTTGCTTGAAGTTAAACCTGGTACACAATGAAAAGGAACATTATAATTCAGATGTTATTGAAATGGCTGAGCCTTGTCAAACAAAAAGTATTGAGAGTGATGGAAACTGCTTTTTCAGGGCTTTGACGTATGCCATAACAGGAACTGAACTTGAACACAGAAAACTTAGGCTAAGTGTTGTTAATTACATCTTGCAGAATGAGCAGAAGTATAATCAGTTTCTCAGACAAGGATATAGTAGTGTATCGGAATATATTGCCAAGTCAAGAATGAGATTCCTGGGAACATGGGCTACTGAACTTGAGATACAGGCTGCTTGTGACTTGATTGGTATAGACATCTTTACATACACTCAAAAGAAATGGCTGAAATTTTCGTCATCATCTGTATTGCCAAAAAGAAGATCTGCGTATTCAAATAATGGGATTTATTTAAAACATGTAAGTAATTGTCATTATGAAGTTGTCGTATGTGTAAAAACAAAAAATGGGACTTGTGCTGTTAATTGTACATCATTGGTTGAACATTCAACATATAATGTAATTTCAAAGAATTCCTCAGAGTCATGTAAACTTCGTAGGCAGAAATTCCAATACAGTAATGACCTTGATTTTAAAGAATCAAAACAAATGGAAGCAAAAAAAAGATATCATGACGATGAAATGTACAAAAAGGCAACAATTCGATCCAGTATTGAAAAGTACAAAAAAAACAAAAAGCACCAGGAAAAGGTGAAGCAATATAGCATAGATAAATACAAATCAAACAATCTGCATAATGACGCTGTGAGAAAGTATAGTGTTGCAAAATATAGAGAAAATGAAGAACACAGAGAGAATGTCAAGGACTACAGTGTTACAAAATACAGAGAAAATGAAGAACATAGAGAGTTCGTGCAGAAGTACAGCATTCAAAAATATGAGGTAAATGAAATTCACAAAAACATGGTAATAGATTACAACAAGCAGAAATATAAAAATGACATTAGTTTTGTTCAGAGTATTAAAATGAGAAATACTGTAAGGCAACATGAAGCAGAGAACAAAAGAAAAGAGATTGACTTTGTGATTGAACAGTTTAAAGAAAAAATATCTACAGGTCCTGAATATGTTTGTTCAGTCTGTCATCGATGCTGCTTTAAAACACAGGTCAAACACTGCAATAAAAATAAATATTTTCAAAAATCAGAGCATCTTAGACATATTGCAGAAAAATGTATAACACTGAATTATCTTCATATATGTAACAAAGACTGTAGCCAAAATTGTGTACATAACGATGGTTCAGCTGCATGTCTATGGATTTGTCACACATGTGATCGAAAAATATGCGAAGGTAAAGTTCCTGCTGAAAGTGTATCAAATAATCTTGGTTTAGACCCTATTCCTGTTGAATTGAGCTGTTTAAACTCTCTTGAGCAACATTTAATAGCAAAGCATATTCCATTCATGAAAATGCTGGCTTTACCTCGAGGAGGACAGAATGGAGTTCATGGACCAGTGACTTGCGTGCCATCTAATGTAACAGAAACAGTGGATGTTTTACCAAGATCAGAAAATAACGATTGTATGATACAAGTAAAGCTTAAGAGGAAACTGACATATAAAGGGCATTATCAATATAAATTTGTGCATACTGAAAAGGTAAAAACAGCAATTTCTTATTTAAAGAACAACAACAAGTGGTATACAGATGTGGAATTTAACAATGCTTGGATTAATACTTTGAGTAAAGTTGAGGAAGAACAGATCAATGATAAAAGTGATTTGTACGCATGTCAGGACATGTGTGTGGATGAAGAGCACAATACTGAAAATGAGGATGAAGAGATGATTGATGAAACCCTTCATGACCGACAACAGCATGGTTTGTTTATGGATACATGTTTACAACCAGTGGATATTGCACAAGAGATGTTAGATCAACATTTTGATGACATTATGTCACTTGCTCCAGCAGAAGGCAACAATCCAGTGAGAGTGTTAATGGATGAAACTAATGAAGCCAAATGTTTTCCGGTTCTCTTTCCAAAAGGAACAGGAACTTTTCATGACATACGACCTGAAAAATTAACACTGTCCAGGTATTTAAACAACAGAATCTTAAATGCAGATGGACGTTTTGCCCAAAACATTGATTATATATTTTATGGCCAATATTTGTCTGAGCTTAATCAAGTTATCTCAAATGTTTCTATTGCTTTGAGGAAGGGTTATGATACAAAGAATACAAAAATTACTCCAGAAACACTGACAAACAAAGACTCACTTCAAAAGATTTTACATGCTGATCAGGGATATAAATTCTTAAAGCCGATAAGAGGGAGTCCTGTTTTTTGGCAATCTGTGCAAAAAGATTTGTTTGCAATGGTTCGTCAGCTTGGGATACCAACATGGTTTTGTTCATTTTCATCAGCTGACCTGCGATGGCCAGAGCTAATGCAAACTATTGTGAAACAAGAGGGTTGTCAAACTCCCGTTGATGAACTGGACTGGTCAGATAGATGTGGGATGCTTCAGCGAAATCCAGTAACTGCTGCCAGAATGTTTGATCACAGGTTTCATTGCTTTCTGAAAGATGTCATTATGTCACCAGCTGAACCAATTGGAAAAATAATAGATTATTTCTATCGAATTGAATTCCAACAGCGTGGATCACCACATACACATTGTTTGTTTTGGGTTAAAAATGCACCTCAAGTAGACAGAGATGCTGATAATGAAGTAGTAGCTTTTGTTGACCGCTATGTAACCTGTGAAATGCCAAGCGAAAATGAAAATGAAATATATGAGACTGTGAGAAGTGTCCAACAACACAGCAAAAGACATTCCAAAACATGCAGAAAGAAAGGCACTACATGTAGATTTAACTTTCCACGACCACCCAGCAGAAATACATTCATCGTAAGAAACAGCCAGATGGAAAATGACAAAAAAGGAAGTAAAGGTAAAAAACATGAACCTACAGAAAAAAAATCAAATAACTCTAATGAAATATCAAAAGACCAGGCTAAAGCTGTCATGGAAAAAGTAAAAGAATGTTTATTAAACAACGACGCTCTGTATGAATCAATCGACACTTTCTTTGCATCTATTGGTATAAATCAAGAGATATTTGAAGCTGCTTATAATAAAATGACAAAGAAAACAACTGTTGTTTTGAAGAGGAAACCTGCTGATGTATGGGTCAATCAATATAATCCAGATCTTTTACGATGTTGGAATGCAAACATGGATATACAGTTTGTTGTGGACGCTTACTCTTGTATAGTATATATCATTTCTTATATTTCTAAAGCAGAGAGAGAAATGGGATTGTTGTTGGCAAATGCTCAAAAAGAAGCACACAAGCAAGGAAATATGGACGCCAAACAGGCTTTAAGAAAACTTGGAAGTGTGTTTTTACATAATCGAGAAGTGTCAGCTCAAGAGAGTGTATATCGTTTGACTAACATGAAACTGAAACAAGGGTCGAGGAAAGTGGTTTTTATTCCAACTGGTACTAATACAATAAAAATGAGTCTACCATTAAACAACATCCATAAAAAAGCTCAATCTGGAGAAAGTGATGATATATGGATGACAAGCATTACAGAGAGATACAGAGCTCGTCCAAAAACAGAAGAGTTTTTACAAATGTGTTTAGCAACTTTTGCTTCAGAATACAGAGTTTTGTCTAAATCTGAAAACTGTTCAGAAAGAATAAAACTGGCAAATGACATGGGGTTTGTGAGAAAAAGAACTCGCACAGACTGTGCGGTCGTACGATATGCTCGATTTTCACCTACTAAAAATCCAGAAAATTATTATCAAAGTGTCTTAGAGTTATTTTTGCCTCATTATTTCCAAAGTCAACTGAAACCACCAAATTTTACCTCCCACAAGGAATTTTATGACACTGGATTTGTTACAATACAAAAAGATCAGCTTGAATCTGTGAAAATCCTCGTGGACACAAACATGTCAAGGTTTGAAAAAGAAGCAGAGACCATACAGAAAGCTGAAGATGATTTAGAACAATATGGACCAATGGAAGATGCTTGGGCCCAAATCTGTCCAGAAGCAGAACTTGAGCGTTTGGAGTGTTTAGATAGTAAAAAACAACAGATTGAAATTGATGAAGGTGATGATGTCATACCTGACCTACTACCAAATGCTGGTGTTTTCGAAACTGAGAACAATCCATCTGTTATAGCAAAAAAAGATGCAGTGGCTTTACTGCGTTCTTTGAATGAAAAACAATCACAAATCTTTTATAAAGTAAGGCAATGGTGTTTAGCAAAAGTACAAGGTGAAAACCCAGATCCATTCCACGTGTTCATATCTGGTCCTGGAGGTGTTGGAAAGTCTATACTGATTAAATCGATTCACTATGAAACATCTCGCATCTTGTCAAAATTATCTGAAAACCCAGATGAGACACATGTGTTATTAACAGCTCCGACTGGTGTTGCTGCTTACAATATTAATGCTGCAACCATACACAGCACTTTCTCAATTGGAACAACTGCTGCACTGCCTTATCAACCTCTTGGAGATGAGAAAATTAATTCTTTGAGGGTCAAATTTGGAAAACTGCAAATATTAGTAATTGATGAAATTTCAATGGTAGATCATAAACTTCTAGCTTATATTCATGGTAGATTGAGGCAAATCAAACAAACAGGAGATTTTAAATCATTTGGAGGTGTGTCCATAATTGCCTGTGGAGATATGTATCAGCTAAATCCAGTGAAAGGAAAACCACTTTACACTGAACCAATGAACTGTGTTAATCTCTGGGAAACAAACTTCAGTTTCACAGAACTTACAGAAATCATGCGCCAAAAAGATAAACAATTTGCAGAATTATTAAGTCGCTTAAGACTACGTAAAAAAGATGAACCAATGACCGAAGCAGATGTTACTATGCTTAAAAACTGTGAAACAGGAGATGGGGATGAATCTACAGATATTCACATTTATGCAACTAACCATGAAGTTGATATGCATAACATTACAATGTTACATAAAGTATGTTCTGACACAGTTACTGTCAATGCACAGGACTTTGAGAGAAATGCTAAAACTGGCCGCATGGAAAAAAAAGATGGGTTTCATTTTAGAGTTCAAAATACTTCTTTGGAAAAATCACTTGAATTAGCTGTTGATGCTCGAATAATGTTACTGAAAAATATTAATATTTCAGATGGTCTTGTAAATGGAATTTTTGGGACAATTAAAGAGTTCTGTTATAAAGATGAAATTGAAACATTTCCATCAAAAATATATATTGAATTTGATAATGAGCGAGTTGGTAAAGAAGCAAGACAGAAAAATCCATGTTTAAAACCTGGTCTGGAAAAAAGCACACCAATTGAACCTGAGGAAGAGAAGGTAACCAGCAGTGGTGGTGTCAGAAGACAGTTTCCTCTAAGATTAGCCTGGGCATGCACAGTTCACAAAGTACAAGGTATAACATTAGACAAAGCCGTTGTTTCATTGAAAAAGATATTTGCTCCAGGACAAGCATATGTAGCATTAAGCCGAGTGACAAGTATTGATGGACTTATAATTGAAGATTTTAACGAGAAAGTTATTTTTGCAAAAGACAACATTCAGAAAGCTCTACAGAGTATGCCTCCATTTATTTTTCCATGTAAAACAATAGAACGTTTTAAATTCATTATGTTGTTACACAATGTTGAAGGATTAATCCCACATATACTAGATATACGACAAGATAACAGATATTTTGAAGCAGATATGATATGTCTAACAGAGACATGGCTAACACCAAATTATTCAGAGCATGCGGTCACTCTTGCTGGATACAATTTCCATAACAAACCTCGAAGTACTGCATATGACACAAGTCAGGATTTTTTTGCTGAACTAAAAAAGGAAAATCGTGGTGGTGTTGGCATATATCACAGAGAGGACATAAAAGTTGCTGTAGTTGATTTACCTTGCATGAACATTGAATGTCTCATGTGCAATATACAACATTCAAACATAACTGTAGTAGTCATATACAGACCACCAAAATATACCTTGCCATTGTTTACTGACAATTTTATGAACTTAGTTAATCACATAAACAGCTTATCGGGTGGCAAAATAATTCTAGGAGACTTCAATGAAAATCTACTTAATAAATCAGTCATTCATAATGTCATGCAGGATTTTGGGTTCACACAAATAGTTCAAAGTGCAACAACTGAATTTGGTACATTAATTGACCATGTGTATATTAAAGATGTTGAGTTACACAAAGTAAAGACTGAGATTATGCCCACATATTTCAGCTGTCATGAATGTGTTCTGGTAAAATGGTCAATGTAATCTGTCCAAAAAAAGGGGGGGAGGGGGATACAGAGGTGAATGCAAAGAAGTGGACAGCCTCTGTGGGAGTTAATGCTGCCTTCACATGCTACCAGATATAATTTAAAAAAATTAAACCCAAGCCTATAACCATAAAAGAAATGTGTTATTGATTAAAAAAGACATTTAGTCACAAGAATGAAGATATTTCTGGTAGCATGTGAAGGCAGCATAAATGCATGGGGATTTTAGTTAATGCTGCCTTCACATGCTACCAGACAATATTGTAAATACCAGCTTCCTAGCATAAAATTTCATATGCAAGGACAATACAATATTTGTGATACAAAAATACAGAAATGTGTTTTGCTTTCAAACAAAATCTTTTAGACAAAGAAATCCACTATCTTTCATTATAAAACAAACAAACAAACAAATAATAATAAAATACAAATACAAATGAATAAAAAAATTACTAAATCACACTTAAAAAACTTCAGAACAAGAAGTATAAAAATTCTGGTAGCATGTGAAGGCAGCCTACACAGTCATCTAGTTGAGTACCCGCCAGACACACTACAACGCACTCTACATCACTCAACACACATCACATCTGCCACTGAACTGAACTATACATTTCCCGAAGTGGTCACTGCCACCACCAGAGCTACAACTGTAAGTACTGCCAATACTTTCTGATTCTGACTCTCCTGATCTGCCTATGTTTCCTGACCCAAAATCACTTGTTTCACCAGGGTGGTCTAAATCGCCTGTGGCTCCTGACCCTCAACCACCTAATCCACCAGGGTTGTCTGACCTGCCTGTTCCTTCTGACCCAGAGCCCACAGATCTGCTACAGCTTCACAATTCAGAGCCTCGGCAGCTTCACGTTCCAAGTTCACCACCTGATCCACCAGGATTGTCTGACCTGCCTGTGTTTCCTGACCTAATACCCACAGATCTGCTACAGCTCCACAATGCAGACCCTCGCCAGCTCCACATTCTAAGGTCGCCACCTCATCCACCAGTGTTGTCTGACCCGCCTGTGCTTCCTGACCCAGAGCCCACAGATCTGTTACAGCTGCACAATCCAGAGCCTCGGCAGCTCTACGTTCCAAGGTCACCACCTCATACACCAGGGTTGTCTAACCTGCCTATGCCTCATGACCCAGAGCCTACAGATCTGCTACAGCTCCACAATCCAGAGCCTCGGCAGCTCCACATTCAAGGTCACCACCTGATCCACCACGGTTGTCTGACCTGCCTGTGCCTCCTGACCCAGAGTCCACAGATCTGCTACAGCTCCACAATCCAGAACCTCAGCAACTCCACGTTCCAAGGTCGCCACCTGATCCACCAGGGTTGTCGGACATGCCTGTGCCTCCTGACCCAGAGCCCCCAGATCTGCTACAGCTCCACAATCTAGATCCTCAGCAGCTCCATGTTACAGGGTCTTTGCAGCTCTATGCTCCTTGTCCTACAAAGCTCCATGCTCCAGGGCCTCCGCAGCTACACACTCCAAACTCACCTGCAGTGCACGGACCTGGACCTCCGTCCCTCCCCCTGCTTTGCCTCTGCTCCACCTCCCTCCTGAACTGTTCACAAAGCATCTCGCACATCTCGCACATCTCGCACGAGGAACTCGCACATTGTGGGGTGGATGTCACAGTCACCCAGTTGAGTGCCCACCAGACATGCTATAGGGCACTCCACACATTACATCTGCCACTGAACTGAACTACATATCTGATTATGCACTGCACTCACACCAGTTTCAGACGTCCCCTTGATTACACATTCACAGCTGAAACTCATCATGACTGATCCTTGGACTATTTATACACATGCACACACATGCACACACACGCACGCACACACACACACACACACACACACACACACACACACACACACACACACACACACATATACACGCTGTTGATTCTTGTTTCCAGATGTACATTTCTAAGCATTTTCATAATCCTGCCTTACCATAATTTTCACCCTTTGTCAAAAATATTTATTTTGCCACCTACCTCATCCTCTTTGCCTGTTAAACCAACTACTCTTTCGATTATCTGTATACCATCTGCACCTCTTTTAAATTTTACCTGCTTGACCAATTTTAAATAAACTGCATTTGGACCTGGCACATTCTTACAGCAGTTAATGCCAAGTACATTATGATGTTTCACTTTAATTTTAACCTTTTAATTTTAATATTTCATTATTCTTTGAATTATTTAGTCATTAATTCATTTAGTCAGTTAGCCAATGTTTGTTTCAATCATGTTTTTTTGGGGGGTGTGAGAAGACTTTGTTTTCTGATTTTATGATTAATTTATATGCAATATATATATATATATATATATATATATATATATATATATATATATATACACACACACATCACATTTATAATCAGTTTAAGGCGATGCAGTGGTGCAGTAGTTAGTGCTGTCGCCTCACAGCAAGAAAGTCGCTGGTTCGAGCCTCAGCTGGGTCAGTTGCCATTTCTGTGTGGACTTTGCATGTTCATTTTTAAATGTATAAAAATAATGCTAATTTTACAACATTTTAATATTGCAAAAAAGTGAATTAATGATCAAACCATCATTTGAACTGACTACAATGTAATTACCTATCTTTGCTGGTTCTATGCTGGCTTAATACAATGATCCAAGAACTGTTAAAAAGGTAAAGTAATCTTGTTTTTTCGACATATGTTTTATAACTTTTATACTCTGTATAACTCTTCACATACGATATTAATAAATTGTCATTTAAATAATAATATAACATAACTGGGGAAAAAAAATGTTTGTATATTAAGTAGCAAACTTTGACAATTTGACTTTAAATGGAGTAGCAATGGAGTAGCAATGGCGATGCAGTGGCGCAGTAGGTAGTGCTGTCACCTCACATCAAGAAGGTTGCTGGTTCGAGCCTCAGCTGGGTCAGTTGGCATTTCTGTGTGGAGTTTGCATGTTCTCCCTGCGTTCGCGTGGGTTTCCTCCGGGTGGTCCGGTTTTCCCCAAAGACATGCGGTACAGGTGAATTGGGTAGGCTAAATTGTCTGTAGTATATTAGTGTGAATGAGTGTGTGTGGATGTTTCCCAGGGATGGGTTGCAGCTGGAAGGCCATCCGCTGTGTAAAAACGTGCTGGATAAGTTGGCGGTTCATTCCGCTGTGGCGACCCTGAATTAATAAAGGGACTAAGCCGAAAAGAAAATTAATGAATGAATGGAGTAGCAGGGATTCAATAAACAGTTAAATTAGAACGATCCTGATTGCTATTCCACTGACTTTAACCTGTCCAAAAATAAATGAAACAATCTACAAGGTCTATCAGGAATAAGTGTTCTTTTGCTGCCTAAATATGTTTGTGAGATGATATAATGTGTAGATCAAGTCATGGCACCTTAGACAAAGACACTGTATGTCAAATTTCAAGTTAATTGGATAAATGGTTACTCAGATACAGTGATTTTTCAATGTATTCTGCCACCATGTGACCAATGTCTACGAGTTTCATGCTATGACCTTAGATTGACCTCTTGCATATGTGTAAGAAGTTTGGCTAAGATATCACAGTCCATTTATGAGTTAAGGTCATTTTAGCTCTTCCCAATGAGCATTACAGACCAATAAGCTATTAGTGATCTCCGACTGTCATTAAGTGGCCGTTTTACATGTGATTACAGACATTTAGGTGTGCATAAATATATCCCTTCTATGAATGAGCATGTTATAACTATAAAAAATAAAGTGTAATGTTTTATTAAAATAATTAATTATTCACAGAGTAAAAAGTGTGACAAGCTCTGACTAAATTTGATCTTAAATGCATTAACCGTGTTTATGCCATGTCAGTTTGGGATTCAGAATGCATTCTTTGCTGCAGAGCAGTAAAATAAACTAAGTGGTCTGTTACTGCCATCTAGTGGTCACAGTTGTGATTTTTTAAAAACATGTTTTAAAACAAGGTCCTTATTATAGAACCAGTTTTTGCCTATTAGAATTATTATGAAGAGGTAAATTGGAACTAAATTAGATTTTTAATGCACAACAGTTTTTACATCATGTCAAAATGTGATTCAGAGTGATCCTAAATGCAATTTCCCTGACTTTAAACTCTAAAAAGGTAAAAAACAAAGGAATGAAAATGTTGTGAACAAATAATAAGTGGTCTTGTGCTGACATCTAGTGGTTAAAAATGGTAGATGACAATTAAAAGTCTGTGTTATAGTGGCTAAAATGATAGAATATTGAAAATATGTGTTTTTGAGACCTCTAAAACATCCAAGATGGAAAAAAATATAACATGTAAATAATTTAAGTGATAAGCTTGTACTAAACTTGTTTAAATTGTAAAACCAGTGTTAATACCATGTAAACATGTGATTCAGAGTGATCCTAACTTCTAATTCAATGACTTTGAACCAACAATAAGTGGTCTTCTGCTGTCATCTAGTGGCTACAAACAGTAATACAATTTTGAGGCCATTTGAAGATACATATATACAGGCTGTGTGTGTACATAAAGTTAATATAAAAAAAAAAAGTTAATTTGTTTTTCATAATTATTGATCTCAACAGTCCAGACATTTGTACAACACTGGTTTTATTAAGAAAAACAGGGACTAGTTCCCAGAAGTAGTTTTTGAAATAATGGTGAATAATTAATGAAAGGTTTGAGTGACAGTGGTGGGTTTTGTGCCAAAGCATTTAAATTGAGCAGGCCTATCATATGATATGTAGATTAAGTGTGTTTGTGGAAAAGGTGTGTAAATGATGCACATTTACTGCATTTTAAGCCATTTAGCATGTTTTTAAGACCATTTTTACTGTTATAGCGCCACCTATAGCCCGATCTCCACAAAAATTTGCATGGTTCTTTATATTGATATGCCACATGTGCTCACCAATTTCTGTGAGGTTTTGAGTTTTCCTTATTGGTGTACAGGCATGTAGGTTCATGTAGACACGCCCCTTTTGTAAATGAGCCTATTACAGCTATCCAAAATGAAAAGTTTAACTTTTTTTTGATAATTATTGATCTACTCAGTCCAGAAATTCTAACAACACTGGTTTTGTTGCAATTGAGCTAAAAATCAGGGACTAGTTTGCAAAAACAGGTTTATCATATATTGATGAATTTTTAACGAACGGTTTGAGTGACAGCAATTGTTTTAGTGTCAAACTGTTCGGGATGAGCAGGACTATCATATGATATGTAGATTATGTGTGTTTGTGGAAAAAGTGTGTAAATAAAGCACAATTACTGCATTTTAAGCCATTTAGCATGTTTTTAAGACCATTTTTACTATTATAGCGCCACCTATAGCCCGATCTCTACAAAATTTTGCGTGTTTCTTCACATTGATATGCCACATGTGCTCACCAATTTCTGTGATGTTTTGAGTTTTCCTTATGGGTTTACAGCCATGTAGGTTTGTGTAGACACGCCCCTTTTGTAAATGAGCCTATTACAGCTATGCAAAATGAAAAGTTCAACTTTTTTTTGATAATTATTGATCTACTCAGTCCAGAGATTCTAACAACACTGGTTTCGTTGCGATTGAGCTAAAAACCAGGGACTAGTTCGCAAAAGTAGGTTTTTCATATATTGATGCTTTTTTAACGAACGGTTCTAGTGACAGCAGTGGTTTTAGTGTCAAACTGTTCGGTATGAGCAGGCCTATCAAATGATATGTATTTTGTGTGCCTGTGCAAAAAGTTGTGTGATACACAACGCTTTACACTTTAAACATGCGTAAAATCGCCCCCTAGTGGCCGATTTTTTTCAAAATTCGTACAGACGTCTAGGACCATGGGTCAAACATGCCCACCAAGTTTCGTTTTGATCGGCCATCGTTAACCTTGTTTATAGGGTGGTCAAATTTTGATTGGCTAATGGCGGCCATTTTCTGATGTGGCCTTGGACAAAGGCACTGCGTACCAAATTTGACGTTAATCGGACGAACGGTCGCTTAGTTATGTGTATTTTTCAGTTTTTTCAGCTAATAGCGCCACCTTGTGGCAAAAATCGGCAATTTTTGGTATGAGACCTCAATTTGACCTTATACATATGTGTACCAAGTTTGGTAATGATATCTCTTTCCGTTCAAAAGTTATAGCTACAATTAGCATTTAGCTTCAATTAGCATCGAACATTTTTGTTTACCATTTCGCGCGAGAATAAAAATTTCAACTTTTTTTTGATAATTATTGATATTCAGTGTCCAGAGAATATTACAGAACTGGTTTGGTTCAGATTGGGTGAAAAACCTGGGACTAGTTCGCAAAAGTAGGTTTCGGACAAATCGCGTCGTAGCGGAAAAACGGAGCGTCCTAGAGAAAAAAATTCACGCTTGCACTTTTGTTCGGGCTGACCCAAGGATTCAAAAAATGTAATGTTTTTGACTCTATGACAAACGGTGTACGAATGGCGGCCAAAAATGTCAAAAATGTCGGTTTTTGGCGCCATAGCGCCACCTATGGTCCGATTTGGCTCATCTTTGGCCAGCCTCTAGTGTACCGGAGTACTACAATCTGCCCAAGTTTCAGCTCTCTCGGACTTACGGTTTGGTCGGCCTGATAGCAACTTCGGCAGAAAAATAATAATAATAATAAAAATCTTAACAAATACAATAGGGTTTCAGCGCTACGCGCTTGAACCCCTAATAATAATAAATATAGCTGCAAGCAGCAATTAACGGGGTTCAAGCGTTTTAGAAGTTTAAGGTTTATCAGTTAGGAGGCCGGTAAGTAGTTAATTCGACAATAAATGAATGATTAGAGTATTAGAGTTTATAGATTGAGTTAAATGTTTAATTACACACTCTAAAACACTCAAACTCGCCCTAGGTGATTTCTTTCAAAATGTCTACAGACCTCTAGGCCCATGAGTCCAACATGCCCATTGAGTTACATTCTGATCGGCCATCGTTAACTGTGTTTAATGGGTGCTTAAAGTTAATTCACTAATGGCGGCCATATTTTTATAGCATGTCAGTCCATTTTGGGCAAATACACTGCATGCAAAACTTCAAGCTGATCCATCTAGTGGCTAAAATGTTAATTGAAACACTGTATTGAGCATCAACAGACATTGAAACACTATGTTTTTGAGACCTTTTCTACTATTATAGCGCCACCTATTGCCCGATCTCCACAAAATTTTGCATGCTGGTTTACATTCATGTGCCACATGTGCTCACCAATTTCTGTGATGTTTTGAGTTTTCCTTATGGGTTTACAGGCATGTAGGTTTATGTGGACACGCCCCTTTTGTAAATGAGCCTGTTACAGCTATTCAAAGTGGAAAGTTCAACTTTTTTTGAATAATTATTGATCTACTCAGTCCAGAGATTCTAACAACACTGGTTTCGTTGTGATTGAGCTAAAAACCAGAGACTAGTTCGCAAAAGTAGGTTTTTCATATATTTATGATTTTTTAATGAACTGATATGATTGACAGCTGTGGTTTTAGTCTCAAAGTGTTCAGTATGAGCAACTCTATCTTATGATATGTATTTTGTGTGCCTGTGCAAAGCTTTGTGTAATAAATAATCAATTACAACCTCAAAAAACACAAAATCGCCTTTATAGCGCCACCTTGTGGTTAATGTCTGTGCGTTTTGCACTGCTACCTCAACTTGACCTTATACATGTGTGTGCCAAGTTTGGTAATGATATTCCAATCCGTTCAAAAGTTATACCTACAATTAGCATTTAGCTTCAATTAGCATGAAACGTTTTGGTATACTGTTTCACGTGAAAATCAAAATTTCAACTTTTTTTGATAATTATTGATATTCGGTGTCCAGAGAACATTACTGAGCTAGGTTTGGTTCAGATTGGGTGAAAAACCTAGGACTAGTTCGCAAAAGTAGGTTTTTTATATATTATGACTTTTTAACGAACGGTTTGAGTGACAGCAGCGGTTTTAGTGTCAAAGTGTTCCGTGTGAGCAGGCCTATTATGTGATTATGTATTTTGTGTGGTTGTGCAAAACTGTGTGTAATAGACAATCAGTTAGAACCTAAAAAAACTCAATATCGCCCCCTAGTGGCCGATTTCTTTCAAAATTCTTACAGACATGTAGGACCATGAGTCGAACATGCTTAATGAGTTTCGTTTTGATTGGCCAACGTTAACCTTGTTTAATGGATGCTTAATCTTAATTGGCTAATGGCGGCCATGTTTTTTGAGATATGCCAGTGTCCTTATATATGTCATGACAACTTGGACAAAGACACTGCATGTCAAATTTCAAGCCTACTTGGACTAATGGTTGTATGGTTAGGGTCTTTTTTTATAGTTTTTGAACTTTATAGCGCCACCTTGTGGCCAAAGTCTGCGGGTTTTGCACTGCGACCTCATATTGACCTTATACATGTGTGTACCAAGTTTGGTGATGATATGTTATGTGGTTCAAAAGTTATAGCTTACAATTAGCATTTAGCTTCAATTAACGTTGAACATTTTTGCGTATTGTTTTGCGTGAGAATTAAAATTTCAACTTTTTTGGATAATTATTGATATTGAGTGTCCAGAGAACATTTATGAACTGGTTTGGTTTAGATTGGATGAAAAACCTAGGACTAGTTCGCAAAAGTAGGTTTTGGACAAATTCGCGACGTAGCGGAAAAAACGGTAGCGTCTTAGAGGCCAAAGACCGCCTGTGCACTTTTGTTTGGGCTGACCCAAGGATTCATAAAATGTAGAGTTTTTGAGTCTAGGACAAATGGTGTACGAATGGTGGCCAAAAATGTGTGAAATCTTAGTTTTTGGCGCCATAGCGCCACCTATGGGCCGATTTGGACGGTTTATGGTATCTGAGTAGCGGTGCGCATTCTGGAGCATCTGGCCAAGTTTGAGATTTCTAGACCTTACGGTTTAGGCTGCACGAGTCACTTTAAGGCAGAAACATAATAATAATAATAATAATAAATATAGCTGCAAGCAGCAATTAACGGGGTTCAAGCGTTTGAGAAGTTTAAGGTTTATCAGCTATGAGGCCTATAAGTAGTTTATTCGACAATGAAATAAATGATTAGAGTATTAGAGTTTATAGACTGAGTTCAATGTTTAATTAGACACTCTAAAACACTTAAACTCGCCCTCTAGTGGATGATTTCTTTCAAATTGTCTACAGACGTCTAGGCCCATGAGTCTAACATGCCCATTGAGTTGCATTCTGATCGGCCGTCGTTGACTGTGTTTAATGGGTGCTTAAAGTTAATTCACTAATGGCGGCCATATTTTTATAGTATGTCAGTCCACTTTGGGCAAATACACTGCATGCAAAACTTCAAGCTGATCCATCTAGTGGCTAAAATGGTAATTGAAACACTGTATTGAGCATCAATAGACATTGAAACACATTGTTTTTGAGACCTTTCCTACTATTATAGCGCCACCTATTGCCCGATCTTCACAAAATTTTGCATGCTGGTTTGCATTCATGTGCCACATGTGCTCTACAATTTCTGTGATGTTTTGAGTTTTCCTTATGGGTTTACAGGCATGTAGGTTTATGTGGACACGCCCCTTTTGTAAATGAGCCTGTTACAGCTATTCAAAGTGGAAAGTTCAACTTTTTTTGGATAATTATTGATCTACTCAGTCCAGAGATTCTAACAACCCTGGTTTCGTTGTGATTGAGCTAAAAACCAGAGACTAGTTCGCAAAAGTAGGTTTTTCATATATTTATGATTTTTTAATGAACGATATGATTGACAGCTGTGGTTTTAGTCTCAAAGTGTTCAGTATGAGCAGCCCTATCTTATGATATGTATTTTGTGTGCCTGTGCAAAGCTTTGTGTAATAACCAATCAATTACAACCTCAAAAACACAAAATCGCCTTTATAGCGCCACCTTGTGGTTAATGTCTGTGCGTTTTGCACTGCTACCTCAACTTGACCTTATACATGTTTGTGCCAAGTTTGGTGATGATATTTCAATCCGTTCAAAAGTTATAGCTACAATTAGCATTTAGCTTCAATTAGCATGAAACGTTTTGGTATACTGTTTCACATGAAAATCAAAATTTCAACTTTTTTTGGATAATTATTGAAATTCAGTGTCCAGAGAACATTACTGACCTGGTTTGGTTCAGATTGGGTGAAAAACCTAGGACTAGTTCGCAAAAGTAGGTTTTTTATATATTGATGACTTTTTAACGAACGGTTTGAGTGACAGCAGCGGTTTTAGTGTCAAAGTGTTCAGTGTGAGCAGGCCTATCATATGATATGTATTTTGTGTGGTTTTGCAAAACCGTGTGTAATAGACAATCAGTTAGAACCTAAAAAAACTCAATATCGCCCCCTAGTGGTCGATTTCTTTCAAAATTCTTACAGACATGTAGGACCATGAGTCGAACATGCTTAATGAGTTTCGTTTTGATTGGCCAACGTTAACCTTGTTTAATGGATGCTTAATCTTAATTGGCTAATGGCGGCCATGTTTTTTGAGATATGCCAGTGTCCTTATAATATGTCATGACAACTTGGACAAAGACACTGCATGTCAAATTTCAAGCTGATTGGACTAATGGTTTTATGGTTGGGGCTTTTTTTTATAGTTTTTGAACTTTATAGCGCCACCTTGTGGCCAAAGTCTGCGGGTTTTGCACTGCGACCTCATATTGACCTTATACATGTGTGTACCAAGTTTGGTGATGATATGTTATGTGGTTCAAAAGTTATAGCTACAATTAGCATTTAGCTTCAATTAACGTTGAACGTTTTTGCGTATTGTTTTGCGTGAGAATTAAAATTTCAACTTTTTTTGGATAATTATTGATATTGAGTGTCCAGAGAACATTTATGCACTGGTTTGGTTCAGATTGGGTGAAAAACCTAGGACTAGTTCGCAAAAGTAGGTTTTGGACAAATTGCGACGTATCGGAAAAACGGTGCGTCGTAGAGGCCAAAGACCGCCTGTGCACTTTTGTTCGGGCTGACCCAAGGATTCAGGAAATGTAGAGTTTTTGAGTTTAGGACAAATGGTGTACAAATGGTGGCCAAAAATGTCTGAAATTTTAGTTTTTGACGCCATAGCGCCACCTATGGGCCAATTTAGACGGTTTATGGTATCTGAGTAGCGGTGCGCATTCTGGACCATCTGGCCAAGTTTGAGATTTCTAGGCCTTACGGTTTAGGCTGCACGAGTCACATTAAGGCAGAAACATAATAATAATAATAATAATAATAATAATAATAATAATAATAATAAAAATCCTTACAATTACAATAGGGTTTCAGCGCTTCGCGCTTGAACCCCTAATAAATATAGCTGCAAGCAGCAATTAACGGGGTTCAAGCGTTTTAGAAGTTTAAGGTTTATCAGTTAGGAGGCCGGTAAGTAGTTTATTCGACAATGAAATAAATGATTAGAGTATTAGTTTATAGATTGAGTTAAATGTTTAAATACACACTCTAAAACACTCAAACTCGCCCTCTAGTGGATGATTTCTTTCAAAATGTCTACAGACCTCTAGGCACATGAGTCCAACATGCCCATTGAGTTACATTCTGATCGGCCATCGTTACCTGTGTTTAATGGGTGCTTAAAGTTAATTCACTAATGGCGGCCATATTTTTATACCATGTCAGTCCATTTTGGGCAAATACACTGCATGCAAAACTTCAAGTTGATCCATCTAGTGGCTAAAATGTTAATTGAAACACTGTATTGAGCATCAACAGACATTGAAACATTATGTTTTTGAGACCTTTTCTACTATTATAGCGCCACCTATTGCCCGATCTCCACAAAATTTTGCATGCTGGTTTACATTCATGTGCCACATGTGCTCACCAATTTCTGTGATGTTTTGAGTTTTCCTTATGGGTTTACAGGCATGTAGGTTTATGTGGACACGCCCCTTTTGTAAATGAGCCTGTTACAGCTATTCAAAGTGGAAAGTTCAACTTTTTTTGGATAATTATTGATCTACTCAGTCCAGAGATTCTAACAACACTGGTTTCGTTGTGATTGAGCTAAAAACCAGAGACTAGTTCGCAAAAGTAGGTTTTTCATTTATTTATGATTTTTTAATGAACGATATGATTGACAGCTGTGGTTTTAGTCTCAAAGTGTTCAGTATGAGCAGCCCTATCTTATGATATGTATTTTGTGTGCCTGTGCAAAGCTTTGTGTAATAACCAATCAATTACAACCTCAAAAAACACAAAATCGCCTTTATAGCGCCACCTTGTGGTTAATGTCTGTGCGTTTTGCACTGCTACCTCAACTTGACCTTATACATGTTTGTGCCAAGTTTGGTGATGATATTTCAATCCGTTCAAAAGTTATAGCTACAATTAGCATTTAGCTTCAATTAGCATGAAACGTTTTGGTATACTGTTTCACATGAAAATCAAAATTTCAACTTTTTTTGGATAATTATTGTAATTCAGTGTCCAGAGAACATTACTGACCTGGTTTGGATCAGATTGGGTGAAAAACCTAGGACTAGTTCGCAAAAGTAGGTTTTTTATAAATTGATGACTTTTTAACGAACGGTTTGAGTGACAGCAGCGGTTTTAGTGTCAAAGTGTTCAGTGTGAGCAGGCCTATCATATGATATGTATTTTGTGTGGTTTTGCAAAACCGTGTGTAATAGACAATCAGTTAGAACCTAAAAAAACTCAATATCGCCCCCTAGTGGTCGATTTCTTTCAAAATTCTTACAGACATGTAGGACCATGAGTCGAACATGCTTAATGAGTTTCGTTTTGATTGGCCAACGTTAACCTTGTTTAATGGATGCTTAATCTTATTTGGCTAATGGCGGCCATGTTTTTTGAGATATGCCAGTGTCCTTATAATATGTCATGACAACTTGGACAAAGACACTGCATGTCAAATTTCAAGCTGATTGGACTAATGGTTTTATGGTTGGGGCTTTTTTTATAGTTTTTGAACTTTATAGCGCCACCTTGTGGCCAAAGTCTGCGGGTTTTGCACTGCGACCTCATATTGACCTTATACATGTGTGTACCAATTTTGGTGATGATATGTTATGTGGTTCAAAAGTTATGGTTAAAATTAGCATTTAGCTTCAATTAACGTTGAACATTTTTGCGTATTGTTTTGCGTGAGAATTAAAATTTCAACTTTTTTTGGATAATTATTGATATTGAGTGTCCAGAGAACATTTATGAACTGGTTTGGTTTAGATTGGATGAAAAACCTAGGACTAGTTCGCAAAAGTAGGTTTTGGACAAATCGCGACGTAACGAAAAAACGGTGCGTCGTAGAGGCCAAAGACCGCCTGTGCACTTTTGTTCGGGCTGACCCAAGGATTCAGAAAATGTAGAGTTTTTGAGTTTAGGACAAATGGTGTACGAATGGTGGCCAAAAATGTCTGAAATTTTAGTTTTTGACGCCATAGCGCCACCTATGGGCCGATTTGGACGGTTTATGGTATCTGAGTAGCGGTGCGCATTCTGGAGCATCTGGCCAAGTTTGAGATTTCTAGGCCTTACGGTTTAGGCTGCACGAGTCACATTAAGGCAGAAACATAATAATAATAATAATAATAATAATAATAATAAAAATCCTTACAATTACAATAGGGTTTCAGCGCTTCGCGCTTGAACCCCTAATAATAATAAAAATCCTTACAATTACAATAGGGTTTCAGCGCTTCGCGCTTGAACCCCTAATTACTAATATACAATGATAAAAAGAAAAATCGTAATATATAGTATATAATAAATGAATATATATATGCAATATAGCAGCGTTATAAATCATTAAATGGAATGGTCTGTAAAAATACAATTTGATAAAATCTCTTTCACTTTAAAAATAAATGGATTTTTTAACTTTATACTAAAGCTTGATTATGTACAAGAGTTTGATTACTTGTTAATAATTTCATTTTATTCTTAGAATAACTGTTATAGTTATTTTTATATATCCACATACTGTAACTAAGTTCGTCAAAACAGTCCAGCAGATCAGCAGGGATCCAGCAGAGCTTTTGTTGATGTTTTGCATTTTGACCCAGATCACCTCTATATATGTTTGCTAACTGGGCCAGCATATTTTGTTTTGCTAAACAGGCTCCTTGTGACATTTCTCTGTATGTCATTAGATCACAAGTCATCTCTTTTAGATAGAGAGGTCATACATCTAAATGATTTCAGGAAAACCAATTATTAAATACTCCCTAATGAACTCTTAACATCATAATGATCCTCATCTGCACTTGATGCAGCAAGATTGTTTTAATTAACACTTTCAGATAGAACTGTGTACACCATTGAAAAATAATATATATGACAATATATACATACAACATGACAATATCCATTCATTCAATCATTAACAAAAAAATAAATAAAACCCTGATCCAGTAATTGATAAAAAATAATATTGGGAGTATATGTACATTATTTGCTTTTAATGTTCTATAAGTTTAAATAAAAATACAAGGAACATGTTGTATTAGCAAGAAGAAAGCATTATTCTTTTCAAATTCATTTGGTAAAAAATGCCAACTACAGCTAATCCCTGATTATTTTTACAGTCAACTTTATCAAATGAAATGAGTGTAGTTAAATCAAAATTGACTGAAAGTTAATTCTACTCATTTAAAAAGAGTTTTGAACTCAGTGTTGAAGGTAATGTGTTAATTAAATACCTCATTCAACTTAAATAGAGCAAGTTCACAGTACTCATATAGATCAGATTTTTAACTTAAATGGTTTGTAGCAATAGGTTTCCTCAAACGGTTTGAGTTGCCTTAACTTATTGGGTTTTACAGTACTCAGTTGGTTTGAGTTCTCTTCATTTATTGGGTTTTACTGTGCTCAAATTGCTTCGTTTACTCAAATGGATTAAGTTCACAGTACTTATTAGGATTATTTTTTTAATTTAAACGGTTGTTGCAATCAGTTTCCTCAAATGGTTCGAGTTACCTTAACTTTTGGGGTTTTACAGTGCAGTACTCATATAGATTAGTTTTTTTAACTCAAATGTTTTGTAGCAGTCGGTTTCCTCAAACGGTTTAAGTTGCCTTAACTTATTGGGTTTTACAGTACTTAGTTGGTTTGAGTTCTCTTCATTTATTGGGTTTTACTGTGTATAAACAACTTAGCAATTTGCCTTAGATAAAAAAATTAATAAATAATCATAAGAGGAAGGTGAAATTGATTTAATTAATGACAAAAAAATGTGTCCACGCTTTATAGTTTATTAAAAATAGTTTGTTAATTCCAGCTAGTTCTTTTAACATTGGATGGTTGAACATTGAGGAGAAAAATGAACCTCATACTTTAAAACAATGAATGTTTATTGTTCAACTGAAGTTATATCATCATTTGTGAAAATGTCATGATATGTAGGAAAAAGGTGAATGTTAAACCTTTTGAAGTTCAAGTTAAAATGTAGTGCCTGTTGCATGCAATACAATGCAAATATAGTATGTGGTTTCAAAACCACCGACTGACTGAATTCAGCATATTAGTGAATTTTCTCATTCAAACAACAGATCTGAAACATCATAGGAAAATACATTTGCAGTGTTACTGATTATAATGAGTGATTTTGGATACCCATAATTCTACATTACAGTAAATTCCCTAAAAAGACTGACCTTGCATTCTCAATTGTGTTTTTCTTCCCATAAGGAGATATTTCTCTGTGCCCTCTCTTGATCTGGAATGTCTCCTGTCGGTGAAAGCTAAAATCCGTCAGGAAGGATTGCTGGACTCATACCTGAGGAACAGCCTTGACTTCTCCATCCAGACCCTGGAGGCCTTTCCTGCATCCAAGCGGTGTGAAGTCTCTTTAACCCTGGAAGGAGAGCGCCACCTGGTGCGTATCACTGCTGGGGCACCTGTCCTGTTCTACACAGTACACCTAGGCTCAAATGCACCACGACTCCTCCAAAAGACCCATCCAGAAACCCGCCTCACAACCTCCAGCCTGACAGAAAGCCATTTTGATGGACATCGCTGCTGTGATGAGCTGGAAAGCTGCCTGGAGCAGGCCAGAAAAGCCCTTAGAAATGAGGAGGACAAAAACCCATCAGTTCTGGATCACATGGAGCTCAAGATCACTTGTGGAGAGCTGCACCTGACATACAGCACCCATCAGCCTCTACACACCATCCACATCCAGCCACGCCGCAGAGTCTATCTGGGCAAAACACTGTCTCTAGAGAAGATCCTAGAGATGAAGACACACCTGGAGAAGAGCGGACAGATGCAGAAAGACCTGCTGGTGTGTTTTCAGCACTTGTTGCAGCATTCTGACCAATATCAGGAGGAGAACGCTCGTATCGTGCTTCAGGGTGATGGGGAGATGCTGGAGTTTGTCACTGGCAGGCCAGAAAACCACACAACCCAGTACTTCATCTTCAGTGATGCCCAGAACAAAGCTCACAGCCAGATGGTGCAGGACATGGAGCTGTGGGAGTATGATTAAGACTTCCATCTTTGTTATTGAGTTATTTGAGAATGAAGAATTTAAAGTAATACTCACTTGAATAGTTAACTGTATGTGATGATTGCATATTTTGTTACAGTTGGGATTTGCTATTTGACCTTTTCTGGGCACGTCCAGGAGGTCAATTGATTCACAGATGAATTGTTAATAAAATTATTGATAAAAATTGTTAATAAAATTAATAAGGCACACTATAAAAAATGTAATGACAAAAAGTCAAGACAACAAACATTTTTATGCTGCTTTAACTTACTTTAGTGGGTTAAACAGGCTTTAACTAAACTTTTTAAGTTATACAAAGTTTAACAATCTTTTTAGTCAGTTTGATTGATGTAAGTTGAGATGACTAGTCTTGTTTTTTTTATCTTCAGAATGATTCTTAGTTGGAGAATATCAAGGATGCTTTACATTTTGAGCTGCCTTTAGAGAGTTTCCATTTGTCATAATTACACAAAAAAAAAGAAATCACATCCAGCTAGGCTGTCAAGAAGCACATCAGCCTTGAGAGAGATGACTAGAAGTACACAAATAATCTAAATTAAGATGCTTGTTGGAATTATTTAATAAATTCACCTTGGTATTAGCTGGTACCTATAATTGTTGATCAGTTACCATATTAACTATCTACCAATGCACTGCTTAAAACAAAATGCAATTGCTGTTTCACTATAATAAGAGAATTCATAAACTGCAGTTGTTCAAACTTGTTCAAAACTGTTGAAAAATGTATTGTTACATTTAAAACAAAATAATCAGGTAATAAAAAAGCCTATATTAGCCTATGTTGTTTATTCTAGTATTTCCTGGTATTCCATATTATTATTATTATTATTATTATTATTATTATTATTATTATTATTATTATTATTATTATTATTTTATAAGGCACACTGAAGATGAACGTATTTTGTCCTTGCCGTGAGGGGCGCTTTCTGTTTCTCCCCTCCTCCATCACACCTTGGAAAACGAAACTTACGTTTGTTAAGCTGTGAAACCGAAACTTACCGTAAATGTTATTGCTGTAGACTGGGAGCTGAAAGGCTGAAACATCCGAGCACTGCTGGACGACGCTGTTGAGATCAACACAACTTTCTATTTTATTTCAAAGTGCTGTCATTTTGACCACTGGACAAAGATCTAGGTAAGTCAGTCCAGCTATCTTGTATAGAAGCTTTACGTAGCCTGCAGAAACTACAAAATGTTTCATATTGTCTTAAAGGTGCTGTATGTAAGTTTTTGACTCTTCTAAAGCATAAAAATACCATAATATGTGGGCAGATATTTAAGAAACATCCCAAGTGAACATACTTGTTTAACTGAAAAACAATGCTGAAGTCAGATATTCTGCGTTGAAAATGGTTTTTCCGTGCCGGAACGCTGTCTTTGTTTAGGTCAATTTCATATGCACGATGCCAGTTTAGCCAATTATATTTCAGCACCCTGGGTTGCCTTGTTGGAAAACAGCGTATTTCATTCATTCATTCAGAAAGACTCTGAAAGCATGCGTCCGTGACCGAAAAGAACAGTATGGGAGACAGATTCAGTTCCACATGAGGTTATTAATTAGCAAATTACATAAATATTACGAACGTAAACATTAGGTGAGCAGGTTACATTGTAACCGCTTGTCCTAACAACACGCTGTGACGAGAGAGGCAGTGATCAGCTATTTGGCTGTTTGCACCAGACGAAACACGACAGAAATTTAAATACAGCCTTTCAGAAGCACAGAATATGCACTCACTTACGGTTTAGAATCTATTTAATACATGTTAACCCACTTTAACATCATTAAATGTAGATGCTGAATCACTCATATGTGTTTAGTTCTAAAGTTCAATTTCAGACGCTTTATTGTATTTTCCAGATCTGAGGTAAACTTTCTGCTTTCAGTATATGGCAACAAATGCCATGTAAAATGCATTCAAACTAGCATTGTTAGCATTTAGCACTGAATAAAGCACACAAGGCTTACCTGAGGTGATCTAGCTGTCATAGGTTTCTGTTGTTCAGCTGTGAGAAATAGAAGCCATTTCTAATATATCAATTCGAGGTGTTGGTTAGGACAAAAACTCCTTTTAATATGGAAAATATTCCCTCCATCGCGTGTCGTTGCTTTTATTTAGAACACAGTTTAAATCACTCGCTCCTGAACTCAATCTGGCATCCCAGCGTACTTTTATTATGATCCAGGAGTGCAATACCTAGTTCAACCACTGGGTGTCAAACTTACATACTGCACCTTTAAAGACGTTTGATAACACGAGTGAAATTAAAATTCTGATTTATACAAACTAGCCACAAAACGAACATCATTACTCAAAATAAAACCATTTTTCTTAGTTGAAAAACTTAATTTTATTTAAGCTCATTTTATTAAGAATTCTGTTCCACTTTAAGAAAAAAAAAAACTTTTGTACAATGAAAGGATGACCAGCTAGTGCTCTTTTTTTTTTTTTTTTTTTTTTTTTTTGGAGTTTGCATTTTATTTTGAGATTATGACTGAAATGATGGAAAAGCACAAGCTATATCCTATTTTTTTGTCCTTAAACAAAATAAAAAATAAAGTCCTATTTTTATTCTAATATTTTCTGACATGTCGTTCGCTGCAAAACATCTCGGGTTATGTATGTAACCATAGTTCCCCGAGAGGGAACGAGACACTGCGTTCAAGCAGAACGCTAGAGAACACTTCTTTTATACATGTCTTGAAGCACACGTGAAATCAATCTAATGTAATTAAGCGGTGACGTCAGACCAAAGAGTATAAAAGCCTGCAATGAGCATTTAGTGTTAACTTCAGATTTGCTTGAAAGAAGTAACAGGCAGACCTGTAGCACGACAGGGAACCGAGCCTGGAGGTCACCAACCCGTTTAAGGGAAGATATATTCAGCAAGAATGCTGTTTAGGAACCAGATAACTATCTGACACCTCCTGCCAGGCTTAAATGGGGAGACAGAGATGCTCTTAGGGCTTACTGTTAAAACCCAAGACGGTGTCCTGTTTGTTAAGCTGCTACTGCTGCTACGTACACATTGGTGTAAAGGCAGCTAGCCCTACAGACAGACGGTCTCCCGGTAGCTGTTTGGGTTCAGTTGGTGTTTACTGCACCAAGCTGAGAAGAGTGCCCATTTAAGGAAGTTTAGCTTCTTCTTGAGTGGTGCCCTGAAACTCAGTATGGTCTGAGCAACCTAGGTTGACAAATCATACTTTAGGGCATTGGCCCCTTCAGAGGCCACAGGCGTCCAGGACTTCTGGAAGCAGAGCGACCAAGGGAAAACAACCGTTCGGACATAGCCTGGGCCATGTCTGCACCATGGCACTCTTGCCATTTCCCAGCTCTCACCTCAACAGGAGGTGTGCTCCCATGTTCAGCTGGCCCAGAACTTACATTGTTTTGACAGACTGAAACTTGTTTTAGGGCCACAAGAGGATCCGATGTGCCAACTTACAAAGAAGCCGGGACTTCAGACCCCCTTGAAGGTTGACGTCAGAGACCAACAATGTGTTGTTTTTGCGGACAAGAACATGATGGCCCATTAGGTCTGGGAGAAAGTGTTTCAGGGCTAGAAACTGACTAGAACACAAATATCATCTCCTGGCAGTAAATGTGCCATTGTTGATGATATTCTCCCTATTGTCCCGATTTGGGAAGACCACTCAGGGTTGGACCCCAGCCCTTAAGGGGAGGAACTGTCAGTAGCATAACATGACGACAGATAACACCCAAAACTAGGACCTGGGACAGGAACCAGAGATCCTCCGACATAGATAAGGTTTGAAAGCAGCGCCACAAAACCATGTGGAAAGGATTCCCCTCAGGGGAAGAAACCCTGGATTAAACCACCACTGCAGAGGTCTCATGTACATGGGGCCGAACAGAATGGCGTTGGCTGCTAATGCCATGAGACTCAACTGTTAACTATACAACTGCAACTGTTGCATAGTTAACTATGCAACTGTTAACGTGGTGCCCCACAGGAAGATCCAATGTGCCAGTGTGCAGAGCAGTTGGGACTTTAGACCCCCTGAGTGCTGGTTTAAGGGACTACCCATGTATTGTCTTTGCGGACAGGAACATGATGACCCTTATGTCTGGGAGAAATTGTTTTAGGGCCAGAGAGCTGGCTAGAACACCGATATCATCTCCAGGCAGTAAATGTGCCATAGGAGATGATATTCTCTCTATTGTCCCACTTTGGGAAGGCCTCTCAGGGTCGCTACCAAGCCCTTGAGAGAAGCATTTATTATAAGCATGACGCAATGACAGACAGCTTCTAACACTGGGCCCTGGGACAGGAACCAGGGCTTTTTGCACATACTTAAGGCTCGAAGGCAGCGCCACAAGACTTTGATCATGCGGAAAGGATTCCCCTTGAGGGAAAAACCCCTGGATTTGAGCCACCACTGCAGGGGTCTCATGTACAGCAGACCAAACAGAATCGCGCTGGATGCTGCTGCCATGGGACTTAACAGTCTCTGAAACTGTTTTACAGTGATGGACTCAATCGAAGCGATTCATGGCAGGGATCGACATGTTTGCATCATGGAGTCCCATAGCACACCTAAAAATGTGGTCATCCTATGTTGGAACAAGCGCACTTTTTGTGGTGTTCAGCCGAAACCTCAATCTTCTGATATGGGTGAGAACGGCAACTTGATGCCAAACTGCCATATCGTAAGACTGAGCTAGAATTAGCAAATTGTCTATGTAATTTAGGATATGTATATCCTATTTACAAAGTGGATGACGGTTCGAGGTTACAGAGCTAGGCCGAATGGAAGAACCCGATACTGGAACGCTTCGCCCCGAAAGCGAACCTCAGGTGCCTTCTATGTTGGGGAAGAATGGATATATGGAAGTATGCGTCTTTTAGGTTTTTTGTGACAACCCAGTGCTTGGACTGAGTGTGTGACACTACATTCTTGATGGTTAACATCCTGAATTTGAAGGCCCTGACGGACTAATTTATTTTATTTTTTTTTAATCTAATATGGGACGCAGTCCCCCATCCTTTTTCGGAACGATGATATGCTGGCTGTAAAACCCTGACTGTTTGTCGAGTGGGTTTAGAAAAACCAGTAATTCTTGTTCCATAACCAGAGCCTGTTCTGGCTTTATTACGGTGGTGTGACACCGTTGAAGCGAGGTGGATATGCACAAAACAGTATTTTGTAGTCGTGTTCCACTGTGAACAGGCCCCACTGAGGCTGCTCTTGGACCCTCCAAAGAAGGGGTGAGGTCCCTAATGCCCCAAGCCACCATAGGTGGTGGGGTAGTATGCCCCCTTCTCAATAGATCCTGGCTCAGGGAGGACACTAAACGGTCCCCTCACTGTCCACGGGCCCTGGGAAATCTGACTCCCAACATATCTAGACTTTCCTATATCTTTCGCCTTTCTTGAAATAGCTAAAGTTCTTGCTGGTATATTCGAGGAAAACTCAGGCTGAGAGCGAGCTCTCCAGGTCCTCTTTTTTTTGAGGGGGAGCCCGCACCACTTGATATAAGGAGTTTGTAGACGGCTGGGGCTGTTTCTTAACAGCCCGCTGTTTTTTGATTGCTTTTAATAAATCAGCCTGGTATGCCTGTAACACTGTCATAGCATGCAAACATCCTACTGATGACCTGCCGTCATATATGCTTTGCCCCCTAGACGTGAAGTGACCTCAGAGGTCTAGAAAGCAAAGGAGAGACTTTAGCACATTTAATATCTGATTGAAAAAGACATGTCAAATCTTTCTCTATAAGTGGCATATTTTTACATGCTTTTAACCCCAGCCCATGAATTGAAGATTAAATAGCAGTTTTTGGTGTCATAAAACATACTGAATATGGAATATTCCATGATTTAATCACTGCTGCATGCAGCTCGGGGCAAAAGGGGAGGTCCCTTTGTGGAGGATCTACTCTATTGGGCAGTTTTCTTCGTCTAACATACCCAAGAGCCGCAGCTACATTGTGGAGTGGAGCAACATTAACCTCCACTACTTATATTTTACTGACAAGGGTGGCAGATCCCTCGACCCCTCTTTGTGTATGTTGTGGCGACATATCAGTTTCCTTGGAAACAGAAGATCCCCCCTACCCCGAGGGGCAGAAGAAACCGCAGCAACGCAGGCTTTTGAAGCTGGATTTATACGTGCACCTCGCGAAACGGACGAGGTTTTTATACTTGCCGCGTTCACCGTTCTAGATATTCTTTAAAACGACAGGTGGTGGTCAAAAGAAACTGACCGTCAGACGGATAAACAGAATAGAAAATTTCCGGAACTACAGCATATCATTAATATCATTCAATATATTTTAGACTAATTATTTTTTTTGTTTTTATAAATAATTTTAATTATTATAAGGATTTTTATAACCATTCAAGATTTTTTTTTAAATCAAAGTGATGCATTACTTGCTTTTGTTTATATCTCGGACAGTTTTACCTATTAAAGATTATTAAAATATTAATGACAAAAGAACATGGGTAGCTCTTCAAATATATTTTTTATTATGGCAAGAATAAAAGCAAAAAAAGCACACTTAAAAATACTGATGTTTTTTTTTAGATTTAGCCGCTCCACAATTCACACATTACTGTCTGGCAAGTTTCTGTCCTATACTTATGCTAAAAAGGCCATAATGGTCCATCATTCCTGACCATTATCACCAATAAAGCCTAGAAAAACATGGCATTAGTATATTGTAAACTGATAGGTTCTAATATTCTTTTCCAGTTATCAAAGCAATAATTTGTTCCTTAATTGTAGTTTTGTAACTATTGTTTTTCAAAATTGCAATATATACATCAGTGTAAAACCTATGACTGGTGGAAAAACATATTTCTGTAATTGTGTACCTGGGTCTCCACTTTTTCCATGGCCTCTTTTGGCTTTAACATACTTATCCCTCAGATTTTTCCAAATATTTTAACAAAAACTTTCCTCCTTTCTCACGGCTGTTGCAATTTCTAGCCAAGAATTATTGATCATCCGGTTATCTCTATGATCACGGATCATAGAGATGTCTGTAAAGTCGTACTGTTTCAGACAAAATCTCCTAAAAGTGTTTCATATTCAATTCAAATCCAACGCGGTGCCACGCGCACTGTTCGCTCAAGTCTCAAAGAAAAGCACGCGCTCCGCCTGCCGAAATCATGTCGCGCGCACCCAAAGTGTTTGCGGTGACGTCACATTCGCCGCGCGTACTCAAGCGAACTAGCGGAAGCGTCGAGTATAAACCAGGCTTGACACTCTCGAGAGAGGTTTAGATCTCACGGAAAGAGACAGAGAGAGAACAGAGTCCCTCTCCATCTCATCAGCAATGATCTAGCTGCGATCCACAAAATTTAAGCCGACGCTCTGCCTCGGCATGAGCGAGACATGAATCGCGGAATTACGAACCATGGGATATTTCTCAAAGAATTGCCCGACGACAGCGCAGCACTTTGCAAGAGAGACCATCACAAAGCTCACAATCGGCATTCTCGAATGCTGACAGAGAATGCTCTACTCCCAAACACTGTATTAAGACGTGAACACGGTGGCCCACGCGCTTTAAAGTTTCTCTGTTTTGCCGTAATTCACTTTGAGTGGCTTTTAGTCCATTTTTTTGTATTTGTGTGCGCAGTATCAGTAGTGAGTTGGACAAAAAGAGGGTGCATTCACGTGCATCCTTCTTGAAAGCAAAGAAGTTAACATTGAATGCTCAGTGCAGGCTTTTATACTCTCTGGTCTGACGTCACCGCTTAATTACATTAGATTGATTTCACATGTGCTTCAAGATGCGTACTCCCCCCCACCCCCAGCATTCTGCTTGGACTCAGTGTTGAAGTTCCCTCGAAGGGGGAATGAGTAGTCTCCTTTACTTATATGTTTAAAACAGATTAAAATGCAGCTTCTCTCTCTCTCTCTCTCTCTCTCTCTCTCTCTCTCTCTCTCTCTCTCTCTCTCTCTCTCTCTCTCTCTTTGCAGTGAAACAGAAGGAGTGGTCTATTTTTTTGTCTCTTCTCAAAAATTTCCTGGAAAATGAAAGTAACATTTACCCAGGAAAAGCTCTGAAACTTACATGGTAATTTTTGTGCTGCTACAAAGTACAAGAGGTAATACATCAGTGAAACAAGACAACACTTTCAGAAATCAAGACCTAGGTAAGTCTATCCAGCTCAGTTTTTTCCTATTTGTTTTAGTTATACAAACTACAAAATGTTTTGTATAGTATTTTAAAGTATGCCGAGGTATATATCAAGTCTAACACTGATGAGTCGAAAAGATGATACCTGTTTCTGAACTGATTATATTTGCAAAGCTACCTTGCTAAACTATGTTTGTATGTCCCTTTTCAAAAAACTATCTGAAAAGGTGATAAATGAGAACATTATGGTAAAACTTCTAGGCTCTGATGTAGATGTCTGCTTGTTTTTGAGAACATCTGTTCATTTATTCCTTATAAATAACAGTTGTATCTGTTCACAGTGTTGATCATTCTGGTGAATAGTTTGGCCTGCTAAAGAAACCTCTTCACGCTTTCAATGGACTCCTCATTGTAAGTAGCCTATATTGATTATGATCTGTAGATGGAAGTTTAACATTCATTAAACGAATAACTCTAAACAAATTTGTTTACTACTTTCCCAGATGTTTCCCTGATCTTCAACCTATCACAGAAAACATAATGTTTGTGATGTATGAACTGAGGAAAAAAAACTTTACAGACAAAATACTTATCTCTAACTTGGACTTTGCTGAGAGATTCCTCAGAGATCATCCTCTGAGAAATGACTCAAAATTGTTGGTTAAAGGAAGTTACTCTTGTGCACAAATTGGTAATAGTAGCCGGCAAGTTTTTACTATAACATCAGAAAACAACATAGCCTATGTCAACCTCTGTATCACGTATGATGGAAAAGTCTATCATAGTTCCATCGATCCAAATCACTTTTTCAACCACTCCTGCCAGAATGAGATTAAATCCTGTTTTACACAAGCTAAAGAAGCTGTTCCTAAAGAATATTTGACAAGACTAAATGTAAAATGCAACAGGTTCTCAATCACCTATAATACCATCTTTAGAAGTCCAGGCCCAACTGTGGAAACCAAGTGTCAGTTGAAGCTAGAGAACATCACTGCTGAGGGTTTACTGTGCAAAAAATCCTGGCTGGAAAAAGAGAAGCCCACATCACATGGATTAATCGCATGTCTAGACCATCTCATTATACAATACCTTACCACTCCCAGTGCTCCACAGAGCAACTGTAAATTCATCATAAATGCAGACAAAGAAGTGATCACAATCACTTCAGGTGAAGAAGATGAAACAGAATATGTACTGCTATATGATGGTAAAAGTGTCTCAATGTTTCCACCATCACTGTAATAAAAGCTGATGAGAGCACTCCATAAATCTGCAACATATTCGCTCGAAATGTATTATTATATGCCTGGACTTTGATCTGACTTCTAAAGTATTAATGGTCATTAACTAAAAGCAATTGGTGTAATTACAGTACCATATGCAAAGTGTATCTTTGGTTTTGGTTTTGGTTTTTTTGTGAAAGCAAATACTGTAATATTTGCATTTGCATGGCGTCCTATTTGATCAGTGTTTCACTGACTAAAAATGTTTAGTTGATTCTGAAATTTTGTACTAAGTTTATTAATAACAGTTTTGAATGTATAATAAAAGACAATATGTTACAGTTTTTCTCCATTGGTTTGGCTCATTTCTTGAAACAGAAATTACATTCTCAAAACAACATGGACAATCCTCCAAACCACTTGGCAATTGTTCACCACAGAATTGAATTTCTCATTCATTTCATCAAATTGCAAATGTCCACGTACATCTTTGCAAATGATTAAGTACAGGTAGCCTACATTTAGCACAATTTCCAAGTGAATAGATCTCGTTGATCTAAACTGATTGTTGATTCTCAGTTCAATGGTTGTTCGCTCCAAAATGTGTCAGCGTCATTTCATTGTATAAGTCATCACATGCACAATAGTCTGTTCAATTGTCAAAATTAGTCAAGACCATAATACCATGAATACCATACAGTAGGTGAATCCTTGGAACATTTGATTACAATTTATTACAGCAATTGACAGTCAGGTGAAACTAGAACTTGGCTAATGAAGGAGGAGTTTCACACATCTCATATGACCAATCAAACAGTAAGTTTAGTTACCTGACAAGTGCTGCCCATAACTGTGAATGCTGCCTAACATGTATGTAAAGAGCTTGACCATGCAGGACCAGCACTATTTCTGAACATGGAGGCACCTGGCCAAGGAAATGAAGAAGGGCAGCTGCCTGCTCAAGGAAGAGGAGGCGTAAGTGTGCGTGGTTGTGGAATAGGTGGAAGAGGCCGTGGTGCATGAAGACACTGTGCTGTCCCGGATGAAATTCAGGCCACAGTTATAGACCATGTCATAAACCATGGCCTCACAATGGTGGAGGCAGGTCGCCGAGTGCAGCCTAAATGTGCCTTGCTCTACAGTCTCCTCCATCCAAAACTTTCGCAGGGAAAGTTAAAGCACTCTAGTTTTTTGTTTGTGTGTTTATATTACAGTTTATTATGCTGTATACAATTTCTTTTTCCTCTGATATATGAAAGTTACATTGTGTGTGGTTGATCATTACAATAAAAATAGGAGTTACCATTTCCTTGGCAGTATGAGTGCAATGTGTGACATAAAACCTTGGAGGCTACTCACCCTAAAATCCTATTTCTTTTTTTGTTGTTGTTGTTTTATACACCATTGTATTCTGTTAGCTAGACAAAAACAGTACAGTAACCATTGTCAATGAAGGACTGGGCTAAGACTGTAAGGTGGACATGAGTGATATTTTAGTGGTCCTTTGCCATAGTGACAAAACATCTAAACATTTTGACTTGCAGTGCTTACACAATGGCAAAAGGATGAAGCATTTTGGGGGCACTGACTGTTTAAATAAGAAGGAAATTTAGTTTTGACACATGAGTGAACTGTTTTGGGAAAGGTATGAGCTGTTGCAGGTGAACCATGGTGTTGTGCCGAACCATCCACATTATTTTGGCAAAAACACCAAGAGTGTTGAGAATGTCCAGTCTGTTTCAAGAAATGAGCCAAAGCAATTGAGAAGGATATTTGCCATTTTTTTGGCTCTGACTTTTTATATGGGAAAGGAATTTAGTTTCGATGCATGAGTGAACTGTTTTTGGAGAGATATGAGCTTTTGCAAGTAGCTATAGTGTTGTGCTAAACCGTAACACTGTTTTGCCAAATGATCTTAGAATTTTGAGAATGAAATTTCTGTTTCAAGAAATGAGCCAAACCAATGGAGAAAAACTGTAATAAACTGATTTATGCTTTGTACTACTTTCTCCAATAAGTTAATGTTTTAAGAGTGAAACAGCAGGCACAGAAAACTTCACAAGTGTCCCACAGGATTGACTACAGTTTATGTGTGGTAAACTGAATATGACCTGAACCAACTAGAAAAGAGAGTCCAGGACAGAAACTTTTGGAGATCCCTTGTTGGTGCTTGTCTATGCCCCAGAAGGGATAGTAGGAATATGTTTGAAACCAAACCACACCATTTTTTTTTTACATTTACTGATTCAAAATGGACAGAATTTACCAAATGGGATCATTTTGCATGAAACTGTCCTATGGTTTAATCATGTTGTGTACTGCGTATGTTTGAATGACAAATTGCTTGATTAAATACATTTATACCATAAGCACATCCTAATTTCAGTTTCCCTTTTAAAGACCATTAGGAAGGAATAAAATGTAGGACCTGTTTTATAATGTTAGTCTCATTTGAACTAGAAACAGAAACTATACATTCTAAAGCAGGGGTCACCAATCTCGTTCCTGGAGGTCCGGTGCCCTGCAGGGTTTAGCTCCAACTTGCCTCAACACACCTGCCTGGGTGTTTCAAGTATACATAGTAACTAGTAAGACCTTGATTAGCTTGTTCAGGTGTGTTTGATTTGGAGCTAAAATCTGCAGGACACCGGACCTCCAGAAACAAGTTTGGTGATCCCTGTTCTAAAGCTTCACATGATATTTGAGAGATAAGACCTGTTTAAAATGATTTAAGATTTTAACATTTAATTTAATCTAACATTTAGAATTATTTTAATGTGACTAGCAGAAATCTTTTAATTAAATAACACCTGTCAAATATTTTAATATGACAAATATGCCCCAAATAATCTAAAAAACAGAATGACTTTCGCTTAATCTGTGAAGTAAACAATTCTGCAAATGAAGCTTTATTGTTATTCTGCGTCATTATAGTTTTTGTTATTATGTTTTAAGGGCTAACTGAACTGAACTGAACTAACTGATGCTGTAGGTCACATGACAGAAATTACAGCAGATGCAGTATGTTCACATGACATTTTTACTACAATGTACTTTCTTTAATGGTCAGAATACAACAATACTTACAATACCTATATGCATTTTGTAATGCAGTGTGGGTGATGTGAAAGAGCAGAGTGAAGGAAAAGCTTGTGTTGGCCTTTTTGGTTTTATTTGGTTTGCTTTATTTTGGTTTTATTTGTATTATTAACATTGGAAGTCTTTAATAATTAACCATTTGTGTTTGTTATTATTATATTTCTTTTAATTTGCTTTGTTGTAAATATATAGTTTGTATAAAATGTTCATTTGTATATTTCTCTCCAAAGGCATGCAATTTGGTGGTTCTTAGCCTGTTTTACCAAGTTACCGAACATGTTTCTGTTTTATCTTCATCATGTCACTGCATAATAATAATAATAATAATAATAATAATAATAATAATAATAATAATAAGCTAATAGTAAATCAGCTAGTGTGTGGTGTGTGGTCTGGCACAATATGGCTGCCGTCGCGTCATCCAGGTGGATGCTGCACACTGGTGGTGGATGAGGAGATTCCTCTTCATTGTGTAAAGCGCTTTGAGTGTCTAGAAAAGCACTGTATAAATGTAAGGAATTATTATTAGTGTCAGCATGATAATGGTAAGAATTTTGGTCTTTAAACATTAATTGAAAAATTACATATTATTGCATTAAAATGCATAGACTATCAGTGAATCTTTTTTTTTTAAGATAAGTGAATCAGCATTAATGCTGTTGTCTGAGGAGGCAAAGTAATTCACATTCTGTGGGTTTATTTCCGAGTATTTTTGTCACCTTAAAAATAAAAAATCCCTGAGGCTTTAAAGTTTGGAGTGATACTTTTACATGAGTATGGAATGTCAATCTTATAAATAATGAGAAACCAGTGACCTTCTTGCTGTGAGGCGACAGCACTACCTACTGCGTTACTGCGTCGCCCCCTGGCACACCTGTCTTTGGGATTTTTTGCCCATTCCTCTTTGCCGTACCTCTTAAGCTCTATCAGGTTGGATGGGAAGCGACGGTGTACAGCCTTTTTCAGATCTCTCCAGAGATGTTCAATAGGATTTAGGTCTGGGCTCTGGCTGGGCCACTCAAGGACATTCACCGAGTTGTTGTGAAGCCACTCCATTGATATTTTGGCAGTGTGCTTTAGGTCATTGTCCTGAAGAAGAACCGTCGCCCCAGTCTGAGGTCAAGAGCACTCTGAAGCAGGTTTTCCTTCAGGAGGTCTCTGTACATTGCTGCATTCATCTTTCCCTCTATCCTGACTAGGCCTGCAGTTCATGCTGCTGAAAAACATCCCCACAGCAAGATGCTGCCACCACCATGCTTTACTGTAGGGATGGTAATAGCCTGGTGATAAGTGGTGCCTGGTTTTCTCCAAACGTAACGCCTGGCATTCACTCCAAAGAGTTAAATTTTAGTCTCATCAGACCAGAGAATTTTGTTTCTTATGGTCTGAGAGTCCTTCGGGTGCTTTTTGGCAAATTCCAGGCGGGGAGTGGCTTCCGTCTGGTCACTCTACCATACAGGCATGATTAGTGGATTGCTGCACAGGTGTTTGTTCTTCTGTAAGGTTCTCCTCTCTCCACAGAAAAACACTGAAGCTCAGACAGAGTGACCATTGGGTTATTGATCACCTCCCTGACTAAGGCCCTTCTCCCCCGATCACTCAGCTTAGTGTCCTGGTGGTACCAAACATCTTTCACTTATGTATGATGGAGGCCATTGTGTTCATTGGAACTTTAGAACTCCGCTGGGAAGGAAGCCCGAGGCCCAAAAATGCAATTGGGCATCTGACAACCCCCAATAAAAGTTTACATGATTGACCATACTGTGACGACCATGTGGAGGCAAGGTGGGTACTAACTGCTCTGGACCGCATGGCATCGTGGGCCAGAATGAGGTTTAAGCCAAAGAAATCCAGGTACATGGTGATCAGGAAACGTAAACTGACAAACAGGGTCATGCTGCATGTGCAAGGGGAAGTGATTCCATCAATAAAGAAAAATCCATTTAAGTGCCTCAGGAAGTGGTTTGATGATTCACTTACCAACAGGAACAACATAAACAGTACAGAGAAGCAGACTGAGGAATGGTTGAGGAAGATCGAAAAATCAGGGCTCCCAAGTTAGTTAAAAGCATAGCTTTACCAACATGGATTGCTGCCAAGACTTACGTGGCTTTTAACGATGTATGAAGTTCCCATGACAAGCGTCGAAGGAGTGGAGAGAAAGATCAACAAGCACCTCTGGAGGTGGCTGGGAATCCCTCCAAGTTTCACTTCAGTAGGCCTTTATATTAGATCGAGCAGCTCCAACTTCCTCTGTCATCCATGGTGGAGGAATTTAAGGTAGCAAAGTGCAGGGTCATAATGACATACAGAGACTCCCAGGATGAACAAGTCATGCAGGCAGGTATCCTTACAAGATCAGGACGCAAGTGGGCAGCTGGCTCATCTATTTCACAAGCTGAAAGTATGTTGAAGCTACGTGACATCATGGGGACACCATGCACAGGAAGACAGGGTCTTGGAACTTCCCATATTCAGCAATGGGGAAGGCGGGATTCAAGGATAGAAGGGTTATGATCCAGGAGGAGGTACAGAACCTGGAGGAGGAAGGGCAAGGGCAGTGAAGCTAGCGTCCCAGGGAGCATGGACCAAGTGGGACCTACCCAAAAGGAAGATCACATGGGGAGATCTGTGGAGATTGGAACTTTTCCGCATCTCATTCATGTTAAGATCGGTGTATGACACACTCCCAACTCCGATAAACTTTCACAAGTGGGGCTTAAGAGAAGACCCATTGTGCAAGCTTTGTGGTGAGAGGGGTACAATGGCACACATCCTGTTAGGGTGTAAAATAGCACTTGCCCAAGGTAGATACAGGTGGCGCCATGACAAGGTGCTCATGGCACTCGCTAACACCCTGGAGCAAGAGAGACGCAAGAAACACCAACCACATGGGAGAGCAACACCATCATTCAAGTTTGTAAGAGCGGGTCAAAAGTCACCAACCACAGTAACAACAAGAACCAATCTGCTGCAAAAGGCCCAATCATGGGAAATGAAGGTAGACCTAAGGGAAAGACTGCAATTCCCCCCGGTTGTCCAGACAACCCTGAGGCCAGATGCAGTACTGTGGTCTGAAGAGGCAAAGAAGATCATTCTCATGGAACTTGCAGTTCCATGGGAAGAGGGTTGTGAGCAAGCATTTGAGAGGAAGAGTGCCAAATACCAGGACCTTTTGCATGACTGCAGGGAGAAAGGTTGGCAGACATGGCTCTTCCCAGTCGAGGTCAGCTGTAGAGGATTCCCTGCCCAGTCAGTATGGAGGATGCTTACAGCCATTGGGGTGATGGGGAGGGAGAGAAAGATAACTGTTCGCAGGATGGGGAGGCAGCAGAGAGAGCTTCTTGCTGGTTATGGAGCAGGAGAGAGGAGCTTAGCTGAAAGCCAGGGGGAGTTGATGGGTGGCCACCACTGCTGACCCACCAATGTTGAGGGTGTTGTGATTTAGGGTTGAAACACCCAATGATCATTGGATACCGCCTGATGACATCAACTCCTCCTGGCCAAGGCTACATTCACCAAAAGTGAATGAAGGAGAAGCATCTTTGGATGTAATTGTAACTAGGATACATATTTGACAAAGAAATTTAAAGAAAAAATATTTTGACGGAATTTAATTATTCAGAATTATTAGCCCCCCTGAATTATTAGCCCCCCTGTTTATTTGTTTTCCCAATTTCAACACATTTCTAAACATAATAGTTTTAATAACTCATTTCTAATAACTGATTTATTTTATCTTTGCCATGATGACAGTAAATAATATTTGACTAGATATTTTCAAGATACTAGTATTCAGCTTAAAATGACATTTGAAGGCTTAACTAGGTTAATTAGGTTAACTAGGCAGGTTAGGGTAATTAGGCAAGTTATTGTAGAATGATGGTTTGTTTTGTAGACTATCGAAAAAAAAAAAATAGCTTAAAGGGGCTTATAATTTTGTCCTTAAAATGGTGTTCAAAAAATTAAAAACTGTTTTTTTCTAGTCGAAATAAAACAAATAAAACTTTCTCCAGAAGAAAAAAATATTATCAGACCTACTGTGAAAATTTCCTAGCTCTGTTAAACATCATTTGGGAAAAAATTTTAAAAAGAAAAAAAGGGGGGCTAATAATTCTGATATTATATCCACCATGAAAGCACAGCATCTGAGCAATAAACGTTTGCTCTGAGGAATATTAGATTAGGCACAAAGGGATGAATGATGTTCTTATGGAGAGAGAAAAAGAGCTGATTTATTACGAATCAAAACTTCACCGTGTTTGTGTGTGGCCAGGCGGATTTCTCTACTGGTGTGTGTCCATAGAAAACAGTAAAGCTTTCACATGTTAAGGAATTTATAACAGGTCTTCTGAGGACAAATAGTCGTGTGCGCATGTACGTGAGTGTGAATGATTGAGCGTGTATATGTGCCCATGGAGAAAGAGTGATGTTGGGAGTAAGTGTGTTTAACAGACGTAAGTGAAAACAGGCCTGTTTTCACTGGGCTCTGGGAAGAGATAGACATCTTCAGTCCATTACACATGCTTTCGCTTAGTATTTGATCGATACACCATGTGGAGTCATCAACTGCAGGAAACCCGTTTGTGAGACTGTAAGTGTTTGCTGTATTTTTTACATTGAGCCTCTCAGCAGACATTGTGTTGTAGCACTGATGTGGGACCAGTTTCATTAAGCTTTAGCTATTAAACAGAGCACTATGTAACAGTAAATCTGGTTATGAGCGAGGGTGCACAATAATCAATCTAAAATGTATTATGTCTTTACAATACCCACATAAACTTTGATAAAATTATCATTTATTTCAAAAGGGATTGGAATGGAATTAGCAGAAAATTACTCATGTGATTTTACAGTGTTCAGCAAAGTCTGATGTCACATATTGTTGCATAATCTGTATCAGTTTTTGACTGAAGTGCAACATCCCATAGAGACAGAGAAGAGCCCTCTACATAGCAACAGAAGCAAGAATCATTGGATTTCCCCTACTAATTCAATGAGAGCCATTCACTCACACTGGATGACAGACACAGATACAAACTGGTGTGTATAAAGTTACCAAGGAATAAAGCCATTGACCATGAGTAAGTGTTTTCCCACAGAAATGTGGGGGGGAGCTTCTGAGGTTTTGTGTGTCTGTGTGTGTGTCTATGTGTGTGTGTGTGTGTGTGTGTCTTGCACGGCACATAAAAAGCCCATGCAGCGTCCTGAGCAATGAAGTAAGTCCTTTGGCAAGACCACCAGTAATTGAATACAGTTCTTGTTCTGTGTTGTTTGATGAACACATACAGTACACACACACATATTTCCAGACACTCTTGACTCATTTGAACTGAATGTGCTGTTTATACACAGTAGAGTTAGGTTTAGTGGTGTAGAGAATGGAAAAGACCAACAATAATAATAGGTGAAATGACATTTGTTTAAACTGTGATATGTTTTTATACTAAGCTATTTTAAGAGTTTGCATGTGTTGAAAAGGTTTCTTGTACATAAGAGTTAAAATATAGTAAAATATGAAGACTTTAATATTGAAAAGCACATCTGCTTTAAACCTGGATGCATTAAAAATACTGTACAGTCTATTGCTAAAAGTTTTGGTACGCTCCTCCAAATCATTGACTTCAGATGTTACACTTCAACGGCCACAGGTATTTAAAATAAAGCACCTGGGCATGTAGATTCTGCGTTAAAAACCATTCATGAAAGAATGGGTGGCTCTCAGGAGCTCAAGCGTAGTACTGTGATTAGTGATAGGCTGCCACTTAGTGTAATAAGTCCATTCATTAAATTTCTTCACTATTCCACACTGACTTTTCACAAGGTTTAAAAATAGCTTTTTTTTTCCGAAAGTTAATTTGTGATGTCAGGCACTGATGTTGAACAAAAAGGCCTGACTTGCAATCTCTGCTCTAATTTATCCCAAAAATGTTCTATTGGGTTGAGGTCAGGACTTTGTGCAGGCCAGTCATGTTGGAACAGATGCGACCATCAGCAAACTTTTCCCAGAAATTGGGAGGTTGGAATTGTCCAAAATGTCTTTGTATGCTGAAGTTGGAACTTAGGCAAGGCAAGTTTATTTGTAGAGCACATTTCATACACAATGGTAACTCAAAGTGCTTTACAAAAACAAGAACAAAAGAGTCAAGTATAAGAAAATAAAAACAAGTAATAACAGTGATTAAAAACTGATTAAAACAGATTTTAAAAATGTGTTAAAACAGGTGTTAAAAAATGAAAAAGAAAAAAAAGACATAATAGTGCGATCTGTCAGACGTAGCACAGTGCTCATTCAGTAAAGGCACAGGTAAACAGATGTGTTTTCAGTCTTGATTTAAATGTGCCTAATGTTGGAGCACATCTGATCATTTCAGGGAGCTGATTCCAGCAGTGGGGGGCACAGAAGCTGAAGGCCGATTAACTCTGCTTTGACTGAACCCTTGGAATTTCTAGTTTATTTGATCCTAATGATCTGAGTGATCTGTTTGTATTCAGTGAGCATATGTGTAATGTATTGAGGTCCTTGGCCATTTAGTAGGGGTGTGAACCTACACTGGTCTCACGGTTCTGTTCGGTTACAATTATTATGCCATCGATTCGGTTCAGTTCGATATCTCGGTGCATCATGGTGCATTGACGATGCTTTCCATACATAATTAGATTTTTTTCTTTACAACACAAGAAAAAAAATTGTATTAAAATCTATAAATATGTTTATATTACCTTTAATTTTACCTGCTCAAAAAAAAAAAAAAAAACACTCTTTGTGAATGTTTTAGACAAAAATCCAATACATGCACAGAAGACAGCACGATCATTCATAACAAATAAACTAATGTAAATATTATCTCGCTTGCTTTTTGAGCGCTGGAAAGTTCTTACACCCCTATGATTGGTCATTGTCTTCACCCACTTAACAGAGAGGGCTGCGATTGGCTTAAGAAACGAAAGCGCTGTTTACCCATGAGTGACGCGGGAAAAACAGCCGTGGGTCAGTCTATATGCGCATAATACACGGTTATCAGGTAATCCGTAATAGAATAAATACAATACAATAAACTCGCACCACAGGCATGCTTGTGTATGGATCCACAAGTATTGATTTAACAGCCGAGAGGAGAGGAAAATTTACCTCACGAACATGCCAACGGGTCAAATGCCCAAAATGTGTGTGTGTGTTCCCTAGTAGTGAAATAGCGGCTCGTGCTTTACCATTACCACAGTGAAAGACTGTGTCCAGCACACTCACACATTAGAGAATTATCTGCTTTTTAAGTAGTAGGAGTGTTTTATTTACTCACCCTCGCCTCCTTCGCCATAGTATTCACATAGTATACACATAGTATACACATAGTGCGTAATAACCGGTTATGATCTATTACTGTTCAGTTCGATATCGAATTGTCCCCATCTGTATCGCGGTGCACCGAAGAAACGATTAATTTTGACACCCCTACCATTTAGTGATTTATAGACAAGTAATAATACTATAAAATCTATTCTGATTTTAACTGGGAGCCAGTGCAATGACCTGAGGACAGGTGTGATGTGCTCTGATTTCCTGGTTCTGGTCAGAATCCTGGCAGCAGCGTTCTGGATAAGCTGCAACTGTCTGACTGTTGGGCAGGCGAAGTGAGGAGTCCATTACAGTAATCCGCCCTGCTGGTGATAAAAGCATGAACAAGTTTATCTAAGTCCAGAGTGGAAACAAAGCATCTAATTCTTGCAATGTTTTTGAGATGATAGTATGCTGATTTAGCATAGGGGCCAAATCTTAAAAACAACCCCACACTGTAACCCCCCTCTGCCAAACTTGGCACAATGCAAAATGCAAATACTGTTCTCCTACACACCTGCATTTGAAGTTTTGAAATCATGAAAGGCTTGTATGCAGTTTCTCTGCCATGAAATCCCATTTCATGAAGCTCTCTATACACTTTTCTTCAGCTAATCTGAAGGCTACCAAAGTTTGGAGATCTGTAGCTATTGATTCTGCAGAAACTTGGTGACTTCTGCACACTGTGCACATCAGCATGCGTGGCCCTGCTGTGTAAATTTTAATACCACATAATAGCATTAACAGCTCACTGTGGATTTTTAGTAGTAAATAATAGTGTATACAGTATTCACACACACACACACAGCTGTTACATATATTATCTTTTTTGAATGCTTTAATTTGCTTTAAATTAAAAGGACTAATATTTGAGGGCCTAATATTGTTGAAAAAACTTTTATTTGCCATAGACGTTACAATTTCCTGAAGACAATGACACGACATGGAAGAACATGAGAAACACACAGTGGCAAAACTCACACACCAGCGAATACACCATATCTTGCTTCCGATACACCACTGTTCATGTAACACAGGAAACTCAAAAAACAGGAACACAGGAGTACATTATAACACGGTAATGCCCTAGATATATTCAGAGATTTAATTAAATAGAAATCTCTACAATAATAATAACAACAACAACAACAGGGACAGATAAGTTCAACATTAAGGTAGTTAGGTAGTAGGTAGTAATGCAGGTCGCTCTACCAATATGCTGCCTACTTTCAAATGCCGTATCGTATAATATATTTCACGAAATAAAATAAACGCAATTTAGACATTTCACAACATTTACACGCAAATATATCCATATTTTCACATTAGACCTGAACAGAGAAAACATTTAGACATCCCTTGAACGTAATTATAAAAACAGCAGAGCTAATAAAATAACATTTTCCGAAAGCTGAAGGTAAATTCATGTCATTTGTGCAATAAAATTCTTTGCGGCTGTCACACAATACAATCTTATATAGAATAGAATATATATATTCTCTTCTCTGTGCGTATGTCTAACCTGCGAGAGCACAGCTCATAATTGCTCTACAAATTCTGTTTTACATTTCTCTTGTCATTAATTATTGTTTTTTTAAATGTCCAGCATGTATTTACCATCTGCTTATTAGAAGCAGAAGCAACCCAGCTGTTCTGATTGCTCACCACTGTTTCTTTAGAATGGAAGTCAATCCATAATGCCACTGATAATTGATGAATAAACATGAGTATGGCTTTTTTTTTAAATAACTAAATCCAAGGCACACAGAAGCTCCTCCCCCTGCAGCAAGTGCTGTCGTCCAATCACAGGTGCATTTACCTCACAGTCATGATGGGTGATTTGGGGGAGGGGCATAGCTATGGCTCCACCCTCTGACGATCTGCTCAATAACCGACTCGCAACATCTGAAAAAGAGCAGTTACTTACTGTTTAACTGAAAAACAACTGGCCTCACAACATTCGCAAGGATTTCACAGACTGAGGGTGACGTACTGGATGGCAGCAACAGTATCGTAGCATGACGAATTCCTTCTGATGATGGAGCATCTGTTTTGCGGACCTTTTTCTCTGGAAAATCGGTAACAACCTGCAGCACAGACCCCTGGGAGAAAGCACACAACAACAGTCAATGATAAACTCTTTTTTACATACATTAATACAATTTTACCAACATTTACAGAGATATTGTTTACAGTAGGCCTACCATTTACTGTAAATGAATGGTATTTGTCTAAATGTTTGGTTTAAACCAATGCTCAGCTATAATGCACAGCTGAATGTGCATTATCTGGTTTATTAATCAACTACTTGAAAGGATAGTTCACACTAATTGAAAAAAATTTCTGATAATTTACACCACATCAGGATATCCAGGATTTAGGCTATTGTTTTTCAGCAAAACATTTTTTTTTCAGCAGAACATTTCAGAAGATTTTAGCTGAAATATTGGTCTTTGGTGATGCATAAAATGCAAGCCAATGGCTACCAGCATTTTGAAGGTCAAAAAACTTATATAGGAAAATAACTAAATTAATACCCATGTCTTCTGATTGTACAATGAAGTCTTATAAAGAATACTTTACAAAAAAAAAAGAACGTTATTTATAGTATTATCAGCTCATGAATGCATTGTCAGGAGACCAGAGGTGTAAAGAGTACCTGAAAACCATACTTGAGTAAAAGTACAGATACCTTACTGTAGAAATTACTCCATTACAAGTTACAAGTCACCAATTCCAATAAGACTTGAGTAAAAGTATTAAAGTATCCGATTTTAAAAGAACTTAAGTATTTTACTCATACTGAATGTAATAAAACACAAACTCACAGCTAAATGCACTTGATGCAAAATGTATAATTTTAGTGATACATTTATTCACATTGCACAAAAAAATAAAATAAGCTAAAATATAGTCATTTCGCAGTGGTTTTTGCCATATCAGTAACTGTATTCATTTTTGGTAACATTATACTTACAATACCATTGTAAAGTCAGACATAATTTGACTAAATTCACATTAAATAGACTCTTACCTCAATGTGTTTTTTTAAATTTGAAGATAAATTCTTAAAAGCACTTATTTTCGTGGTTCGTGGCAAACAAAGTAGACACTGCATCCTGTAAGAGCCATTCTGTATATCGGCAAATGAAAACATTTCTTTCAGATAAGGCCATGGGTGATCATCAGTGCTGGCACTGCTTGATGTCCCGGCTTCAGCTTCATCACTGGCTGCAGCCATGTCGCTAATTAAACACCTGGTATTAGGCAAGCTGCTAATTCACATTTACGTGATTTAGCCCATAAATAGCATACAGTACCTTCAGCACCCTGCAGATGGCGATATCGCCTCATCCGCCCAGCAAATTAGCGGTGGTTGATAAAGATGCCGACTTGTCGCGCACAATCACAATGTAATGAGTAACGGTAAGCGTCCGTTCAAATGTAGTGGAGTAAAAAGTACATATATTCAATCAAAAAAGTAGTCAAGTAGAGAGTAAAAGTTGCTTATATTTTTGATACTCAGTACAAGTACAAAGTAGCCAAAAAGATACTTAAGTAAAGTAACGAAGTCCATTTACTCAAGTACTTTACACCACTGCAGGAGACACAGTTATTCATTTTCGTTTACATTAAAGTGCCAGTAGCTGTTGCCTTGCATTTTTATGCAGCTAATAATGTGTTTAATGTTCTACTGACGAAAAAAGTCAGTAACATCTTGGACAACATAAAGGTGATTATAACAGCAAATGTAACATTTTGGGTGAATTATCCATTTTAGGCAATAAGCCAATGACAAATTCCTTGTAAAATCACAGCTTCACAGTTCTTATTGTTTTTAAACAAATGTTACTATACATACAGCAAGTTTTCATAAAATAAACACACATTTGATATTTTATTAACACCAAGTCTGCTAGGAAACTGAGCTGTTCGGGTTCTATTTTAACGATCTAGGCACAAAATCTAAATCGCATGGTGCAAAAGCATTAAGGGCGTGTCCGAATCCATTTTTGCTATTTTAAATACGGAAAAATATGGTTTGTGCCATGGCACATGGTCTAACAGGGTTGCTTATTCTCTTAATGAGTTATGGGTGTGTTTTGAGCATAATGTGCATTAAACCAATCAGAGTCTCATCTCCCATTCCCTTTAAGAGTCAGTTGTGTCGCGCCATGGCACATTTGCTATTTACATGGCGGACTTTGTAAGAGAAAAAACTGAACGCTTCACTAGCGAGAAAACAGTTATCTGCCATCTGCAGTGCAAGGATCAAGAATCAGCCTCCTCCATTCGGCCTCTTTACTTTCTCTTTACTAGAATTTTACTCTTTACTCCTTTACTTTCGTGGATAAGGAAATGGTGTTGTACGAACATAATTTTGGTTGCAAACAATGCACCTTTACACACCTCCTTTTTAGACCGGGACACCCGTGAGTCTACAAAGTGGCGCAAATGGATTTGCTATTTAAACAAAGTGATGCAAACGTGAAAATTAGGGTTGTGCTATTCTGAAAATAGCAACAAATCGTGCCAATCACATCTTGTGCCCCATTGCGCCATTCCCCCCAAGTCTGCCAAGAAACTGATCAGCACAGAATACAGAGAAGCACAATGATATTGTGAAAGGTCACTAGATGCTTGTTTAAAAAGTAATTCACAAAAGCTTGAAAATAATCAAACACCAGAAAGATACACAATAATACACACTCATGCTCACACATACCAGCCTTATTGCTTCAGACAGCGGTATGGTCTCGAGTTTCCTCTTGAGTAGCTTCGGGTTGGTCTGACATTTATAAGAAATATCACTGTCTTGAATAATTTCTCTAGAGAAAAGAAACAGAAAATAGAGAGTGAACGAGGAAAATAACTGTATTTTATTTGTTAATAGTGTATTTGTTCCACAGATCTGATCAGCAAAACAGAAAGCCTCACCTGCTGCGCTCCTGCTCTGTGGTTTTGTTTTTCTGCTGCACAGGGTCATGGGATAGTGAGTCTGGAGTGGCTGCCGAAAGAGCAGGGCTGGTTTGTGTGCTGCTGGATGGGGTCAGATCAAGCCCTGAACACGGACTGGAGCACATGGACCTGACAGGAGAAACAGTCCGCAGCTGGAAGTCATCATCCATGGGAATGTATGGAGCCAACATCTCCAGATCCAAACCCACTCCCTAAAAAATGACCATCATAAACATCAGCACTAAATGAGCATGTAAGGCTGCGCTATATTTTTATGTTGTGTTGGTTCAGGGTTTCCACTTGGTTTGTGACAAAACTGAAGTTGGTTTGATGAACAGCTAATGATTAATTCAATCAAATGCAAACTTAAAATAAAGAAATGAGGCTGAACAATGAAGCCTTTTCACATTTTCAGGCTTCACAGAAGTAGAAGTCATGGGTAAATGTCTGTGGTAAAGAATGGAAACTACATCAAAAGTAATTTTTGTGGTTTCATTTGCCACTAGTAAAAGGGGGAAAATTCAAATTGGCATTTGCAGTTTGACTTTACAAAAAAGAAAAAATACTGAGAGATGGATTTCACTGGTCAAAAGACACAGAGAGAGAAATAAATTGCTCTCATAACTTTAGCCAGTGTTTCAAAAACACTCTAGTTCTCTAGAATTTAATACCAAGGCAACAAAACAGAAACTGCAGTGTACTAAATGTTGATTAATTGTCTGTTTTCTTTTTTGTTCTTAATTAAAGAAGTTCAATTTATTTGTGATTCCATTTCAGAATTATTAAATACTTCTAGCTTCACTTCCTGTTTAATGTCCTTTTTTAAAACTCTTTATTTTCATTTTCATTGCAAAAACCTACATACATACAGTACCGCCTAAATCTTGACAAGAAAGAGATGGACCATATATCAAAGTTCTCTTGGAAGTACTCTATCACAGTGAATTTAGTTTACTACCAAACGGAACTCAAAACTAACATTGATCAAAATATTTGTGGAAGGTTCATAAAAAATTAAATAAGGGATACATGCATAACATTTACAATCATAACAGGAACTGGCTGGGACAAATTTAAAAAATGAAGCAAGGTGTACATGGACAATGAAACCAAAAGAGACTTTATTATTAAAATATAAAATAAATAATGACATTAAATAAATAAATTAACACAATAATCTTGTAAAAATCTATCTGTTCAGTCTACCTGCAAAAATAAAATGAGTGGTTCCCAAATCTTGTTAAAAATGAATAATTTGTCACTTTGGGGTTTATTTTAACGGTCTAGGCCAGGGGTGCTCAACCCTGTTCCTGGCGATCGACCTTCCAGCTGATTTCAGCTCCAACCCTGATCAAACACACCTGAACCAATTATTTAGAACGTGAGGAGCACTTGATAATTACAGGCAGGTGTGTTTGATAAGGGCTGCAACTGAAAACTGCAGGAAGGTCGATCGCCAGGAATAGGGTTGAGCACCACTGGTCTAGGCACAAAGTCCAAAGTGCAGGGCGCAAAAGCATTAAAGGAGTGTCCGAATCCACTTTTGCTATTTTAAGGATGGAAAAATAAGCTCTGCGCCACTTTGCGCATAGTCTAACAGGGCTGAGCTTATTCTCTTAATGAGTTATAGGTGTGTTTTGAGAATAAACCAATCAGAGTCTCATCTTCCATTCCCTTTAAGAGTCAGTTGCATCCCACCCTGGCGCATTTGCTATTTACTTGGCGGACTTTGTTTTCCCGCTAGTGAAGCATTCAGTTTTTCCACTTACAGTTAAACAGACCATCTGCAGCTCGAGAATGAGGGAATGAAGCTCCTCATTCTTTACTTTCACTTTCTTTTGTGGATAAGGAAAGGTGTTGTACGCACACATCCATTAGCCTACATAATTAATTTTGTTTGTTAAGCGCAAAGATTTGTTTCAAAACTATTTCTATATTCAGTTCTATATTCCAGCAAACAAATAAATGAACAATAATAATGAAGTGTGGTCAAAAAACTGAGTTATATTTAAATACACATGCTATGCCCCATATGGTCCAAAACCTGACAGGTGGGCAAATCTAAGCTTGTTTTTAATAAAACAAATATAAATATGCATATAATAAATAATACTACTAATAACAATAACATTATACAAAAGCAAATTGTCATAAACAAACTAAAAAAAGCCCCCCAAGATGAAGGTTTTTATATTTATGTAGAAAGTAATAATTTTTTAAATATTTTAATTCTTTATTTCTTTTTCATTTGTAAAGATATTTGCGTATTGCTGTACATCCTGTGTGATTTAAGCAATGTGTAAGCGAGGCGCACATCTAACGTGCGTCGTGCTGGACTTTAGACCTGCTTTCACCTGGTCTATTGCGCAGTCTATTTTAGTGCCTCAAAATAGCAACGCACCAATAATGCACCTTCACACACCTCTTTTCTAGACCGAAACACCCATGAGTCCACAAAGTGGCACAAATTGATTTACTATTGAAACAACGTAGTGGAAAATGAGAAAATTAAGGTTTCGCTGCTCTGAAAATAGCAACACGTTGTAGAAACACGTCTTGCGCCTTATTGCGCCGGGTGTACGATATAGGGCCCTAAGTGTGAATCTCAGTTCTTCTAAGTGTAACATATTTCCAAGTTCACTAGCCCACATTTCAAAGGTGGGGACAGCATCAGATGTCCACATTTGTAAAATGAGTTTTTCAATTAATTGTTTTTTGTTTGTTTTTTTTTTATTATTATTGATAGATTTACTATGTTTTTAACTTTAAAAATAGGTTTCAGGTTGTCCTTCCAGTTTGGGGAGTGAAAGGTCTGTTTGGCTTAGTGCTTTATTTTTTATCTTGCATGAACATCATGATTGTTATGCTTGGAATTTTAATGTGACATTAAAGTCTGTGTGAAATCAAATTTTACCACAAGTAACCACAGAAAAGGGAGAAGCAAATTAAAAAGTAAAAATATAAATGTAGACATATATCTTTTTTATATGAGATGAAATGTCGTACTGCAGTTCAAATTGCAATCACAATATACAGTTGAAGTCAGAATTATTAGCCCCCCTGAATTATTAGCCCCCCTGTTTATTTTTCCCCCAATTTCTGTTTAACGTAGAGAAGATTTTTTCAACACATTTCTAAGCATAATAGTTTTAATAATTCATTTCTAATAACTGATTTATTTTATCTTTGCCATGATGACAGTAAATAATATTTGACTTGATATCTTTCAAGACACTTCTATACAGCTTAAAGAGACATTTGAAGGCTTAACTAGGTTAATTAGGTTAATTAGGCAGGTTAGGGTAATTAGGCAAGTTATTGTATTACGATGGTTTGTTCTGTAGACTATTGAAAAAAAATAGCTTAAAGGGGCTAATTATTTTGACCATAAAATGGTTAGCCAAAATAAAACAAATAAGACTTTATCCAGAAGAAAAAATATTATCAGACATACTGTGAGAATTTCCCTGCTCTGTTAAACATCATTTGTGAAATATTTAAAAAAGAAAAAAAATCAAAGTGGGGCTAATAATTCTGACTTCAACTGTATGTTAAAATATTTGCAATCTGATAATATGACTATTAACCAACATCAATATACTGTGTACATATGAATATGTTGCTACAATCATTGAAATATTTGCTTATGTTCTCAGAGTATATCTTAAAGGCCCCATGAAATTAAAATAAAGTTTTTTAGATGTTAGTATCAGTATTATTCATTTTCAGGTTATCCATAAGCTAGTGCGCTCTAAAACAGTGACAAAATGCACATTTAGATGGTATAAACCTGATATAAACATGTAAAGCTTGTAGTTTGTCACTTCCACCCAAGTTGATCAACGTTGACACTACAGTTTCTCATTAAAACTTAACCAATCAAATGCTCTCTAGCATGTGACATGCCGCCCTCTTCATTTGCTTTTCAATTGATGCAGGTGAGCTCAACCACTTTCACTGGCAGAGCTGTGATAACACAAAACGCTATTGGCTGTTTTTTACAAAGGAGAGGAGCTACACTATGTCCCCCCCTCTCTTCGTGTTTTGGTTGAGATTACGTCAAACATCAAATAAAAATGCACATTTCAAAGCACTTCACTGGATCTTTAAGGTGCAGTCACGATTATCATTGCTCTGCAAATATTTTATTTTCAGTAATTTTGCATGAAGGTACATTTTTTTGTGCTGGTCATGGAAAATCACTGCGGAGACTTTTTTGTGTGAGCTGTTCTTTCTACATCTTTCATAAAACAAATCTTAATCTTCCTCTTCTTAAGAGGTTCATTACACAACCTGTGTCGTATACCTGTGTCTTGGACTCTATATCCATGGAAAAGTGTTTCTCCACGTGATCTGGTTTTAGCTGGTCACATAATTCTGAATCCACCGGGAGATCAATCTGAACACAAATAAACAATTTACCTTACAATCATTTTATAAACAGAGAAAAGAAAGTGTACATAAAGTATTACATGTTCATAAAGCATGAGAAGTGCTCTAAATTTGCAAGGAGACTCCACCTGTGATCCGGAGGAGTCAGAGGACTGTGGGAAAGGGAATTGGTCATGTTGTAGATGGCCTGTGGAGGCTTCATCGTCATTTAGAGAGGAGCACGGGGGAGACAGGGGCGAGAGGGGGAGCAGATCATCTGAAGAGGGTAACATGACATCGTTGTAGAGAGGAATTTCTGTCAGCACAGAGATCGCCGAGTCTACAAGAGGGAAAGATAAGGATGTTAAAAATGTTGAGCCATTTGCATTAACACATTTAAATTCCCACATATTTAGATACATGTTTACTGTTTTTTTAATATTATTGTGTTATTTTATTGTTGTCATTTTGTAACTGCTGCTTCTTTTTATGGTTTATTTATTGTTTTTTATTTATTCTGCTTCTTATATACAGTGATCTTGAGTGCTTGAAAGGCACCTCAAATAAAATGAATTATTATTATTATTATTATTATAGATTTAAAAAATGTAGATATTTAGATATTTATTTAAAAAAGATTTATAAAATTGACATATTGTTTTATTGACTGTGAGTAATAGTAGTATATGATAGATATCAAATTCAATGGTTTACATGTATAGACTAAAAGTGCTTCATCAAAAACAAATCTTTTTCTGTAGGTCCATTATGAATTCATTCAAAGTAAAAAAAAAAAAATGTTTAATGTCAAATACACATATAATTTCCGTACTTCACAATGTTTTCCCATTTCTATATGCATTAAAGATGACCTATTAAATATGCAACTACGTAAAACGAATTTCAAAGTTACGTTTTTTTTAAATAATAATAAATATAAATAAAAAAAATTATATATTTTTGTCTCCATTTGAACTACCAGTAATTTTTCTCAAAACAGTAGCTTCCTGTGTATAGGTATGTATATGTATTTTCAGCCTATAGGCATGTACTTAAAGTTTTGAGCACATGACAACAAAGACAATAGAGATGGATTACAGAGGCCTGTTGCACAAAATGAATTGAAACAACTCTGGGTTGCAGAGTTAGGCCGCGGTCACACTAGAGTTTGAGCTTGTGAAATTCTGTCATACGGTGCTGTGAAAAGAGGTGGGATTAAACAAGATGATTAGACATTAAAAAAGCAAGTGCTTGCTCCATATTTAAAAGTTTCTGTACAAAGAGGTCATGTTTTGATCTTCTATTGGTCTCACGCAATCAATTTTCGTAGGTCAGAGTTCACCAAGCTTGAACTTGTCGCACAAGTTTGTGCTTCCGGTCTATCACATTCGCATGCGTATGAATGGAAGTCTATGGGGTGAAAAGTGCAGTGGGTCCGCGGCTTAAGTTTCAGGTTGACAAAACCAAACAAACCCAACCAGGTCAAGAAGGTTAAGTGGTTGCATAATGCTTGATATAAGAGTTTGTGATTAACTCTGGACCTCATCCACTTGAAAGTGTGACACATGCAGCAAACCAATCACACAACCCAAGTTTGACCCCTTTTCTCGCAAGAGAGTCAGCAATTGACTTCTCTGTTAAAGACTCAGAAATATCTGTATCAAAAATGTAAGGAATTTAAATGCATTTACAAGGAAGAAATAAACACTCCAGATGCAGTGAAGTTTAAGAAAAAATCCTGTTTCAGTGCAAATCTATCAACTGATTTTTATAAGGTAGGCTCCCTAACAGCTCAGTGATTTTAATATTACATAATATTTTAAATAATATAGCTGTTTTCAATTTTAATGTAGATCATTTGAAACTATGAATAAATTACTAGCAAAAGTGTTTTTAGTGCAAAAGGCTTTAATTTGAAGCAAAAAAAATGGTTCAGTGTGGATTTACGGTCTCTAATCCAGAATAAAACCTGCTGTGGAGGAGGTTAGCCATTTAGTGCAAGTTACTGTGGCAAAGAAACCCAATCAAAACCAACCCACCATCTTGAGCCCAAAAACTCTGAGTTTGCTCAAACTTAACCTGAATTTACAAGTGTAAAACCCAAAGCGACATTATACAATAGACCTCAGGACTGTACAGTAGGCTATAGTGTTTCCTTTTACAAAGTGGAATCACAAACTATGAGAGGGGTCTGGAACGGGTGCGGTTGCAAGCTGAGCTGCATGCAATGCTTTTAATGCGCACACCTAACCCCACCTCTAACACTACCCTTTACCGTGGCATCACTAGCTCCATTGTGTGCATTGTGTCTGACAGGCGTGAAATATGCAGTCTCAGCTTGGAAATCCATGTCTCCATTCACATACTACTGCAAGCTACTTCTAAAGCATTTCTAATAATTTCTGATAACATATTGACAAAGCAAACAACCTATCAGTAATGCAAGGGGGAAACTGTTGGTGTGTAAATGTACACATTTCAAGCGCGGTGTTCATACCAGTGATGTTGATATCCAGCGTGAGAACAGGATCTGCTACAGTCAGTGCTTCTGTCTCCCCCTTCAGGCTGTTATGTTGCACTACATGCTGCACACACTCCTCATCTTCCTTGTCTATCTCCTTTTCCTCCTCTTTCAACTCTGCCATGGTCACCTCAACCTCCTCCTGGTGTTCTTCCCGTTTTATTATTGTGCTGTTTGTTTGCTGAAGCGACAGGATTTGTTTGGGCTGTTCAATGCCACTGCAGAATAAGAAAATATAAACAGTGAAAATTAATGGCGCATTCATTCCATTACAAACATACACAAATACTGGTATTGAGGTCAAACTTAGAATGTAAAGTCCCACCTGAGGATGTAGTTGACACAAACCACACACTGTGCCTGAGAGTTTTTACTGTTATAGATCACAGTGGCCTGAGTCTCTGCCCAAACAAACCCTCCAGCTTTAGCCAGCAGACGGTACTGTCCAGTACACACTTGCCCCTTCACAAAAACTGCGATAGAGACAAATAAAGCCTTATTAAATAGCTTAATTTAGATTTGCATAAGTAAACTTTCATTTATCTGATCTTACGGTTGTGGTGTGTTTTGGTCATGTGGTCTGAATCCAGCGCATGATAGTATTCATAGACAGAATGCTGTAACACATCCACTGGATCAAAACCCAAGAGCTCTGAAATCCTGCAAACATCAACAAACACATGCTGCTCTGTCAAGCCGCACATTTCACAAGTCGCCACCAGATGGCGAAGAAATCCAGGCCATAAATCCTGACCTACGGTACCACTGAGATTGAGGGTTGGCTCCGCCTTCAAAACTAATTGCTATGGGGAACACCTCTCGTTGACTTACTTGGACCCTATAAAAATCATATGGATGGCATTTTAAAGTGGACTGCTGCATTGGACTGGACTCTTTTAATGTTTTGTTATATTCAATTATTTTTGTATATCCAACATTGCTACACTACATTACATATCCATGCATCTGAAACACCACTGATTCCTGACTGCTACATTTACATATTGTTTCTTTAATTTGTTTAAAACTCTTTCTTTAAAAAATTATGTTTTATAATTTTGGCTTTCTTAGGTGTCCTGCTTTTTGTTACCCACTTCTGACAACTGGGGGCTCGTCTGGGATTTGAACCTGGGATCTCTTGCACCCTAAGGGAAAATCATACCCTAAACACTAATTCATTTACACTTATTTTATCATTCATTAATTTTCCTTCGGCTTAGTCTCTTTATTTATCAGGGGTCGCCACAGCAGAATGAACCGCCAACTTATCCAGCATATGTTCTATGCAGCGGATGCCCTTCCAGCTGCAACCCAGTACTGGGGAACACCCATACACTCTCACATTCAAAGACATACACTACAGACAATTTAGTTTATTCAAGTCACCTGTACCGCATGTCTTTGGACTTGTTGGGGAAACCGGAGCACCTGGAGGAAACCCACATGAACACGGGGAGAACATGCAAACTCCACACAGAAATGCCAACTGGCCCAGCCGGGACTCGAACCAGCGAACTTCTTGCTGTGTGGAGACAGTGCTAACCCCTGAGCCACCATGCCACCCACATGGTGGTATTTAATTGGCAAAACAATTTGCAAATATAGCTCTAGGTGACAATATTTTTATTTTAAATAAAAGAGGTGCCTTCTTTTGTTACATCCTTGTGACAAATAGGGGCTCGTCCGGGATTTGAACCCAGGATCTCTCATACCCCAAGGCGAGAATCATACCCCTAGACACTTATTCAATCACACTTGTTTTATTATACAGACAATAAGCTTTTTTAATACGGCAGCGCAGTGGCGCAGTGGGTAGCACAATCGCCTCACAGCAAGAAGGTCGCTGCTTCGAGCCTCGGCTGGGTTAGTTGGCATTTCTGTGTGGAGTTTGCATATTCTCCCAGTGTTCGTGTGGGTTTCCTCTGGGTGCTCTGGTTTACCCCAAAAGTCCAAAAACATGTGGTATAGGTGAATTGGGTAAGCTAAATTGTCCGTATTGTATGTGTGTGAATGAGTGTGTATGAGTGTTTCCCAGTGATGGGTTGCAGCTGAAAGGGCATCCGCTGCGTAAAACATATGCTGGATGCGTTGGCGGTTCATTCCGCTGTGGTGACTGCAGATTAATAAAGGGACTAAGCAGAAAAGAAAAGAAATAAATACATGAATGAAGCTTTTTTTAATGGTAAAAGTGCACAAGTGTTTTTTAAAGGTTTATATGTTTAACATTAACAATGCAAAAAAAAAAACACAATCCATCTTAATCGAATGCTCATATTTTTTTGAATTAAACTATAATTCATTTAAGTAACATATTTTACCTATTCTTCCTATTAATACACAGCAATTTGTAACAATTTTCAAGGTTTCGCTGTTCCTTTTAATCAGGTTAAAGCATCCTTGCTGAATAAAAGCATTAATACATTTTTGTAACCCAAATTGTTCGAATGGTATTATATAAATTGTCAATATAATTTCACACTTAATATTCTTATACTTAAACATAAAACATGTGAAGCTCTCTTTGAAGTTTAGGAAGATTGGGAAGCAAGAGGACCATATTTGTGGCTCAGAGAATTAAAAAATAAAAACACAGATGTTAAAGTCAGATGCTGCTGCGGTCAGCACGGAAGCGCTGAATATTATGCTGAGCGGTGCAGGTGTTGTTTTACCTGTCATCACAGTAGGTGAAGCGCATGTCTAAAGTGTGGCGGCTGAGGAACGTTCTGGAATCCAGAGGAGCCTCAATGTTTGCCGGATGGGGAATAGACTCGCAGATGAGCACCAGGTACGTCGAACACGTGTTTTTTTCTTCACACACCTCCTTCTCAACACCATCTGCTGTGTGGATACGGCCCGAACAGCGCAGCACCTGTCACAGAGAGAGGCTGATAGGGATAAATATGGATCCATGGACAACTGTATCCACCTACAACAACCCACGATGCTTTGGTGAATTAGAGGAGTAACTTCCATTAAACTGTAAACAAGGGATGGCATTATTCTGGCATAATGTCAAAAGGCAATGTACTAGAATCAACAAATTACTTTCAGCAGAGCATGTAGAGTAATAGAGTCTTTCTACAGCAATATTACAGATGTGTAAATTATTACTGAATGGTACATAAAGGGAAAATCATCAAGAGATACCACATATATGCTTAATAGTTAATAATAATAATAATATCACATTAAAATACAAAGCAAAATATTATTTTCTCTATTGTGTCTAACAATTTAATCAACAATATTAATTAAACTGAAAGTGCAACCCATAATTGGAAATGCAATAATTATGTCTGTAAACAGTGGACAGACTGATGTGCTGTCATAGGGTTAAACGTGAAGCACAAATAAAGAAAGGGTGGTACCTTCCAGGAGGCAGATTTAACATTGACAGTGCGCCCTCTGCTGGTGAGTGTGCATTTCATTCTCAGCAAAAAACTTCTGTTTGTGTTTTGATCTTTCGATTTCTTAGACAGACCTATAGGAGGAGAAGAGGGGGGATATTAAGATCATTATTGTGCTTGAAAGATAAAAAAAGAAAGAAGGAATATTACCAAATCTGTGTGCCAGCATTTCTCTGAGCTCCTCGTGGTCACACGGATGAGTGAACTCAAACACACTGTGACCGGTGAGTTCAATCTACGAGAAAATGAAATGGTTTAATAGACATTAGTAATGTGATTTTTAATGTGTTTTTAAAGCCAGAGTACATATTCATAGCTACATTAGCGGTTTGATTTTATATCTGACAGTGAAATGTTGGGTTATAGAATTTAATGACTTCATTCAACATGTTTTGAATTATTTTCTGATCCATAATATGGTTCTTGAGACTGAAATTGTAAAAACCTGTATTGTTTTTTTTACTGTGCAAACTGTCCAGCCAGTTACATATACAGCTATAGAAAAATAAATAATTATTATAAATTTTAAAATAAAAATGGCCTTTTTTTAAATAATATTTATTTTATTCTTTGACCTAAAAATTCAATCTTCTGAAGTAAAAACAAGTTGTGTTAATTCATAATTAACACAATTATAACAAATGTAAATTATAACAAAAGTAAATAATATAATATAACAAACGTAAATAACTTAACATTTTTAATTTGTAAAAAATTGAAGATTTTCGTAATGTTAATGCATTGTAGCATTAAAGGGACAGTTCACAAATCTAAATTCTGCCGTCATTTACTCACCTGTCACTTGTTCCAAATCTTTCTTTGTTTCTTTCTTCTGTCGAACACAAAATTTAAAGAAAGCTTAAAATTTATACTCGATAACCATTGACTTTCATAGTATTTCTTTTTCCTACTATGGAAGTCAATGGTTACAGGTTTTCAGCTTTCTTTAAAATATTTGGACAGAAACAAAGAAAGTCTTAAAGGGTTTATAACCACTTGAGCTTGAGTAAAAAGTGAGTAAATGTTTGGGTGAAAATCGGTAACCATTGATCTCAATAGTATCTGTTTTCCTACTTTGAAAGTCAGTGGTTACAGGTTTTCAGCTTTCTTCAAAACATCTTCCTTTGATTTCGACAGAAAAAAGAAACTCCTAAAGGTTTATAACCACTTGAGGATGAGTAAAAAATTTGTAAATCTTCATTTTTGGGTGAAAATCGATAACCATTGACTTCCGTAGTATTTCTTTATCCTACAATGAAAGTCAATGGTTACAGGTTTTCAGCTTTCTTCAAAATATCTTTCTTTGATTTTGACAGAAGAAAGAAACTCCTAAAGGTTTATAACCACTTGAGGATGAGTTAAAAAATGAGTTAATCTTAATTTTTGAGTGAAAATCGGTAACCATTGACCTCCATAGCATTTCTTTTTCCTACAAATGGAAGTCAATGGTTACAGGTTTTCAGCTTTCTTCAAAATATCTTTCTTTGATTTGGACAGAAAAAAAGAAACTCTTAAAGGTTTATAACCACTTGATGATGAGTAAAAAGTAAGCAAATCTTCATTTTTGGGTGAAAATCGGTAACCATTGACTTCCATAGTATTTCTTTATCCTATTTTGGAAGTCCATGGTTACAGGTTTTCAGCTTTATTTAAAATATCTCCTTTTGATTTTGACAAAAGAAAGAAACTTAAAGATTTATAACCACTTGAGGATGAACAAAAAGTGAGTAAATCTTCATTTTTGGGTGAACTATCCCATTAATACCAACAATCATTCATTCATTCATTTTCTTTTCGGCTTATTCCCTTTATTAATCTGGGGTCTCCACAGCGGAATGAACCGCCATCTTATCCAGCATATGTTTTACGCAGCGCATGCCATTCCAGCTGCAACAATACCAACAATCATTCATTCTTATTAACTAAAACACCCAGATTCACATATAAATATACTCATTCTGAATCTGAAGTGTGCTTAAAATCACCTGAGGAAGGCCCAAACACTTGCTGACATTCTCTGACAGGTAGACAATGTCACCATCAGCCGAAAGAACCAAAAGAAACCCGTCCAGAGCTTTCAGAAATGAACCATTCCACTCAGTGTCTAATGCAGTCTCCTTCTCCAGCACATCTAGAGAGACAGACAGAGATGAACACAGGCTGTCAGCATCAAACCCAGGATAGGGCATGATCTCACCGAACATTCATCATCTCTCACCGCTGTTCAGGAGTTTACGCAGGCGCAGGTAACTGAGAGCCAATCTCATGACCGACGCTTTATCCAGGTTAGAGGTGACGCTGTGGGGGAGAGGGAGTTCTCTGGACAACTCATAAAACACCTCAGACTCTTTTCCTCTCCGACAACGTGCTGCGTCTCTGGATTTCTCCTTCCTTCGCTCTGAACTCACCCTATCAAAAACAAACCACAAACACAGACATATGTAAACCATGCTCAGGGGTCTGTGCTGTCAGAAATCTGTCAAACTGTCAAAAACATACATCATAGAGCTGTAAAACACACACATGTATTTCACAGTGTATAAACCAGCAGAATGCAATGTTATTGAGGAAGCTACAACAAATGTTGAGAAGAGACAGTGCACTTCAATCATATTGGTAAATATTAGCAAAGAAGGGTGAGGAAAAAAGGTCTTTATTGTTTAACCTTTTGATATTTGCCTTGATATAGTAACAAATAAAGATGAAAATGGAGGCTTTTTTCTTACACCAGTGATAAAACTATTGTGGTGATGTACAGTGCTCAGCATAATTAAGTACACTCCATTTTGAAAATGAATATTTGTATCCATTTCTCAGTGAATATAGGCAATGTATTTTGGTGCATTTAAACAAAACAGATTTATTAAATGGAGATATTTATTCAAATAATATTTTAGTCACCAAACATCTTTAGAAATTGAAAGATCATACAATTAAATTCAAGTCAAATATTGCAAAAAAAAAAAAAAGACAACCTACAAAACTTCAACTCAATTTTTTATTTTTTTGCTTCTCTTGATTTTTCCTCTTTTTTAAATTTGTATTTAATATTTTTCTATAACATATACATTTGGGTGTGTGTATCTAATGTATATGCACAAATATACTATTGTATAGCTTATTATTAAAAATATTAATTTAAAAGAGAGATTTGTGAAGGGTGTACTTATATATGCTGAGATATATGTTCACTTACAGTGTCCTGATGGTGGAAATCAGCATTTGCTGGGTTTTTGCTATTTTCTTATAGCTGCTTTTCCATTTTGTGAAGCTTTAACAAACTTTTACCACAACTGACAGTTCTGTTCTTTAGTCTATCCATTATGATTTATGACTGAATGCTTGGGCTTTGTATTCCCTCCAATGTATATCCCAGTGAAACCGGAGGCCAAGATTGAAATATCAATAGACATACAGCATACTTCAAAAATATTTTCTCATATAAATTGAAAAGGATGCCAATAATTGTGCCACATTTATATATCTTATTTCAAATTCTGATTTCAGCAATTTATTAAACGAAACAGGAAAAGACGAAATAAACTGACACTGACTTGCCTTTTTACATATTCCCCCATTTTCAAGATTTATTTAAACAAAGCATTGTCATATTGATGATCTGGTGCATGCATTTCAATGGATGATTTGTATTTTCAAACAATTTCTTCCTAATGTTTTATCTAGAATAATAAAATTATTTTATCATTATAATAATAAAATGATAATTTAATTATTAAAATAATTAAATATTACCCCCACACACACACAAAATTGTTATGTTATTGTTAGTTATTAAAAACAAAGATGTAAATATGTATTATATTGTCATACTATTGTTACATATCAATAAAAATATTGAAAAAAAAACAAATATTCAACAAATAGAAAGAAATATATATATACAGTTGAAGTCAGAATTATTAGCCCCCCTGAATTATTCGCCCCTGTTTATTTTTTTCCCCAATTTCTGTTTATCGGAAAGAAGATTTTTCTCAACACATTTCTAAACATAATAGTTTTAATAACTCATTTCTAATAATGGATTTACTTTATCTTTGCCATAATGACAGTAAATAATATTTGACTAGATATTTTTCAAGACCCTTCTATACAGCTTAAAGTGACATTTAACTAGGTTAATTAGGTTAACTAGGCAGGTTAGGGTAATTAGGCAAGTTATTGTATAAGGATGGTTTGTTCTGTAGAGTATCGAAAAAAACATATAGCTTAAAGGGGCTAATAATATTGTCCTTAAAATGGTGTTTAAAAAATTAAGAACTGCTTTTATTCTAGCCAAAATAAAACAAATAAGACTTTCTCCAGAAGAAAAAATATTATCCGACTGTGAAATTTCCTTGCTCTGTTAAACATAATTTGGGAAATATTTAAAAAGAGAAAAATAAATTCAAAGGGGGCTATTAATTCTGACTTTAACTGTAAATATTTGTGCCACACATGTATTTATCTTTATCTTATATATATATATATATATATATATATATATATATATATATATATATATATATATATATATATATATATATATATATATATATATATATATATATATATATATATATATATATATAAACTGTTGGGTTTGCAATTGTTTGTTCTCAATCAGTGCAGTGCTTTTTAGGTAAAGAGATAAACGACCCAAAAATGAACATTTAGTTCCTATTTACTCACCCTCAAATGATTCAAAGTCTTTATATGTTCTTTATTCTGTAAAAAAAAAGCTGAAAACCTGTAAGTATTGACTTCTATAGTTGTAAAACAAATGGTCAATGGTTACAGGTTTCTAGCTTTCTTCAAAATATCTTCTTTTGTGTTCAATAGAAGAATGAAACTCAGGTTTGTAAAACTTAAATGCTGAGTAAATAATGGCAGATTTTTAGTTTTGGGTGAACTATCCCTTTACTGTTTCGTTAAACTGTATGTGTGGAGCTGTGTTGTGTGCATGGCTCAGGCAGTGCAATCAAGCTAAACTGAAGACTGTCAGTTTATTAACACAGACTCATTGGAAAATGGGCAGGTAAAAGCACTTTCACACATAGACAAAGATCCTTCTGTACAGTTCCTGACATGGTGATGTTTGCTGTGAGCTGTCCTCAGGGTAAATATGGAAAAAGCAGAGCTCATAAAACATCCGTGGACAAGACCATTCAGAGATGTCAACAGTGTTTAATTAACTCTCCTTGATTTACAATTCCTCTTGCTCTGTCTTTGTCTCCTAAGATCTGAATCATGAGAAATCCCATTTGTTATGAGGCAGTGTGCGTTTAATTTTGTTAATATGCTTTTATGCGTTTGCCAAATGTGAAGGTCACATTCAGTTTGGTGCCAACTCGCATACATTTATCCTAAAAACTTTTTCAATGACATTTTATTCTGAATAGCAGGTGAAACTAAAAGCCATAAGAAATGTTTATTACTAATTAGATAGTGGTTCCCAAAGTGGAGGACAATGAAGGGGGATCGCTTGGTGATTTCCAAAAATGTAATTCATTTTATTAAACTAGTAGAATTAACCTACAGAGGACAAAAATATAATAGTTACACTAATAAATGCAAATAAAAAGCCATCAGCCTTTTAATTTTTTTGCAACCCCTGGGGTGATCACATATTAAAGACACAGCAATAGCATCAGAAGAAGCAGACTGATTTTATGGCACCATGTTAAACTTCCTGACGTCTTTACAACATTCATGTATATTGAAAATAAATTCAGGCCACAACTAAACATGGAGGATGGTCTCCGAGTGACGTTCTCCAAAATTAATTGATGAAAAGACTTGGGCCTATTGGTGTGTGTGTGCACTGTTGTGTGCAAGGTTTATATATTTAAAACCACCTCAGAGGATATTAGGGGTCGCGAGTTACTGGCATTGTTATTTTGGGGGTTGCGGGTTGAAAAGTTTGGGAACCCCTGAATTAGATCATTAGTGGTGAAGATTTTTAGCTACTTACCCCAATGGTTATCATTTAGTCTGTGGATGGCGACAAGTGACTGTTTTTATTATTTTTTTTTTATTTGATTGATTCTGATTTGTTAAAATGTTTTGTTATTGTGTTATTTTTTGTTTGTTGTATCATTTAGTCTGTAGGTGGCGACAATTGACTGTTTTTATTTTTTATTTTTTGATTGAATTTCAGCCTGATTTGTTAAAAATGTTTTGTTATTGTTTGTTATTTTCAAATAAAGATGTAAATATGCATTATATTGTCCCATTATTGTTACATTTCATTAAAAATATTTTAAAAAATATTAAAATATTCAATATTCAATAAATAAATAAATAAATATATATATTTATATATTTATATATTTACAGGTTAGGGTAATTAGGCAAGTTACTGTATAACGATGGTTTGTTCTGTAGACTATTGAAAAAAAATTTGCTTAAAGGGGCTAATAATTTTGTCCCTAAAATTGTTTTTAAAAAATTAAAAATTTATTCTAGCCGAAATAAAACAAATAAGACTTTCTCCAGAAGAAAAAATATTATCAGACATACTGTGAAAATGTCCTTGCTCTGTTAAACATCATTTGGGAAATATTTAAAAAAGAAAAAAAAATTCAAAGGGGGGCTAATAATTCTGACTTCAACTGTCTATATATATTAAAAAAAATGTTTATTATTTAACCTACAGCAATGCTATTTAGTAGGAGAAACTCATAGGGGAACTTCTGTAATCCCTCAATATTTTTACATTACATTACCAAACTACTAAAGTCAAGCATGTTTTAACCACATTGTGCCTTGTTTAAAAGAAAACACTTAACATTTGTAATCATTTTGGCAATATTAATGCAAATAGCACAAATGGTGACATACATGGACAAAATTCAACCATTTTCATAAATATATGAAGAGGTGTTATAGATATGTTCAGATGCAAAAACCTCTGAACGCCATCTGAAATGGTCTTCTAAAATGAGTATTTTTGTGTAGTTGTGTGTAGATTACTTAATTTTACTTTTATGGCAAAGAACAGGTTTTCATTGCCTTTACAATAATTATATTTTATTGAACTTTTCAAGAACAACCACAGTTAAACACATACACACACAACACACACCACAACACACACACACACCCACACACACACACACACACACACACACACACACACACAACACACACACACAACACCACACAACACACACACACACACACAACCTCAGAACTGTCCCGGACAAATCCCATACAATGAGTCAATGAGCAAAACAACAATGACAACATAGTTTAGCGGGTGACAACAGAAAATAAAATTAATTAATTAATTCTCTGAAGAATCCACAGAGGTTGAGTGGCTGGTTTGTTCATTCAGATATTCAAGAAATAAACCCCAGACACTAAAGAGTTTTTCAGTAGAATAAGTCCTCAGAAATCGCAGTCTTTCTGTCTGTATTACCAAAATCATGTCCGCAATTCATTCATTCATTCATTCATTTTCTTGTTGGCTTTGTCCCTTGCGGGGTCGCCACAGCGGAATGAACCGCCAACTTATCCAGCACGATTTTTACGCAGCGGATGCCCTTCCAGCCGCAACCCATCTCTGGGAACCTCCACACACACATTCACACTCATACACTCATACACTACGGACAATTTAGCTTACCCAATTCACCTGTACAGCAGGTCTTTGGACTGTGGGGGAAACCGGAGCACCCAGAGGAAACCCACGCGAACGCAGGGAGAACATGCAAACTCCACACAGAAACGCCAACTGACCCAGCCCAGCCGAGGTTCGAACCTGCGACCCAGCGACGTTCTTGCTGTGAGGCAACAGCACTACCTACTGCGCCACTGCGTTGCGTCCGCAATTCAAATTTAAAAAGAAGTTTTTATTGGCTTTAAAGTGAAATAACTGAACATGAACATATAGGAGGCCGAGAAAATGCTAATTTTAGATGAAAAATTCGAACACCGCTTAGAGGTTTTTGCATCTGAACTCTTCATATTTTGGCACAAAAAACAGCTGCATACTTAAGACCTTGAGGACAAATAAACCTCCACTGAAACTATTTAAAACAGTAGTATTTTAATCCAGTATGTCACATTCATTTTACTGCCAAGGCTTTAAAACGTTTATGTATAATTTGAAAAATGCTGGTAAAGAAATCTTGAAAGTGAAAATTGAAAGTAGGGCTGCATGGGCCGATAAACAATGTCATATCGAATCGCGATAAAATTTATGTCAACAACGATGATAAGCTCTGGACATTTTTACTCGATATTGATCTAAGAGCCAATAAAACAGCAGAAATATGCAACAACAGGAATCTGTAATTGTGTTGATAATAGAGATTTGCTATGCCACCCAGTATCGTTTAGTGAGTTTGATTCACTTTTCCTGCCAGCAGTATTTGCTGTTAAACTGTTGTTTATTTTAATGATGACTATTCTTACAATTTTTAATTAAGTAAAACATTTATTTAAAGATATTTCTGTAACTATTTATTTTTAGAAAATGAAATAAGTATATTTTTATTTGTGTACCATATGTATACAGTGCTCAACATATACAAGTACACCCCTCACAAAACTCTCTTTTAAATTGATATTTTTAATAGGAAGCTTTATAATATTATCTTTGTGCATATACATTAGATTAGTCAATACTGAAGCCAAATCTGGAGCTTATCTAACAAAATAACTTAAGATAACAGTCCAAACACCCAATTTATGTTATAGAAAAATATTAAATACAATTTTAAAAAAAAGAGAAAAATTAAGAGAAGCAATACATTGAAAAATTTTGTTGAAATTTTGTAGGTTGTAATTTTTTTTTTTGCAATATTTTGCTTCAATTTAATTGTATTATCTTTCAATTTTCAAATATGTTTGGTGACTAAAATATTTTTTAAATAAATATATCTGTTTAATAAATCTGTTTTGTTTAAATGCACCAAAATACATTGCCTTTATTCACTGAGAAATGGATACAAATATTCATTTTCAAAATGGGGTGTACTCAATTATGCTGAGCACTGTACGCTGTCAGTTACAGTTCTTCAGAATATTATATTTTATATTGCATATTATAAGTATATTACAGAATATCGGAATCTCCAATATTAATGTGCAAACTGTTTTTGTTAATAAACAATACTTTAAAATGTTATTTAATGAAGCGCATAATCTTTGTGGCTTCAGTAATTGTTGGGATACTACTTTAAAGCTGGAAGCGTTAACAACTGATATGGAAATATACAGTTGAAGTCAGAATTATTAGCCCCCCTTCAAAACTTTTTTAAATATTTCCCAAATGATGTTTAACAGAGCAAAGAATTTTTCACAGTATGTCTGATAATATTTTTTCTTCTGGAGAAAGTCTTATTTGTTTTATTTCGCCTATAGAATAAAAGCAGTTTTACATTTTTTAAAAGCCATTTTAAGGTAAAAATTATTAGACCCTTTAAGCTATATTTTTTTGATTGTCTACAGAACAAACCATCATTATACAATAACTTGCCTAATTACCCTAACCTGCCTAGTTAACCTAATTAACCTATTTAAGCCTTTAAAGTGCACTTTAAGCTGTATAGAAGTGTCTTGAAAAATATCTTGTAAAATATCATTTACTGTCATCATGGCAAAGATAAAATAAATCCATTATTAGAAATGAGTTATTAAAACTATTATGTTTAGAAATTTGTTGGAAAAATCTTCTCTCCGTTAAACAGAAATTGGGAAGAAAAATAAACAGGGGGCTAATATTTCTGACTTCAACTGTATATCGTTATGTTCAATATGGAAATGAATAGAGATTGTATTTTTGCCATATCGTCCAGCCCTAAGTGAAAGTGTAAAAAAAGAAAGAAAAAAGAAAAATGATACATGTAATGTATTTTTACATAGATTTTTGTCCTCTACAGATGTGTAAATTGATGCTGAAGAAAAAGCCTGTAAACACTGATTAATAATCTGAATAATGGCACATAATGAGCAGCAGAATTACACTAGGATAACGCATTATTAAATTGTAACACATTTAAATGTATATCTTATCTGAAATTCAGATCGTTCACGGTTTTCCAGTTGTTCAAATTGCTTGTTAATTGGACGACTTTTAAATACAATGTTATGATTTCCTGTTACAGATGCATATTGTTGTTAGCTGACATTTGGCAATATAAGAATAATTCATCTTTGTGTTGTCTGCCTGCTAGAGGACAGAGAAGTGTCACATTTTAACCCACTCTTTCCTGTCTGGGCGAGCAGATATTGCTTTAGAACAGATACTGCTCGCTCTCTCTCTCTCTCTCTCTGTTTGTATGCATGTGTGTCATTCTCTTAGGCCCTCTTGAGACGAGATACGGCTTTGCATTGCAGCATGTAAAGCTTTCACACAAATACACTCTCTCGAACCCTCAGAGCTCACTTTGAGGTCTGCACAAAAGACACAGTGCCTATATCGCTCTGAAAGAGAAAAGTGTAGAAACCACCTTGACATCTCGCCCCTCTTCCTGTCTGCTTCTCTGAACCACTGTAACTGTTTGAGCTTTATCTGCAGATGCTCTTTGAGTAGCAGCACAAATAACTGAGAGTAAAAAAGGATGTACCAACACAGACAAACATGCAGGCGGTTCCAGTTGCCATGCTATCCATTTCCCACTCAACGCGTTAATTTAATACACAATGAAGCAAAAGTGGATTTATTAGGTTCTATTATGGTTTTATACTTGGAGATGTAGCACAAAAGAGAACAGAGCTGAAGGCCTATTACTAGTACAATTCCATTATTAGCATATCTGTGTACCCTTCACAGGATGATGACCTTGACTGCACGGCAGACATGATTCATAGTAACCTTACACAGGCTTGTGGTTTAGGTTAGTTTGCTTGAGCTTTCCAATACCAGTTAGTGGATATTTATAGACATTTTTATAATCATAATGGATATAATTTAGCTGATTTGGATATTTAATGATGCATGTTCATTTTGACTGCCATCTAACACTCACTTAAAAACACTAATTTAATAACACTTAAATGTAACATATTTCTTTCATATCATACATATTTCAATGCATTTAACAGTCAATTTTAGTTTTTAGTACTAAATTTCAGCTTTAAATGTATACCATGAAGACCGTTTTTATAGGTTATAAGTTATAATAGTAAAAAATATAGTCATTCAAATACAGATGTCGCTCTGAGATAATACAAAGTCTAATAAAAACACAACAGTAGCACTGTGGAAAAAATGAGCTAACCACAAACCCCTGCTGAGAAAACATTAAAACATCAAACAAAGCATCATGCTTTATAATAGGCGACAAAAAGCCCCAAGGGATCCTATACAACCATTCTAGAAGATGCTATAATACAATGAGAATGACTTGTTAATATTAGTTCAGTTATAGCATTAGCCGAAAGGGACTATAGATGAGAACTTTCAGAAATTAATAGCTTTTTTTATTGCAAAAGTTACAATTTTTGCTGCTTAATGTTCGAAATAATATACTGAACCAGCTATTCTGTACCTAATGTTATTGTGTCATGCAAAGAATAGGATTAAATAGTCTCTTTGTGAATCTAGGTAGTCTTTCTAGATTTAAACTAGGGTTGCATGATACTGGGAAAAAAACTGATGATGGAATATATTTATTAAGTATACAGGTATATTGCAATATGAATACAATTTCACCAGATGACTTGAATACTATAGGATAATTTCAATATTAAACTGATTGGAATGATTCTATATTTGTCAATAAAAATTATATTTCTATGAGCTTTGAACATGCTTTAACAGGAAGGTTTTAGTATCATTTGAGTTTTTAAGATACCAAATCAATACTTTAAAAACAGAACTTGAGCCTAAACAGATGTTGAGTGACACTGAATAACAGTTTTCTTATTGAAAGCTAAAATTCTGCAAAATGAAGAATTATATTAAAGTTTAAAGTAGAAGTAAAGATAGAAACATAAATAAACTAAGAATCTCCCTTATTTTTAAAGTGAAACCAAGCACCTGGAGGATACCCACGCAAACGCAGGGAGAACATGCAAACTCCACACAGAAACGCCAACTGACCCAGCTGACCTAGTTTTGGGTTCTTAGCTGACAGGAGTGGCACCCGGTGTGGTCTTCTGCTGCTGTAGCCTATCTGCTTAAAGGTTGGACATGTTTTGCGTTCAGTGATGCTCTTCTGGATACCTTAGTTGTTAACGAGTGGTTATTTGAGTTGCCTTTCTATCAGCTCGAACCAGTCTGGTCATTCTCCTCTGACCTCTCTGTAAATCCTAGAGATGGTTGTGCGTGACAAACCCAGTAGATCACCAGTTTCTGAAATACTCAGACCAGCCCATCTGACACCAACAACCATGCCAGGTTCAAAGTCACTTAAATCAGCTTTCTTCCCCTTTCTGATGCTCAGTTTTAACTGCAGCAGATCGTCTTGACCATGTTTACATGCCTAAATGCATTGGACTGCTGCCATGTGCTTGGCTGATTAGAAATTTGCATTAACGAGCAGTTGGACAGGTGTACCTAATAAAGTGGCCAGTGAGTGTAATGTAATGTAATGTAATGTAAAGTGTATTTTATATAGCGCATTTATTGTGTATGGCCATACACCCAAAGCGCTTCACAATCATGAGGGGAGTCTCTCCACACCACCACCAGTGTGCAGCATCCACTTGGAAGATGCGACGGTAGCCACAGGACAACGGCGCCAGTGCGCTCACCACAAGCCAGCTATTGGTGGAGTGGAGAGACAGTGATAGAGCCAATTCGGTGGATGGGGATGATTAGTAGGCCATGATGGGTAAGTGCCGATTGAGGGACTTTGGGCAGGACACCGGGGTTACACCCCTACTCTTTTACGAGAAGTGCCATGGGATTTTTAAGGACCACAGAGAGTCAGGACCTCAGTTTAACATCTCATCCGAAAGACGGGGCCCACTGACAATGTAGTGTCCCCTTCACTTTTACTGGTGCATGAGGACTCACACAGACCACAGGTTGAGCGCCCCCTGCTGGCCTCTCTAACACCACTTCCAACAGCAACCTAGTTTTCCCATGTGGTCTCCTAGCCAGGTACTGACCAGGCTCAGCCCTGCTTAGCTTCAGGGAGTAACTGGACTTGGGCTGCAGGGTGATATGGCTGTGGCTGTGGCTACTGTACTGTTGGTGTGCCTCTAGGAACAGGGTTGGGAAACGCTGGACTAAGCAAACAAAATCTGTGTTCTGATTCAGTCCATGAGTATATAATGGTTATACTAGTGCCATAATGACAGTGTATTAACATATTTAACATTTTAATGATAGAACTTATATCAACTGTGATAATATCAGGACATTACTCACGTTCAGTCTCTTTTACACAAGTGCAAGCACAGGTTGGAGGTAAATGTTGAATGAAACGCTTACTATGAAGTGTAATCGTATGCACAGGAGATCTTTAAATGAGATTGTTTTGAATTAAAGTGGTGCCCGAGGTATCAAATATACTACAACAAAGCAGCTGGGACAGTTACGCTCCGAAATCTGATATAATATTCTCAACGTCGCCTCAGATGTGCTGAGCCAGACTGTGGCGAGCAGACAGACGGAGCCTTTAGCATGATCACAGCCCCCTCTGCGAGGCGAGCTGTGGCCCTCAGCATGTTTTAATAATAATGATCCAATAAGCTTTCTGTCAGTCAACCTGCTCTCTGTTTTCCCTCCTTCTGACCAGTACAAACTGCTTCCTGCAGGGGACTACATAATTCATTATTTACAACGCACACACATAAGGCACACTTACTATGGTCTAAATATTTCAGCAAGGACAGTGAATACACACACACACCCTAGCGGGAAAACATCTCTGTTTAATGCATCTCCGCTACATTTGCAACCTTGACCTGTAGCATGAACAAAGTCAGCAGGTTCACACCCAGATTTAATATATCAAAAATCTGCTTGGTATCTGGCGCTCTCTTTCTGAACTTAATGACTCGCTGTGCGTGAGATTAAGTTGTGTGTTTAACAGAACATGATATAGGATCATGCCGGCTTTTCAATAGAATCTAGGCTAATGCAATTATCCTGTCCTTTTAAAGAGCTCATGCAACATTTAGATCCTCCTGTGGATACGTTATTAGACATTATAACACATTTGAAATAAATGCTAACACTGGCCTGAAGCAGCCACAGACCTGTTAATGAAATACATACTTAAAAGAGGCGGCGAGCAGGACATTATTCAAGCAAAGGTCAACATTCTTCATCAGCTATCTGATAATGAAGTCTCTTCTATTTACGAATTCTGCTTCTAAGAGGACGAATGGCTGGCTTGATAAGTGCAGGAGGTGCCTAACCTTTCTCAGCTTCGTTTTACACCCCTGCAAACGACAGCAACGACAGGCCACAAGCTGATAGCACTCGGGGGACCTTTACCATAGAGCCAAGTGGAGAGGTGTCAGCTGATCCAGAGCAAAACACTGAGAGCTTTCAGAGGACAGCGGTGCAACACCAAGGATTTTGCCTACATGTGTTTGCACCATGACAAATAAGGGAGAGCTTTACATTTTATCCATTTTAAATGCATGTAAACAGTGATATAAAATAACTGACAATTAATTATCAATTGTGAGCTATACAGTTTATTCATTCATTTTCCTTCGGCTTGGTCCCTTATTTATCTAGGGTCACCACAGCGGAAGGAACCGCCAACTATTCCAGCATGTGTTTTACACTGCAGATGCCCTTCCAGCAGCAACCCACTACTGAGAAACACCCACACACTCTCGCATTCACACACACATATACAATGGACGATTTTAGTTTATTCAATTAACCTGTAGCGCATGTCTTTGGACTGTGGGGGAAACTGAAGCACCCGGAGGAAACCCACAGGGAGAATATGCAAACTCCACACAGAAATGCCAACTGGCCCAGCTGGGACTTGAACCAGCGATCTTCTTGCTGTAAGGCGACAGCGCTAACCACTAAGCCACCGTGCCACCCTATAAAGTTTATTTACATTCTTAAAAATAACGGCATTACATGTTCCATTAAGAATCTTTACAAAGAACCTTAGTCAATAAAATGAATATGCATAATATTTTAATAAATGTTCTTTAATGGCATCAAATCTTTCATAAAGAACATCTAAAGAAGCATTTCATTCTGTACAGCGGGAAAAGATCATCTAGATTATAAGAATGTTCTTCAAAATTGTACTGAAAGGATGTTTACAGAACGTATAATTATACTTTATGGCATGGACATTTTCTTTTAAGAGAGTAGAATCACTTTTGAAGTAATGTAAATAATGACCTTTACATGTTCAGTCCAGCACTCTGCATATCACCTACATAAACTAGCCTTGATTTGTGAAAAATACTTAAATCTATTCAAAACACATGGCTCTTGGATAGATTTAAGCACTTGGTGGTACTCTTTAATTAAATGGCATCAGGCCGTATCTTCCCATTGGACTACTGAGTGATTTTTAAAAGGAGAGATGATCAATCAAACCTTCTGTGTTGTGTGGAGGAGGTTCAGTGGGTTTATTAGAAATCCAACAGCACTGCGCATGTGCGATAAAATCACATAGGAATGACATACAAATCCATAGCCTACTTGGAGGACCAAAACGTGAATCTAGTGGAAAAAATATCATATCAGCGTCAAGTTTGTTTTGAAAACAGATTCATTCAGTGATTCTTTTACGTAATGACGTGATGTCACCCCATGGTCCCTATAGGCATCTCCAAAAACAAAATGTTCCAAGAAAGTATTGCTGTAAGTCTGACAGTCCAGTGTGGGGAAGTCATCATTGGGCTTTAAAAATAACATAAAAATAAATGTCGTTTAACGCACCCAAATATAAGTATTTTAGGCTATTTATATTGAATGACTTTTAAGTCATTTTAATAACCCCCAGTCAAGTAATATGTTCAGCTATTCTGCTTTTAAAGTAACTTTTTAAAGCTTGTAGACTTTTCTGCTCTGTTCATTCACCGTCTCTTTTGACGTCCAAAACAGACGATTAGTAGATAATTCACTATCAAACATTCATAAAAACGAGTCTTGCTGCATATGCACAAATCAGCTGTGATACAGCCAGAAAGACAACTTTTTTATATTAGTGATTTTTTTACGATTCAATTAGAAGTCTGTGATCATAACATCGCGGTCGGCTATGTGAAAACACTCGCGGTTCCCGGTTTCATTCACATAGAGGTATGAATTATAAATGCGACAACAGGTCATTAAGGAGAAATTATGGAGAGAGACTACCGAGCGCATCTATAAACAAGCCACAAAACAGAATTATTGTCAAAACAAGCTCACATCTAAACATAGAAAGTGGTCATCGCTTACCTTTTTTTCCCAGGTGCGACTCCCTCCATGGTCAAAACACTCGAGTAAATAAACACGAATAAAAACCTAGTTCGCTTAAATGATTGTCAGTCCTGTTGTGCGCTAAGCAGTATGACCAGCGGGAGTTCCAGTTTTCGAGCGATAAAGTTGAATTAAGTTGAAGTGATGCTTCGCCTCTCCTCTCTCGCTTTCTCCGCATCTGCCGGTTCGCGTGGGCGCGCAGTCACATGCCTCGGAGTAGTCGGGAACGCGCGGCGGTGCTGGTGCTCCAGTGAGGATATTTTTGGCACGTGAATCTCCAACGTCCATTATACACTTGCCGTACAAGCAACCCCGCGCTCGCTGATGCTGGATGTGCTCAAAACATTAAAGGTAACTGGATATACATAGCAGCCAACAACCTAAACTATACACTGCTCCGCATATATAAGTACACCCCTCAGAAATCTATCTTTTAAATTCATGTTTTTAATAGGAAGCTTTTCAATATTATATTTGTGCATATAGATTAGTCAGTACTGAAGCCAAATCTGGAGCTTATCTAACAAAATAACACGATAAAGGTCCAAAAACTAGTACACCCAAATTTAGATGTTATAGAAAAATATTAAATTCAAATTTAAAAAAGAGGAAAAATCAAGAGAAGCAAAAAAAAGGTAAAACTTTAGTTTAATTTAAGTTTAGTTTAATTTTAATTTAATTTTGTAGGTTGTAATTTTTTTTTTTTTTTTTTGCAATATTTTGCTTGAATTTAATAATAATAATAATAATAATAATAATAATTCCTTACATTTATATAGCGCTTTTCTAGACACTCAAAGCGCTTTACATATTGGGGGGAATCTCCTCATCCACCACTAGTGTGCAGCATCCACCTGGATGACGCGACGGCAGCCATTTTGCACCAGACCGCACACCACACACCAGCTGATTGGTGGAGAGGAGACAGAGTGATGAAGCCAATTATGATATGGGGAGGGTTCGAAGGCCATGATGGACAGAGGCCAGTGGGCAGATTTGGCCAGGATGCCGGGGTTAAACCCCTACTCTTTTTCGAAGGACATCCTGGGATTTTTAATGACTACAGAGAGTCAGGACCTCGGTTTAACGTCTCATCCGAAAGACGGCGCTCACTGAGCAGTATAGAGTCCCCGTCACTATACTGGGGCATTAGGACGCACACAGACCACAGGTTGGGCACCCCCTGCTGGCCTCACTAACATCACTTCCAGCAGCAACCTAGCTTTCCCATGTGGTCTCCCATCCAGGTACTGACCGGGCGCAGCCCTGCTTAGCTTCAGTAGGCGACCATGTGAGAGTTGCAGAGAGCTAGCTGCCGGCTAACTGTATTATCTTTTAATTTCTAAATATGTTTCTGACTAAAATATAATTTTAATAAATATATTTGTTTCATAAATCTGTTTTGTTTAAATGCACCAAAAATACAGTCTATATTCACTGAGAAATGGATAAAAATATAAATTTTTAAAATGGGGTGTACTTAATTATGCTGAGCACTGTATATGTGTGAGAAAACATAATAATTTGCCTCTAGACCTACTCTATTTCATTATTGTGATGTTATTCAGTCACTTTCACGTTGCCATTCATTCAGTAAGTTTATGGATAAAAACGTGGATAAAAGTTCAGATACCACATTTTAATAACACTGTGCTATAACATTACTTTCCAATTAAAATTTACACCGGTATAACTGACATTTATAACATGTACCAACTATAATGGGTCCCTTTCTTCTTCCATGCTGAAAGAGGCATTTTTAACATTTTCCAGCCACAAAAAAATTCTGGTAGGATGTTCTTTCCCCAAAATCCAGCCCTGTGACCAAGAAGAGACGTGCAGACCGGCATATATCCAGTGTCTCAGCTCAGTGGAAAAACCTGAGAAATATTTCCCTGAAACCAGCCACAACATTTGTGTGGATCAGTGGCAAGGCAAAAAAAATGGCCAAACAGGTTGGAGTCTTACCTCAGTGCTTACTTTTAACCTAAAGTACATAATTTTACAAAACATGAGCTAAAAAAAAAAAAACAATTTCTAACCCTTTATAGGGTAGTCATTAAAATACTGATTAAAAACCTTTAGAGTATTACTCAACATTATTACAACCTTATCATATATGGTTCATTGTTTGATAAAGGGTTATAGCATAACATAGCAAGCATTATAAATAATATATACAGTTGAAGTCAGAATTATTAGCCCCCCTTTGATTTTTTTCTTTTTTAAATATTTCCCAAATTATGTTTAACGGAGCAAAGAAATTTTCACAGTATGTCTGATAATATTTTTTCTTCTGGAGAAAGTCTTATTTGTTTTATTTCGGCTAGAATAAAAGCAGTTTTTAATTTTTTAAAAGCCATTTTAAGGTCAAAATTGTTAGCCTCTTTAAGCTATTTTCCCCCCCGATAGTCTACAGAACAAACCATCATTACACAATAACTTGCCTAATTACCCTAACCTGCCTAGTTAATCTAATTAACCTAGTTAAGCCTTTAAATGTCACTTTAAGCTGTATAAAATTGTCTTGAAAAATATCTAGTAAAATATTATTTACTGTCATCATGGCAAAGATAAAAGAAATCAGTTATTAGAAATGAGTTATTAAAACTATTATGTTTAGAAATATGTTGAAAAAATCTTCTCTCCATTAAACAGAAATTGGGGAAAAAATAAACAGGGGGGCTCATAATTTAGAGGGGCTAATAATTCTGACTTCAACTGTACGTAACTAGCAAAATACAAGCTTAATTGTTTCAGGCATCTCACTTTCCTTTGGCTTAGTCCCTGCTTTATTGGGGCTCGCCACAGCAGAATTAACCTCCAATTATTTTGGCAACTGTTTTACATTGTGAACGCTCTTCCAGCTGCAAACCAGCACTGAGAGTAAAACCATCAGTGCTGGGAAACACCCACAAACTGTCCCATTCACACACTATCACCAATTTAGTTTCTCCTATTCACCTATAGCACATGTCTTTGGACTGTGGGGGAAACTGTAGCATTGGGAGATGCAGCAAACTCTACACGAAAGGCCTCCTGAACAGCTGGGACTCTGTGCACCACTGTGCAGCCCATAAATAAACTAAATATATTTATTTACAGCAAATGTTCCCAGTTCAAAACAGCCCAAACACAACATAAAACAATACGTAGAACAGGAGGTTGATAGAGTGGCATAACATGCTGCTTTGCTAAAGCTATAGTATATAATATAGCATAATGATGTGGTGCTTTTCAAATATCATTTAAAAATGTCTGATGGTTATAGTGGGTAGATATAGTGGGCATAAGGAAGATGAGCAAAAACCAGTTTTGGAGTGTTTTACAGAGGTAGTGTTGATCACTCAGATGAACAGCTCTTGCATTTATCATTCGCTGCATCCCAATTTGCATACTATCCGTCCTAAATAGTATTTGACAATAGAATTAGTATGTCCGAAATCGTAGTATTTTAAAAAGAGTATGCCAAAGGTTCTTGGATGGTTTACTATTTCCGGTAAAAATTCGAAGTGTAGAAGAGTCCATACTCTAACCGCTGATATTGCCCACAATATTGCGCGTTAGATGTGATGATTAAAACTACAAACACTAGTGAAAAGTGTAAATAAACTATGAACATGGCGGACACGCAAGACCAACTGTCAAGTAGAGAGGCTTCGGTATAGATGTTTGCATGAATGTTAATTAATATCCAGGCCACTGGAACACATTTAAACTGCGTTTTCTGTGTTATATTTAATCTGCAACAACAACGTGAACTTATATCAAGATATGTTTGGACATTACCTTATGAATGCATAATTATCCAAGGACCTGAGGAGATTTCTCTGCATGAAAGACTCATGAATGGAAGATTAACCAGCTGCTGCTTCTCCAATAAAGTAGGAAATTAAATATGAAAGAAATGTGGATGATGTGTGGATGACTGACAGGGCTCATAACTAAGCAACATAGCGATCTGTTAACGAGGAAGTAGTATGTCCCAAAGCTTGCATACTCTTCTGTTACACACTCAAAAGTATATACTTTTCTTTCACAAAAAAAAAGTACAAACTTTTAGGGCATAGTATAAGTATGCTATTTGGGACACAGCAATTCTCTATAGAATAGTAGTGCAAAAAAACAGGAAGCGGATATCCAGCAGGATCAGTATATTGATCAGAAATATGTTGATCACTGCAAAAAAGATACAACTATATATACAAAAAAAAATGCTTGCTTAAATCCAAACATTATTATTTTAATGTTTATATTACACCTCTCCATCCCAAACTCCTCATTAATTGCAATTTTGTATAAATTCTTACACTTTGATCTGTTCAGGAATGCATGTTTTTGTTTATTTTTTAGAAAAAGAAAAGGGTCAGAGTCTAACCATGAGTGGGCCACGCAAATAAGATTGTATTAATTCATACAAATTAATGACTAATTCATAATCTCACAGTAATATCTTGAAAAATTCAATGTTTAAAGGGAATTTCCTAGGAGAATCCAGCGGATACTGAAGGAAGAGCAAACAACGGGGCTATATGAGTTCAAGGCCATGCTCCATCTCCATTGTGTCCTTGAGGGAAACATTTGCTCCAGTGCAGTTTCCGGCTCGGGGACTGTTCCTGCCAGCTCTGTTAGGCATTGCATTTGCATTAAAGCGACTCTGCGAAATTGCATTTTCAATTTATTACCATTGCTGCTGCTGGATTGTGGTAAAGAACCGTGATGTCAGAGTATACTGTATGAATGAGGAAAGCAGATGGACACGTGCCAACTGTAATCTGCAGTAATCTCTTTCATCCTGCTGTTCAGAGATGATCTCTCCATCCCTCAACACGGGCTGAATGGACACAAAGGGACTTTGAAGGAAGAGATCAGAGAAAGATGCAAAGACCTTTTGCATAGTGCTTCGTTGATATAGCATAATGATCATCAAGGTATAAACACACACATACACTATTGTTCTGTTACGCCTCATTAGCCGATGAAGAGAGGCATGAAATATCTACTCACTGTACACTCACCACTTGAAGCACAATGAGTGTAGCTATGATACATGTGAAGATGTCTTGATGTCTATTTCAGCCACTGGGACTCCTGATCTAATCGTTACACCCTTTATTTATCAAGACAGAAATCGATACAAAAACAAAATCGGTCCAAGAAGAGGGTTTGGAGCTGAAGTGGTGCTAAGACTGAAATGGATTTTCTGCATCTAATAAAGGGGATATGTACGGTCAGAAGAGAAATCAATAAAATGTAATTATGGTCCACTGGACCTGGGAACGGCTGGAAACTGATCTGTCACCAAGGCCTTTAAGAGACGCATTACAGAGGGCTAATTTTATAACAGCTGGAATGAGTTTAGACACAAGCGGGGAGGACAGCACTCTGTCGCCAATACTCAGACTGACAATCAAATCTGGCCCATAGAGTTTCATGTTGGCTTGTATTGACATATATTCTACACCAACTCATTACATGCGTGTTACAGCCCGTTTCATAAGAAACCATCTGTCAAGAAATGATTACGTAATTCTGTAGGAATAAAGCTGAAGATTAAATGCCAACAATAACGTTATACACTCACCGGCCACTTTATTAGGCACACCTGTCCAACTGCTCGTTAACAAAAATTTCTAATCAGCCAATCACATGTCAGCAAATCAATGCCTTTAGGCATGTAGACATGGTCAAGGCGATCTGCTGCAGTTCAAACCGAGCATCAGAATGAGGAAGAAAGGTGATTTAAGGTTATTTAAACGTGGCATGGTTGTTGGTGCCAGACGGGCTGGTCTGAGTATTTCAGAAACTGCTGATCTACTGGGATTTTCACGCACAAACATTTCTAGGGTTTACAGAGAATAGTCCGAAAAATATCCAGTGAGTGGCAGTTCTGTGGGCGCAAATGCCTTGTTGAGGAGAATGACCAGACTAGTTCCAGCTGACAGAAAGGCAACAGTAAATTTAATAACCACTTATTACAACCGAGGTATGCAGAAGAGCATCTCTGATTGCACAACACTAATGCCCAATCTTGAAGACCCCACTGGGTGCCACTCCTGTCAGCCAAGAACAGGACAGTGAGGCTACAATTTGCACAGGCTCACCAAAACTGGACAATAGAAAATTGAAAAAACGTTGCCTGGTTTGATAAGTCTCAATTTCTGTTGTGACCTTTGGATGGTAGGGTCAGAATTTGGCGTCAACAAGATGAAAGCATGGATCTATCCTGCCTTGTAATAACGGTTCAGGCTGGTGTTGTAATGGTGTGGGGGATATTTTCTTGGCACACTTTGAACCCATTAGTACCAATTGAGCATTGTGTCAACATCACAGCCTAGTTTTTGAGATTGTTGCTGACCATGTCCATCCCTTTATGACCACAGTGTACTCATCTTCTGATGGCTACTTCCAGCAAGATAATGCGCCATGTCATAAAGTTTGAATCACCTTAGACTGGTTTCTTGAACATGACAATGAGTTCACTCTATTCAAATGGCCTCCAGTCACCAGAACTCAATCCAATAGAGCACCTTTGGGATGTGGTGGAACAGGAGATTCGCATCATGGATGTGCAGCCGACAAATCTGCTGCAACTGCGTGATGCCATCATGTCAATATGGAGCAAAATCTCTGAGAAATATTTCCAGTATCATGTTGAAAAGGGGGTCCTACCTGGTACTAGTACGGTGTACCTAATAAAGTGGCCAGTGAGTGTATATACACAAAAAATAAAAAAAACACTTTTGTTTGTGGTCAGTAAGATTTTAAATTTTTTTATTCTCCTCAAGGGTGCTTTAGAGATTCAGTTCATTTGCAGAATGATAGTTCTGCCATTAACTTTCTTTCTTCTGTTGAACACAAAGATATTTTTAAAAATTGTTGGTATCCACACAGTTATGATGGTTACCATCAATGTTGATTTTAGGGGGAAAAAATACTATGGAAATCATTGGTGACCAATCATTCTGGAAGTGAACTACTTCATCAAATAAAAATAGGCTAATACTGTGAAAACTAATGTGTTTTCAAATTAATTTAAAACGTAATTTATTACTGAAATGTCCAAGCAGAAATGTCAATATTACAATGCATTTTTAGTGTCACTTGACTCAATTCAGTTCAAGCAGCTTTACAGTTTCTTCCTTCTGTTGAAAACAAAACATTATATTATGAACAATGTTGAAAAAATCAGCCATTGACATCCATAGTAGGAGCAAAAATACTATCAATGTAGTACAGTCAATGGCTGTTTCTTTCAACATTCTTCTGTAGATCTTCCCTTGTGCTCAACAGAATATAATAACTGTATATAATATACTTTTTCAACGAATTGATCTGATCATCACAATAATTGAGAACAATTTCAAAGACTTGTTCATTTACAAATCATTCTAATATGCTTTGGGTAAAAGTATTAATTTCTTTCAAGCTCGAGTATATATTTATTCACAATCTTGCTTCAATACTGTGAAAACTAACTTTGAAAGAAACCCTTAATAGCTGCACATTCACAATATTCATCATTTGGAAATATGAATAGGGCTGTCAGCAGGCAGTCAAGCAAAAGCTGAAGACATATAACTGAAATTGCATTGCACAGTGCACCGAGGGGGGAAAAGCAAGTCACGCAGTGAACAAAACAATCTCCCAGCATGACCGGTCTGATATGAAGAGATCAGCCATCTTACAGACCAGCACCTTTCTAGAAAGGAAACCATCATTGGCATTCACAATGCACGGCTCTATAGAAAAGACCACAGAACAAGAGATGTGCATGGAAAAAGATAAAGAGGAAATCTGCATTAGCTGACACTGAAGGGTCAGGAAACTCCTCTGTGTGTAGACCGTTATAAGATGAATCATCCGAGCGCTACACCAAACTGTCCTTGACCATACAAGCATTTCCGTTACTGCCTGCCCTCGCACTGACAATGACTGTAAATAGCTCTAAGCACATAAGAAAAGCATTTGCTGGTCTTCAGAGTTGTTTCTCCCACAGGAAAGCAAGCAGCTGACGTGGACTCTCAAGGAAACCTCCTCTAGTGTAAATGAGGATAAGACTTGTAAGGGCAGGTTGCCTAATGGGATCTCCCATGACATCTCCATTGTTTTTCTCACTCAAGATCACAGATCTGTTACTAATCTCATTTACCTCCATTCGTCACTGCTAGCAAAGGGCGTGCTATGGTGAAAACCACTACAGGGGATGAGGACACGGGACAATGTTTAGGGAGAAGTAGCAAAGTCCAATAAATCGTACTAATAGTCTAAAATACCATGATACTCAGTGCTATTCTCATTAGGTTAATGTTTTCCTTAAAGCTTCGCTCTACCTCGCAAACAACCCATCAGCAACCAACCTTTTTAAAAGCTGATGAGGATCCCCATTGACTGTTAATTTTGTATTTGATTAAGCGTAAGAGGTGGAATCACCCTCCGGTTCACTCATGAAAAACCAGCATGAGGCGCTTTCTTGCAATAAATAAACCGTTGCATATCTGTTCATTAGCTACTACAGCAGGGAAGTTCTCGAGCTCTACCTGAGCTCAAACTCCCCTCTTGCCTTGCAAATGGGACGGAGCCCAGGGCTCGAGGATCTTATGAGCTCAGGGCTTTCACCCGGGACAGCATGCCAAAGCTTTATAGTCAATCATCAGCTTCATCACAAGTGTGAACTCTTGAAATTTAGCTTAATTTAATCTTTAATGGTGATTTTCAACTTGAAAGGTGGTTCTGGGTCACAAATGTGTAAAAATGATTGCCTGAATTCATGAGAATTATATATTGATTCATCTAAATTTTAGAAAAATGGCTAAAAGCCCTGAGGAAAAAACTGGTGCGATTTTTTTTTTTTTTTAAATGTTGCTAGTTATCTTCATTGTGAAGTTGGTAAAGATTCATTGAAAAGTTGCTAGATTATGTTGTGCTAACTTCAGCTTGTGAATTAACTTTGAGAAAACTATCCGAAATGACAATAAGTCTGCCTTATTTTTATTTATTTATTTGTTACTATAAAATAATAATCATAAAAAATAAAGAAAATCACCAAATATGTTTAAATATCACCAAAATTGCTAAATTGTCACAAAACAAAAGCCATGGCAATCCCAATTGACAACGCTGTTCTTTACAGGTCTCTGGTGATGTCAATAGGCAAGTGTGGCATCAAGATCAGACATAAAAACAAACAAGGTGTTTTATAATTGAAAGTTAATCATGTTTAATACTGTAAAGCTGCTTGCTTCAAACCATTAAAGTGCTAAATAAATAAACATGAGTTGACTTTATTTGAGTGCCTTACAGCTGAGGGATTAACATACTTTAATGGCCATTTTCTGCTGTAATTATTTTAGTATTTAGAGGAAATACACAGCACATGTCTTCATATTCATCTAAATGTTATTTTACTTTTCATCCAGAAACGAAAAACTGAGAGTACATTAAGGCCCTTACAAAGTAATCGTCTAAGTTCAATCTATTTGATGAGCTTACTTCAGAATTGTGAAACTACTGCACAAACAGTAATAGATGGGAACTGTGTGCCAAATATGCACTGACATGAAAGCATCAGCCAAGAGAGATCTCGCTCTGCTCAGACTTGGAAGAGCCACATAAACAACATTAAATAATAATGAAGATGAGGAGAAAGAGTCGCCGGCCTCAATATAAAGAATTGAAACTGGTCACCGTCTCACCTGAGTGTGTTGCCCTTTAACCCCTCCAAATGACAGAGGGGAAGCGGCTTCTGATGGAGTCACAGACAGAAAAGGTCTAAACGCGAAAAACTCAATACTGCAACCTTTATCAACAATAAAACACATCCAGACATGCTGGGATTGAATAATGGGTGAAATTCTGACCTAAAGTGTAATACCACACAAACAGACAAAAAGACAAACAAATGTACATGGAAATGTTTTTACAAAACTAGAGTTTCCATTAAAAAACAGAGGCGCATTCTAACTTTGAGTCGTGTTCTATAACAACAGAACTATTTGGACAAAATTAGCAATGCTTCTGCATGATGTTTATCTGTGTTGGACACAGAAAGTGAAGAGCGTTCAAATCAAGTTTCCTAAACACTGTTAGATAATTTAGACACTAAGCTGACCAGTTCATCCATAGATCAGTTTCAATGTAAACTGGTCTCTCCCAGGATTGGGTGTCTTGCGATGCGTTTGACACAAAGAGAATCCCCTGCTGTGTTAAAACACAAGTGCAGGGCAAAATAAAGCTAGACCACTGAAATGCAGTTTTGAACTGGCTATGATGCAAAGACTGCTCACACAAGTGCACGCTGTCACAATCCATTTGGTCCAACGAAATCACAGAATTCTCCTGAGGTCCATTCTTTCTTGACATCACTTGTTTCTTCAGCTTTTTGGAAATCTGAAACCATTTTCAAGAGTTCAGAAGAGGTAAAGGAGAAGCCCCTGAAGTCGTCCTGACTGATGGACGGGAGGATGGACTCATCGATGGGTGTAAGTGTAGGATCCTCTTGGGTGAAGTCTGGATCAAAGTTATTCACATCTTCTGCAGTTTTCTGCAGAATTTTGGGTTTTCAGATAAACTTATATCACAATAAACTGAATATTCATATGCTTTTTAAATATTCTACTCACAATTCTGGGCTTGAAAGGTGGTTCAAGCGCTCGCTGGTTAAGTTTGTCCCAGTCAATGTCGGTAAAGAATGGGTGACTGGTTACAGCAGTCTCTCCACCCTCTGTAGCTACACAACCCAGGCGACGGGATGGATTCTTTGTCAGAAACTGAGCAAGTAAAACCAAACAAATCATGAACATAATTCCATCAAGCATTTTAAAAGGCTATAGTTCACCCAAAACCAAATTGGACTTTAATTTACTCCCTCTCAAGGCATCTGAAATGAAGGTGACTTTTTTCAGTAGAACAATAAAGACGTTTTTAACATTATTTCCTTTAACCCACAAGCATAGCAAATGGTTCTGAGTGAGTTCACAGCAGGATAGAGCTTCCTGTCACACATGAGCGGACATTATTTGTTTACAACCTTTTTTCTATAGGTAGCATCATCCAATTGAGTATGTCTAAGAACAATACATCACAAACATCCTCTTTATTATGCACTGTTCTGTTACAAGAAGCTTATTTTTACTTCATAAGACCTCAATGTATTGTCAGGAGCAACGGGTATTAATTTGATTTTGCCTTTATCTGCATTTTTTTTTTCTGTAAAAGTGCTGGTAGCCATTTTATGACAGTTTTAGCTAAAACAATCTTCTTTAATGTTATACTGAAGAAGTCACCAACATATCTTGGATGGTCTAATGGTGAGTAAATTACAAAAAAATAAATAAATAAACCATTTTTTTGTGAACTATCTCTTTAAATATAAAATTAATGCCTAGCTATTGTATCAGTTACTCGGTCTGAGTAGTGTGTGCTCTCAGATAATGTATAATCAAATCAAATTCAATACAATCTAATTAACTCCTGTCCTTCTTCTGAAGCCGCCTACAACCCAAACATTCACATGTACACACACACTCACTCTCTCTCTCTCACTCCCTCTCTGTAAATCTGACACCATTAGGAAGCACAGCTGGGTACCAAACCTCATCAACTCGTTGTTCAGAAAGATCACAAAAAAAAATTTAAACCAAAGGAGGGATCAACATTAAAATAATTTGAAGCTATAGCCGATATTTAAATTCTATAATATTTTGACAACCTAAAAGCATACTAAAAATATATGGTAACACTATAATAACTACACACTATGAAACATGAATTAAGCATTAGCAAAGTATTAATTCTACATTAAAAGACGTTAGCAAGCAGTTTGAAAATACAGCAACAAATATTGTGTTCTTGACTTATAAGCACATTTATAATGTGCTTAATGATTGTATTTTCATACTTTGTTAATGATTATTTTTTTCATTACTTTATTAAGTATTGCAGTATTTACAAACTAGTTGGTGCTATTTTAAGATCATTCAGAATGCATAAGTAAATGATTTACTAAACTATTCAAATTGACATTCATATATCTTATTACTCAGGCACATACTAATAGTTAATTTGTAAGTTAACAAATGCTTTATTAAGTCAACTTCATCCAGTTTTGTGACCTAAATCTAAAGTGAGGACTATCTATGCTTTATAATTCCCTTATAAATGACAATTAAAGGCTCAGTTATATTCTAAACAGGAAAAAATAAAATAAATCACTTTATTAACTTCTATGCATTTGAAAATACACAATGAAACTGTATCAAATGAAAATAAACCTTTGGAATCTTATGTAAAATAAAATTACTGTACAGTTTAAACTTCTCTAAATAACTTTGAAATGCTGAATCATAATATATTGTTAAATGATTTTATTGTTATTGCTTTATCCAATTTTATTTTCTAATTGTATTTTGACACTCCTGTTATTCAGCAATGTTTAAAGTTTACAGTAATTTAGTTTTTTTTAAATAAGATTGCAAACATTTATCTTAGCGCCGCATTTGACACCATCGACCACAATATTCTCATAAACCGCTTATATTCTACAGGTGTCCAAGGACAGGCTCTTCAATGGTTTAGGTCATACTTAGCTGATCGTTACCAGTTTGTGAATATTAATGGACAGCTTTCACAAGTCAGGGCAGTAAAGTTCGGGGTCCCTCAATGATCAGTTTTAGGCCCTTTGCTTTTTACAATATACATGCTTCCCCTGGGGGACATTATTAGAAAACACGGGATCAGCTTTCACTGCTATGCAGACGATACTCAATTATATATTTCAACTAAACCTGATGAGATGTCTGAACTGTCTAAGCTAACCGAGTGTATCAAAGATGTTAAAGACTGGATGACAAACAATTTTTTTCTCTAAAACTTAGACAAAACATAATTATTACTTATCGGGCCTAAATCCTGTACACAGCAGATCTCACAACTCGACCTGCAATTAGAGGGATACAAAGTTAGCGTTAGCTCTATTATAAAAGACCTGGGTGTCTTATTAGACAGCAATTTAACTTTTAAAAATCATATATCCCGTCACAAAAACTGCCTTTTTCCATCTGAGAAATATAGCTAAATTGCGAAGTATGCTATCCATATCAGATGCAGAAAAACTAGTTCATGCTTTTATGACTTCTAGGCTGGACTACTGTAATGCTCTGTTCGCTGGTTGCCCAGCATCCTCTATTACCAAACTTCAGCTAGTGCAAAATGCAGCTGCCTGAGTTCGTACCAGGTCTAGAAAATATAATCATATCACCCCAATTTTATCCTCCTTACACTGGCTGCCTGTTAAGTTTCGTATTGAATATAAAATATTGCTCCTTACCTATAAAGCTTTAAATAATCTAGCTCCTGTTTATCTAACCAACCTCCTGTCTCGCTACAACCCAACCCGCTCTTTACGATCTCAAAACTCAGGGCTTCTGGTAGTACCTAGAATAGCAAAATCAAGTAAAGGAGGTTGAGCCTTCTCATTTATGGCCCCTAAACTCTGGAATAGCCTCCCTGATAATGTCCGAGGCTCAGACACACTCTCGCAGTTCAAAACTAAATTAAAGACCTATCTTTTTAGCAAAGCATACACTCAGTGCAGTACATAGCGGTATGACGCATGAGTGTGCCACATGCAGGATTTTGCTTCTTGTTTTTATCCACTATGAACAGCAGCTACGCTAATTATTCTCCTTATTCTGTATTTCTACCTGGGGGTACTCATCTCGAGGCCCTCAGACTATGGAGTGCCACTGATGTGATCCAAGACCAACGACGAGATGATCCCAAGGTTTTCATAATCCTGGACCAGGCCGTATCCTGAGCAGCTGCTGTGGTGGTCATGGAAGAGTGGAGAGCATGAGACTGATTGCTGTGATGCTCCAAGGACAGACAAGTCTTCGCTGAGGTCCAGCTTCCTGCACCTAGACTGCAGCTCTGCACAAGACGTTTGGCCATAGGAGAAATGGTCGTGCACAACTGAGCCAGGTTTCTCTCAAGGTTTTTTAAATCTTCACTTTCGCCAATTGGTGAAGTTTTTTCTTCGCCGCTGTCGCCTCTGGCTTGCATGGTTCGGGATCTGTAGAGCTGCTCTACAGATGGAATTGATGGAATTGCTCTGCAGTGTTTGGACTCTCGGTAGTGAATTTTACCCCACACTGAACTGAACTTAGGGTGCTTTCACATATGTGGTTTGGTTCATTTGGTCCGGACCAAAGGCAACAAATGATACATTGTAGCATTTTTCTGCCGTTTTGGGTCCCTTTCACACCACACTGATTGCTTTGGTCCGAACCAGTTGGAACGAACCAAAATGCAGTCATGTGACAAAATCTAAATCACTCACTGGCCAGATGTTATTGAACGCATTTCCTAAACTGCTTTTCAATTGGTCAGAATTCACGTGGAACTACCGCAAATAAACAAACCGGCAGACACACAATGTCGCTGCGCTGGCTGACGCAGTATCCCTGGTCATAGTATACTATGTAGTTTGTATGCATCACTTTAGACAAACTATACATTTCGAGAATGAAGGGCGGCTGGGGCTGGAAAACAATGTTTTAATGCATTGCAATCGGTGAAAGCATTAGGAGAAGGCGTGAAATAATTTCGCTAAACTGCGACATGGTCATCTTTCGGAAATATCACCAATGATCCATCAGGTAATGTTTCTCCCTCCCTCCCTCCCTCTCTCTCTCTCTCTCTCTCTCTCTCTCTCTCTCTCTCTCTCTCTCTGTTTAAAACTGTTGGTAAAGCACTGTCAACAAATATTTTTCCTCCAAACCCCATAAGATAGACAGCGCATCGCACTATGGCAGCTGGATTAGTCCAAAAAGCCGCAGTACTTTTTGCGGTTGGGTCTGTTTTAGTTTGGATCACGTTCTCACCACAAACAAACCGCTCCAGGGTTTGTTTGAAAGCGTACCGAGACCACCTCTTCAAGCAAGTCTCGGTACGCTTTTTTGGTGCGCTTTTGGTGCGCACCCGAGTGCGATTGCTACGTTCTCACCTGCCCAAACGAACCGCACCAAGAGGGAAAACGAACTCTAGTGCGATTCAACCGAACTAAATAAGGCAGGTGTGAAAGCACCCTTAATCTCTGAAAACTGAACTGACACTGTTTCAATTCACTATAATCTTCTATGTGAAGCTGCTTTGACACAATCTACATTGTATAAGCGCTATACAAATAAAGATGAATTGAATTGAATTTATTGTTTATGTGATACTAAGCCTTTAATTGTCATTTAAAAGGGATTTATAAAGCATACACAGTCCTCACTAAATTAGGTCAAAAACTGCATGAAGTTGAGTTAATAAAAGATTAATAACATACATAGTAACCATTACTATACGCCTGAATAATAAAATATATAAATGTTGATTTGAATAGTTTATTAATTGTTTACTAACTCATTTTTAATGATTCTAAAAGCCACCAACTACTCTTCAATTCAAATGGTTTGTAAATAATGCAATACTGAATTTAGTAATGAACAATTAATAAGCAACAACGTATAAAAATACAATCATTAAGCACATTATAAAGTTGCTTACAAATCAAGAATAGAGCATTTGTATCTACAGTTATAAACTGCTTACTAATGTCTCTTAATGTAGAGTTAATGATTAACAGATAATGAATTAACTATTTGCTAATGCTTAATAAATGATTCATAGTGTGTAGTTATTATAAAGTGTTACCAAGGCCTCCGTTCAAACAGCTAATTTCATTTTCTTTACTACTAGTTATAGCACCAAATATACATTAATAAACATCTCAGGTCTCATGTAATCACCAATCAATAAAACAGATTGTAAACACTGTCACGTACAGTAGCATTACACTTCTGTCATTCAGTATCCATAGCTGTATCCATGGCTGTTGCATTATTAGTAAATAATTAACATCTTAGGCAGTGATTGGTCAAAACTGTGACGCATTTATCCAATTAGTTTATCCGCTTTTCGTAATATTGGTTTATATACACTTCTGGGTCGTCTGCATCAGATAAAAGCACAGCGGTGTCAAAGGACTGAGGTCTGCCTCTCCACATATAGACTGCTTTTCAGCCACTCTATTGATCTATTCTTTGTAGGCCAATGTCATGCTGGATGACCCAGGTTTGAGTATTTTTCATCTCAGGCAAGTATCTTGACACTCTGCGGTAAAATTACTTGATTCAACAGGAGAATTTATTGGCCCTTCAATAATTTCACACTGCTCTGAGGGGGGAAAATCCTTTCCATTATTACTCTTCCACATCGAGAGCAAATACTAAAGAGAATCTGAGGGTAGGGGGTTGTGCATGTGTGTGTACATTTGATGTGAAGCGCTTTATTTTTAGCTGCAGTCATGTGATAGCAGTGGATTGTGGATCGGGGCTAAATATAGTTATGTAAGAGTAGGAAAGCACATGAGAGACAGAAAGAGATCAGATGGGAGGTGTTTACTGTTTACTGAGGTTCACTGTTGCATGAACTATGTTTTAATTCACACCATATGCCTCCCACCAATCAGGACATATAAAAGCAGACGTTGCTCTATTCAAGCCAGTGACTTCAGGGCTCTTAAGTGAACAGCCTACCCCTTTCAGTATGTCGACAGCGTTTGTGCTGAGCCAGGATGCGTAGATGATCTCTTCCGTCAGGATGGACTCAAAAAGGTCATCCTCGTTCTCTGCCTCGAAGGGGGCGTGGCCTGAGAGCATCTCATAGAGAAGCACACCGAGAGCCCACCAATCAACTGACGGCCCGTACAGTAATTCCTGGAGAATCTGCAGGGCATATACAACAACATTTATTACACTGAGGAAATTATGCCTTGTGTTTCTCTCTCACACACACACTTCGATCACACCAAAGAGTATCTCTTCACTTTATTATATAGTATAGTATTGTATATTTTGCAGGAAATTAAACTTTTAGCTTTAATTTTGTTGTAACTAATTATAATGTGTATTTTTCATGTTTTATTTATACATTATATTATATTATATTATATTATATTATATTATATTATATTATATTATATTATATTATATTATATTATATTATATTATATTATTCATTTTCCTTCGACTTAGCCCCTTATTTATCAGTGGGCACCACAGCGGAATGAACCGCCAACTGTTCCAGCAAATGTTTTACGCAATAGATGCCCTTCCAGCTGCAACCCAGTGCTGGGAAACACCCATACACACTCGCATTCACACATTACGGCCAATTTTGTTGTATATTACATTATATTATATCATATTATATTATATTATATTATATTATATTATATTATATTATATTATATTATATTATATTATATTATATTATATTATATTATATTATATTATATTATATCAGTGGTTCTCAAACTGTGGCACGTGTACCACTAGTGGTATGCAGGCTACCTTCTAGTAGTACGCGGAAAAATCGCTGAATAATAAAGTAAAAGAAATTAACACATTTAACCCTTACTGATGTGATCAGTAACTTGATTTTAATAGGCTAAACCTTTTATTTTCTAATGTTTGTTATGTATTCTATCGTTTGAAGCTAATTTCCTCCCAATATTTGTAACGGTTGTTGGGGGCATATCCCGTATTTTTATATCCCTATGTTGACAGGTATAGTTTAATCACTTGCTTTTCTGACACAAATAGCCTACTCTAATGGTCTGTAAGCAGATCTAATTTCTAATTTAAATATGTAAATCCAATTCATATTTCTAAAATACAAGTTAATGTTTAGATTTCAAAGATATACAAATATGTCATATGTACAGGCAACATATATTTAAAAATCTATCAAACAGTGTTTATATATGAATATGATGACATACAGGTATAGCCTATATTTATCAGGTCCAAAGAACATTTGCAGGTTTTGATGAATAGGCTACATTATGATAATACTTTACATTTAAGTACAGCGGTTTTCTTTTTACTTTTTAAGAACAGTGCCATTTTTAATTAACTTTTAAAAGCACATTTAAATTTAAAAGTTGATGTTTTATTTATTTTTAATAATTTAGTTAATGTTCAAACTATTTATAATGTTTAAAGTTGCTGACAATAATAAATATTCATAATAATAAGAATTAATCTGCCATGTTTTTGAACTGTGCAGTGCTGTAGCTGCTTAATTAGGCCTACAATGCTACTGTATTTTAATACTGGTCATTACGGTGGTACTTGGAGAGACAATTATTTTCTGAGGTGGTACTTGGTGAAAAAAGTTTGAGAACCACTGTATTATATTATATTATATTATATTATATTATATTATATTATATTATATTATATTATATTATATTATATTATATTATATTATATTATATTATTCATTTTCCTTTGACTTAGTCCCTTTATTCATCAGGGGTCGCCACAGCGGAAAGAACCGAAATGTTTTACACAGCGCATGCCCTTCCAGCTGTAACTCAGTACTGGGAATTATATTATATTATATTATATTATATTATATTATATTATATTATATTATATTATATTATATTATATTATATTATATTATATTATATTATATTATATTATATTATATTATATTATATTATATTATTCCTTCATTTTCCTTTGGCTTAGTCCCTAATTTATCGGGGGGGAACCACAGCGGAATGAACCGCCAATTATTCCAGCATAATTTTTACACAGCTGATGCCCTTCCAGCCGTAACCCAGTATTGGGAAACACCCAAACACACTCGCATTCACATATTACAGCCAATTTTGTTTTATATTATATTATATTATATCTCTAAGTAATTATATATCTAAGTAATAATAGCAAATAATTAATAATTTTTCAGATTGTTTACATTTTAAAATGCTTATTTTTACAATGTACTTGTTACATATTGTATTTACTCAGTACAGTAATAAAGTAGTACTCTGTAGTGTGCATGTTAAATGTGCAATTAAGTTGCTTCAAGGACATCATAAAATAAAGCATAACCAAAAACTCCTTTAGCTTATTCCCTTCTTTATCACGGGACACACTACAGTGGAATAAACTGCCAATTACTCTGACACGCGTTTTACTGGTAAATGTGCTTCCTGCCACAACACAACACTAAGAGTGCAATGATACATGCAATTCACAATGCTGCACATGCAACCCCCACACACTCTCCAATTAACACACATGTGATCAATATACACTACTGGTCAAAAGTGTGGGGTCAGTAGGATTTTTAAATGTTTTAAAATAAGCTTATCCTGCTCACCAAGGCTGCATTTATTTCATCAAAAATACAGTACAAATTGTAAAATTGTGAAATGTTATTGCACTATAAAATAACTGTTTAAAAGTAGTTTATCATTTAATTTAATAATTTATTCCAGTGATTTTGATGAATTTCCAGCTTCAGTCTTCAGTCACATGATCCTTCAGTAATTACTCTAATATTAATTATTATTATTATTAAAGTTAATAGTAATAAAAGCAACAATTACTGGAGTAATAATTTCATTTGAGACTACATACAATAAGTAATAAATAAATATTTAATAAATAAGTATTTAACAATTACATTTTTTTTTTACATTGAACAAATGCCACATTGATAAACAGAATAATTGTATAATTGTATTGTGTATAATAATTTTTTAAATAAAAAATAAATAAATAAAAAAAAAAAAACGACCCCAAACTTTTGACCGGTAGTGTATACAGTATTTATATATATATATATATATATATATATATATATATATATATATATATATATATATATATATATATATATATATATATATATATATATATATATATATACAGTATATATAATGCATAAACATTGTAGCCTCAAAACAGATCTATTAGTGTGTGATAGGTAGAAGCAAGTCATTTCAATGAATGTGAACAGCTCAAAGCAGAATGCTCAATTTGGCACCTCATCCTTCATCCCTACACAGTGTGAAAACAGCCTAACACTTGATTGTTCTAGATGTCTGTGATGCATAATTTGCATAGTTTGTGTGCACTTCAGAACATGGTGGAGCGTTTGATTCACCTCTGGTGCAATGTAATCTGGGGTTCCACAGAAGGTTCCAGTCACAATACCGTCAACATCCCTTCCTTACACATGCCGAAATCTGCCAGTTTACAATGACCATCCTTATCCAGCAGAACGTTATCCAGCTTTAGATCCCTGAAGTAAATCACATATACACAAAACAATAATAATACAGAACATAATAGCAGCATGTGGGAGAGAGAAAGATATTATGTAAATAATTTTCTTTTTCTATAAATCACTACTGCATAAAACCTCTTCTTGTTGTAATCTTTCTATGAGAAAAATTACAAATGGTACTTTTGTAACACACATTTATTCGAAGCCATGCTTATACTTAGTCATAAATTCATTCTACTGCACGAGCGCTGATATCGTGCCATTTGTCCATTTATAGAATTGATGTAAGCTCTTATATTGCTTCCTGTTTTTTTGCTGGTGCTGTTTCCAAGTCAAAACAGAGTTACGCTGCAACAGCTTTAAGGGTCTGTGCACTTAAAGGTTTGTAAACATGGAAACGGTGACGTTTAGCTTCATAGTGTTAATAAACCTCAGAGGACACCGAAGTAGAAGTGGCAATTAAAAAAGGAAAGAGGAAGGAAGGCACCTGAGAATTCAGAGGAAATAAACTTATAGGGAGAGATCAACCGAGAAACTGAATTTCTGTGATCATTTGCTTCCCCTCACGCTGCTCCAAACACATTTGACTTTCCTGTCACTGAACACAAACGAAGAAAGGGAATGAACACAAACGAAGAAAGGGACAGCGATAGTCCTAGAACACGATGTTTAAGTGAAGAATATCAAGCACGTTTCGGTGCCATAAAGATGCTTTGAATAAAAATAATAATTACTTTTTGGGTGTTAGTATAAATACGTTAGTCATTAACGCACTCATATTAAAACCTATCTTACTATCTTTCTTCTGTTAAACACAAAATATATTTTGAAAAAAGCAGGAAACCCTTAAATAGGATTTGTTTTTCCTACTATGCAAGTTAATGGTCACACATTTTCAAGAAAAAAACACATCAGAGAAAGTAATTAGTGAGTACATTTGTTTATTTTTGGCTGAAATATCTATTTAAAAGTTGTCTATAAGTTAGTGTGCTCCAAACATTGACTAAATTTTGAAGATATATAAACATTCTAAATGTAGTTTCTAGTTTCCACTAATAAGAATCAACTTTTCAAGACATCACAGAACAGTTCAGCATATGATAAGATGTTTTGAACAATCAAATGCTCTTTAGTATCAGTGTTGTGTAAGTGTTGCAGCTGCAGTTGGTCATATTTTCATTTGCAACCAATGGGTAACACCACTGTTCATACAGTTGAAGTCAGAATTATTAGCCCCCCTGAATTATTAGCCCTCTGTCCCCCCCAATTTCTATTTAAAGGAGAGAAGATTTTTTCAACACATTTCTAAACATAATAGTTTTAATAACTTTTATCTTTGCCATGATGACAGTAAATACTATTTTATAGATATTTTTCAAGACACTTCTATACAGTTTAAAGTGACATTTAAAGACGTAACTAGGTTAATTAGGTTAACTAGGCAGGTAAGGGTAATTAGGCAAGTTATTGTATAACAATGGTTTGTTCTGTATACTATTGAAAAAATATATAGCTTAAAGGGGCTAATAATTTTGACCTTAAAATGATTTTTAAAAAATTAAAAACAGCTTTTATTCTAGCAGAAATAGAAACAGAAATAGACTTTCTCCAGAAGAAAAAAATATTATCAGACATACTGTGAAAATGTCCTTGCTCTGTTAAACATCATTTGGGAAATATTTGAAAAAAAATAAAATAAAATTTAAAAAGGGGGTGGGGGGTTAATAATTCTGACTTTAACTGTATATTTAGGCATGGGACGATGACCGTTTTCAAGGTTTCAAAACCACCGAAATTTTCTGCTTTACCGTTCCTACGGTGTATGTAAGGTTTTTTGGGGGGTTTTGTTTTAAGTTTTTAGGACAACAGTCTTTCCAGCAGAAAAGATATCCAAAGATGCCATTTTAAATTGTGAAGAAATCTGGGTTTTTGAAGACAGCAGAAGTCAATGACCTATTTGAATTATTTAGCCTGACATTTTTACTTTTCCAAAATATTTAAAATGTTTCTCAAAATAAAATATATCATGTTCAAAGGGGAAAAAAGTTTTTGTTTTTTTACACAGACATTTTAAAAAAATATATTTTAGAGCAGTAACCACAATACTGTAAAACCGTGATATTTTATCCAGGTTTATCATACCTTCAGAATCTTATACCTGCCCATGCCTACATACATTATTATAAAAATGCATATATTTAGGAAATTTACAAATGGTAGCCAACACAGTGTTCATCTTAACAAGATGATTATTATTCAAAAACAATGCAGGGATGAACCTCTGAAATTTTTGGATACTGAAACCTACTGTTCTGTATTTAAATCTGACAAACAGTCTGACTAATCATTGCTAATATAGACTGCAGCTAGAATGGATGAAATAAACAAAACACAAACAAACTGGCTAGTTTTAAAAAGTGGAGGAGCTACTCTATAAATCCCATCTCATCTTTCTGTTTCAGCTAAAATTACTTCACAGACAGAACAGCTGCACATTACAAGGCACTTGAGGTCAGGACTTCTTAATTTTTGTTTGGAGTGCATTTGTGCGTAACTAACCTGTATACAATCCCCTTGCTGTGGAGGAATATGAGCGCAGATGTGATCTCCGCTGTGTAGAATCTGGCTCGGTTCTCCTCGAACTTTCTGGATTTCTGAATATGAAACATCAAATCTCCTCCATTCACAAACTCCATTACAAAAAACAAACGCTCCTGTGAAAAGATTAAGAATTTGAGATGTAGATTTACAAATTAGGAAACATTAAATTACACCTACTGTACATACAATACGGAAATTCAGCTCCTTCCAGAAAAAAAAACCAAGTAGTAGACATTTAACCCTTCAAGCCATGACCATTAGAAGATTCATGGGAGAAAGATATCATAAATACTGAAGGAAGAAGACCGCAGGAAACATGGGATTATGGGATTGAGAGGTTTGGAGGGTGATTTAAAACGAAGAGCATCATAAGTTTGAACTGACAGAACAAAGTCTCTGCTTGAGTTCAGCTCTGCCTATACATCAAACTGAGAGACCGCACACTGAGAGACCACCCGCAGCCACTTTTCTGACCATGATGCATGCTGCACAGAAAACACTTGTGAAATGCAATCATTTTTTAGTTCTTGAAATAATCAGAAGTGTAAGGCGAGGGAAGTTGTCTCCCCTGAGAGGTGTGGATTTGTGGTGAAGCTGTGCTTTTTATATTTTTTTAAGAATATTTTATTTCAACCATCAAAAAGAAGTCATTCTGTGCATGGAGCAGAAGTCCTGTAGGTTTAAAGTCTTCCTGATTGTTATTTGGTTATTGCAGAACACATTTTTTATATTTACCTGACTACAATTTTCTATGAAATTAATGCAATATACTAAACCAAAAAGTTAATTATGCAGTACTGACATTAAATTATTTGACATTAAAGGGCACCTATGATGAAAATCATCTTTTGTAAGCTGTTTGGACAAAACTGTGTGCAGGTTTAGTGTGTCCACAGTCATATTAGGGGATATAAAGACAACAAGTCTCTTTTTTTTTTTTAAATATCCTGACGTTAAATTACAATCCAAATCCCTCCCATTTTGAGGCCCACTGCAACGTGATATAGGAAAAATATATATAGGAAAATCCTCGCCCACCGAATTGATTGACAGCCATGTGTTAACATGTCCCTGTAGTAATGCATATATACATATCAACAAGACAGAATGTGCGCAAAGCAACCGGGATTAAAAGATCTGTTCAGCTCTCTGTGATCATCAATTATCATCAAATGTGATCAAAAATGAGTTTTACAAGCTTAAAAGTTTTTAAAACAGTGCATGTTTGTAATGAATTACAGCGATTTCACCGTCTTTACTTTATAACCACAGCCGCGTGTCAGTACAATTATAAAAGAAGACGATTCAATTTGGGTTTGTGGACGTTAAATCAGGTTTATTTTGTATATTAACATAACAGATATCCATACAGCAATGGATATTAACACATATTCTGTCACATTTGCCAGTGCTAAAACAGGGCAAAGTTAAACACGTACGCTGTTTGTGTGCGTAAACTTTTTAACAACATTGTGTGCGACTCATCATTGCAGAAAGGCTTGAATTAACACCTCAACAAATACATCAAATAATCATTGGGAAAGATCTTACTGTAGTATTTCTCACAAACATTATCATTTCTGCTTCGTGTCTGTCACTGTGCTGTTTATCTGACACAGCCAAGGCAGAGATTGAGGCACACTCTGACAGACACATTGGAACAGTGGGCAGAGGAACTAGCATTAAAAGCACAGGCAACAAAAACAGCTACATTGTGTTCAGAGCAGAAAATGGTATAATAAATAATCTGATGGGTGTTTTGAGCTGAAACTTTACAGACACATTCTGGAGACACAAAAGACTGATCTAAAATCTTAAAAAAGAGGTAAAATAGGTGCCCTTTAAAGACAAAAACAATGTGCAAAAAGGAATCTATTCATTATAACTAGAAATCCAGCTAAATTGCAAAAAGTCTATTATTAGGTAAAGCTATGAAATCTATCTATCTATAAAGGTAATTTTATTGTATTATACTATATAATAGTAAAGTATTTTGACAATGTAGTTACTTTACAAAAATACTTTTTAATGTAATATATGTATTATTTAGATTTGAAATACTACTATAGTTTTTATTAATACTCTAAATCAGTTTTATATTATATGATTTCTTTTTTATATATACATTTCGTGTTTTTGTCTTTTATTAAGGTCAAGTGCTATTTTAGGCTTACCAAACCTAAATTCTAAAGCTTCCCAAATCCACATGCAGAGATGTAAGTGCAAAAGTTTGGTATCATTTTAAAGAAAACCCTTTGAATTTTCATAAAACACTATTGAAAGTGATTCAAATAATTGTACATGTTGTCTGTGTTATAAAAAAAGAGGCCCTTTTTTTTTGTAAACTCAAATTTATAAGTGTACCTTTTAGGTACTGTGAGGTCTAGTTTGCTGTAATTAATTTAGTTGGTTCCTGAACATGTCAGTAATCATAGGAAAAAAGTAAAATGTCTCGATCATAATCTATGCAAAAGTTATTCTATTCCAACTGATGACAGAATGGAACCACTTATGAGGGTATTGGGCCAGTACAGACCTTTAAAACTTAAAGAATGCGGAAGTAAATGATGTCACGGACCCGGTCCTGGGTACGCATAGTTTAGGAGGTTTTAAAAATTCACACAATTACATTTTATATAGCTTTTATCATTTTAATATTTCAATATAATATTATTTTAATAACTTATATATTATCTCAGTTAACATTTAAATTTTATATCAAATAATATTTTTGTATATCGTGTAAAATTACATTAAACAATAAGTGTGCAAATGCATGAATTTTTAAATGTATAAATAATTGTTAGAATTCAATGACAAAAAATGTATCTTACATGCAACAGATCTCACATATGTTGTTGTTCACATAAAAAAAAAAAGCTAGTGCTATGTATGCATTATAGGCAGCAATTTGTTTCCATACCAATCTGTGATCCATTTCAAATTCACCCTACCCTAAATGAGCCATAAAACCCTAACTGAGTGTGGTTGGCTTATTTTCATCAATCCACTGTTTACGTCTTGCCTAAATAAGCAGCTCTTCGCCAGAAGAGGCGAAGAGGACCAGATAAGGACCAAACAAACGGCTCGGCACATCCACTAATGACCAAATCCATCACATTAACACACACAGACACGCACATGCACTGCGCAACAGTCCCACACACCGCAGGCCTGCTGAGATCATCGATTCTGACCACCACATTGCGGCCTATCTGACGTCGCGTGGCCCCAGAGGGTCATGGATGTGCTTTGTATGTCGCTCACGTGTGGAGCTTTAAGAGATTGATTGTGTGTGTCAGGCCTGTAAAGAAGGCCGGTTCATAAATTCCTTTCTCATTACGAACGCACTTTACACACGGCAGCGAGACCTTGAGGATGTTCCCCCACATCCATGTTCATGCGGATCTGCAGTAATAAATCCTCAGAGATCATCAAGTTAGATCTGAAATCATTGTGAAGTCAGAGTCTTTAAATCCTTTTGCAATCTGTGTGTATGTGTGTGTATGTGTGTAGGTTTGGTAAAGCCTTGCATGCACAGTCATTACATTCGGTAGCACTCTATATTTGCCAAGATGAGTAAAAACTACAATAGCTCTTTATTCTTTTCTATTTTAATCTATTAATTATTTTTTCTTTTTATTTGTTTACAAAATATGAATATTACCTTTAATTAAAAAATAAGAATATAACACTTAATAAAAAAAATAAGAATGTTACATATACTTGCTTTCCTGGTGATTCAACATACTTCTATTGATCTCATTTGTAAGTTGCTTTGGATAAAAGCAATTAAAATAAGCATTGAATGAGCCTTGAATAATTTTAATTCCAATGTTACAGTTGCATGTACATAATATGTAGTTTTCAGTGATTACATAAACTGGGTAATATCCAGGCAAATCTACCCCTAAAGATAATCCTAGCCCACTTCATATTACCCAGTATGTTATTAGGTAATTATACGGCTAAGTACATATACTGTAAGATAAAGTGCAACCTTTAATTTATTACTGAACGCAACCATGTGTGTCTCAGTGGAGCCTGTGTAATTGTGAACGCTTTAAATCTGTTAAGGGATTCTGTGTTGACCTCTGACTTGAGCTATTCTACGGGCTTCAGGCAAACACGCAAGCAGATTATAGTGGACGTCCAACTTCTCGCGACACGCACAGAGGGAAATTACAAACAGAGAAAATGTAAAGCCGAATGCAGCCTGGATTGAAACATATTTATGAAGCCCGAGATGCTAAACTCGCTACTGCCCCCTGCTGGTGATGGGAAGATAGCAAGGTCTCAGTCATACAACAGGATATATGCATACACATCAAAAACTGCCTTTTTGACCAAATAATGTTGTCAGTTAACCACACAAAAAGGGATTATCATGATTATTTTGTTTTAGCTATAGGTTTTTTTGACTCTTGAAGTGTTGGTAGCTGTTGTCTTTTTGAATATGTTTGATTTTATGAATCACAAAGGACCACACTATCTTCTACAGACAAAAACATGGTTGGCCTGCGGGGGAGTAAACTAACAGCAAAGTAATATTATTGCTATCCCTTTAACCAAAGTCAATATGGCGTGTTCTTCATATTTTGATTGTTTAACTAAGCTAGTGTCTTTAAAAGCAAATATTGTGCAAACGTACTGTAAATGGTTGATTTATTCAATTGAAAGGTTTTTAAGTATGTTAGCTTTCTGGGTCTTAAGTAGTTTTTAAAATCAATATATTTGTAAAAACCCAATTATCTTGTTTATCCATGTGTGTCTCTCTCTCTCACCGGTGTCTGGAAGCAGCAGTAGAGCTGGGTGAGGTAAGGATGAGTGGAAGCCAGAGATAACACTCGTTTTTCTGTCATAGTGCACTCCACATCATCATCCTGCAGTATGATGTCTTTCTTCAGGATTTTAACTGCAAATACCTGATCTGAACTGTTCAGCCGGACCAACATCACCTATTTACATATAGCACAACGGAAACATTAAATACATGTTAAGCAGGTTTGCTTTTGTTTTTAAAGGTCAGATTCTCTTTTTTTTACACAAAATTTCAGCATAATATTTTAATATAACAATGCACAGCCAACTAAGACACTGTTTAGAACACATTTTTAATGCAAGGACCTGTATACATAAAAAAAATTATATATCTACACATCAAGTTAATCAAGTTATAGATTTGCAATAATATATTATACTAAAATATGTTGTTATGTTATGTTATATGTTATGTTGTTACGTTACATTATATTCAGGTGGGTTATTGTAGCATGCATTTAAAAAAAAAAGGATATAATATTCACAGTTGAATAATATAGAACAAAAACATGGTGTGATCCTGATGCCCTGAGGAATATGATGAATCACTTGTGCTTGATGACTTTCTCACTGTAAGTTAGTTTTGATAAATGCGTCTGCTAAATGATTAATGGTAAATCTATACTCTTGAACACAGACCTTGCCAAAGCTGCCTTTTCCCAACACCTGCAACAACGTGAAGTTGGAGATTCCCAGCTTCAGACACTGCTCTTTTTTAGACTGCCCTCGTTCTCCTCTAACACTCAGTGTCCGGGACTGAGCGTCCAAACCTGCAAGACCCTGAGAAGTGAAAAAAGGTGAATTATATATTATATATTTATATCTATTACATGTTCTAATTTGCCTCATTTAGTATTTTTTTACCCAAAATGTTCAGCACCTGAACAAGCATAAAATCCCATTAAAGAGTTACAGTGCTCAACATATATAAGTACACCCTTACAAATTTATCTTTTAAATTCATATTTTTAATAGGAAGCTATACAATATTATATTTGTGCATATACATTAAATTAGTCAGTACTGAAGCAAAATCTGAAGCTTATTCAACAAAACAACTTACGATAACGTCTCAAAAACTAATACACCCAAATTTATTTCATAGAAAAATATTAAATACAATTTTTTTAAAAAAAGAGGAAAAATCAAGAAGCAAAAAATTTAAAAAATTAGTTGAAATTTGTAGGTTGTGATTTGTTTTGCAATATTTTGCTTGAATTTAATTGTATTATCTTTCAATTTCTAAATATGTTTGGTGACTAAAATATTATTTTAATAAATATATCTGTTTAATAAATCTGTTTTGTTTAAATGCACCAAAATATACTGCCTATATTCACTGAGAAATTGATACAAATATTCATTTTCAAAATGGGGTGTACTTAGTTATGCTGAGCACTGCACGTTTTTACTGACAATTTGCAGACAAATCTTCCACTGCAGCACATTTGTTTGTTTATTCATTGGCACATCAGCAACTTTTGGCTACTTTATGGCAAGATCAATATATATAAAACATTACATGATAAGAATAACTTCATATTTCAATAAAATATGATACACAAACAAATATATAAATAGAATTAAATAAATAAAATTCACAGAAAAATCTATACCAAAAGTTAAATGTGATTTTTCAATTCAATATTTGATAAATAACTTAAAATTCTGGTAACACTTTAAAATAATGGTTCATTAGTTAATGTTAGTTTATGTATTTACTAGCATTAAACAATAAGTAATACATTTAATACTATAGTTATTCATCTTTGTAAACATTTGCTAATGTTACTTAAGTTAAACAATGTTCGTTCATGTTAACTCACTGTGCATTCACTAATGTTAACGAACACAACCTTTGAATTATGCATTAGTCAACATTGAAGTATGATTAATAACTGCTTAACAAGATTATTCACACTTAATAACGATCTATGAATATTGACTTAAATAAAAAGTAAATACATTACCTAACATAAACTAATGGACCATTATTCTAAAGTGTTACCAAAATTCTTCCTGGTGATACCTTTTTATAAACGTCCATCAAGTGTTTCATTACAATAATCTTGTCTAATTGTACTTAAACTTTCTCATTCTAATAAAATGTTTTATGGTGAAAGCAGTTTGACAGTAATTACATGTTGGCGGTGCTTCATTATTCAATAAGTACAAACAAGTCAACCTAGAGTGATCAATTCGGCATCTGGTTTATACAGATTCAGTCCTGGTTTAAAAAAAAATAAATTTGAAGTGTCTTTCATGTATAATCAGGTTGATTTCTTGTAGCAAATGGAGCACGTAAAGCAGCACAAATTAGTTTGAAAACAAAGAGTGTGTAATATACCAACAATGCGAGGGAAATTATGTTAAGACATGCCTTTTTGACTACCATAAATCACAATCGATCACTTCAATACTCTCCCCCACAAATTGTGTGCCTAAAAGTGTCTAAAATAACTAAGTGCACTCCCTTTTATCCATAATGAATTTAGAAAATACTACCAGTATTTTACATCAAAATGAGAGTTAATGTCGCCCCAATCTTTTAACACTATTTATTCTCTCGACACTTTTGTGCTACTTCCCTTAATTTCTATGTTTACTTCCTAAAGTTTTGCTAGACATCAGCCATGTGAAAGCTATGTCAATCATGCACATTAAACCGAGAGAGATTTAACCCTTTAACTGCCTGCTCTCCCGAATGGTTGACCATATTTTGACTGTTTTAAATAAATAATAATAAATAAAATATTATAAAAAAATAAATAAATAATGTTAAAGTCATTTAAAGAATGACGGTTATAAATAATGGTTTACACTACACAGCAAAATCAAACAAACATCCTGTTGTGTTACTACTACACTTGATTTTGGTTTTATTGTAAAAATGAAACGTGTTAAAAGAAAATCTGAAATATTGTATGGCATACTTAAAAAAATAAATAAAGATGATTTAGTATTCAAAAATGTTTTATTTGGATTATTTTTTTAAATCAATTGGTCTTACACTTCATATTTTTCTGATTTTCATAGTATATGTATTAATTCTAGTACTTTTACCATAAACCGACATATCAACCCTTTGGTAGAGGTTGATATTTTAGAAATTGGGATGCTTGAAAAAAAATGCATTGAGTGTGTTAACTAGCGACATTAGGAGTTAAGAAATGCAATCCAAATTCTTTTTCTTTGTGGGGCAGTTAAAGAGTTAAACAGATCATATTCAGTTTAAATCAGAATTATTAGCCCCCCTGAATTATTAGCCCCCCCCTGTTTATTTTTTTTCCCCAGTTTCTGTTTAGCGAAGAGAAGATTTTTTTCAACACATTTCTAAACATAATAGTTTTAATAACCAATTTCTAATAACTGATTTATTTTATCTTTGGCATGATGACAGTACATAATATTTTACTAGATATTTTCCAAGACACTTCTATACAGCTTAAAGCGACATTTAAAGGCTAAGTTAATAACTAGGTTAATTAGGTTAACTAGGCAGGTTAGGGTAATTAGGCAAGTTATTGTGTAACGATGGTTTGTTCTGTAGACTATCAAAAAAAAAAATTGCCTAAAGGGGCTAATAATTTTAACCTTAAAATGGTTTTTAAAAAATTATTTATTCTAGCCAAAATAAAACAAATAAAGTCTTTCTCCAGAAGAAAAATTATTATCGGACATACTGTGAAAATTTCCTTGCTCTGTTAAACATAATCTGGGAAATATTTAAAAAAGAAAAAAAAATCAAAGGGGGGCTAATAATTCTGACTTCAACTGTATATACACTATACACTTTCTAAAAGACGTGTGCACATGTTATTAACGTACCACTGAGTTGCGTTTGGTCAGTCCTCCTGGCTGAAGGCCCATTTCTGCCAGTTTATTGGCCAGTTCAACATTGTTGACTCCACAGTTTGGTGCAACATTTCCCTTACAGCGGATATGGACATTCATTTTACAAACTACAGGCATAAAAAAGCAGAACACATGAAATGAGCATCACAAAACAGCTTGAATATAAACAATAAAAGTATTTATGGTGACAAAAAGAGAGAAGAGTACTTTTGCAGTGCAATCCTTGACGTACGATGCCCCACAGCAAAGAGCCGCAGTGGTCACAGAAGGTGGGAACTTTATAATTGTGGATACTGAACTTATGGGGAACGTTTATACTGAAACCCTGATTTGTACTCTGAAACAAAAAAAATAATGATAATTACAAATGTATATGAAAAGAAATTAGTTAACTGACCAACTGGTTATTTGTATATATTAGATCACAGCCAGAGGTTATTTTACAAGCAAATGATGCAATAATTGTGCATCTGTTTTTCTGTAATTCTACAGACAAAAGACACTTGTAAAAATGTCCACAGATAATGGATATGATCAGGGGTGTCCAAACTCGGTCCTAGAGGGCCGGTGTCCTGCATATTTTAGTTCCAACTGCAATTAAACACACATGAACCAGCCAATTAAGCTCTTTCTAGGTATACTTGAAATATCCAGAGAGGTTTGTTGAAGGAAGTTAGAGCTTAAGTATGCAGGACGCTGGCCTTCCAGGATCGAATTTGGACACCCCTGGATATGATAAACACATCATGTGAAAATAGTGTAAGTGGGTTTGTGTGTTACCTGCTCCTTGGCAGGTTTTTTCATGCGTGGACAAACCGTGACCACAAACTGATGACATCGCTTGTGTACAACACAGGTGCAAACTAAGCCATATGCAAACACACACAAACACACACACACAGAGCTGATGCATTAAAACCAATTTAAAAATATTAAATTCAGTAATAGAGACCCAGAGCGTCTGCTTACCTTGACATTGGTAGCCCTGTTTTCCAAAAACACCCCTGGAATAAGAAGAAAACGCAAAAAAATAATCACATAAAAAGGTTGTGCATTTAAAAAATCCCTGTAAGACACTCTTATTTTATACAATGTGCAAATTATATATTTTGAATAAAAAAGGCTGTTCTACATAAAAAAGCATAGTTTGTACTGATGTTTTCATTTAATTGCAGTTCATTTACAAAGGAATGAAATCTACCTGACATTACACAATGACTCAAATATTACAAATAACTCATCTGCAGGAATCTGCAACAACAGTTTGTTTCTTGATCACTTCATGTGCTTGATTGGAAAAAATATTCAGCCAACTTGATTACACATTTAGATACCTGTAAAATCATTCTCAGACATTCAATTGTTTTTTTCTCACGTATAAATACATTCTGCAGAATTCCACAGAAAATGTTCAGTTGTTAATTGAGCTATTATTAAATTGCTCATGGTAACCTTATATCAACTGAATATGAATTAGGGCTGCATGATATTGCAAAAATCTGACATTGCGATATTTTGTTTTCCAGCTATATATATATATGTATTATATTGTGATATAAATACAATTTAATCAGATGACTTGAATAGCTCTATTTGGGATAAAATCATTAATGGATTGTGAATCATGTATACAAATAATAAAATTGCAAGAGAGAATAATTACAATACAGCAAAAACTCAAGTAAAAAAGCAGTGCTTTATGGTTTACCATCGAGTCATACATTATTTAGGTACAGAAATTGAATAATAAAATGTAAAATAACACTGTATAGTCTTCATTGTATTAATAATTCAGTAAAATGCATTAAAGGGGTGGTTCACTATGATATCATATTTTAAACTTTAGTTGATGTGTAATGTAGCTGTGTGAACATAAACAACATCTCTGAATATAATACGCTCAAAGTTCAATGCAAAGGAGACATTGGTTTTTACAGAGTTAGCTTAGCAAAGCCTACAGTGAACGAAGTTTGGGGACTACAAAAAAATACATTCGGGCTAGTGAGATCACAAGGGCTTCAGGTTACACGCATTCACCCCACGCAGCGAAGGGGTGTGGCCAGAGGCACTGTAAGTGATGCTAAAATGCAGTCCAAATGCTGCTGTTTCCACAGAGCTTCTTTCGTTTCTGTATTTGGCCTTCCAAAGAGCGAACTGCTTACAGTTTAATTTGAATTTTGTTTCAGAGAATTATAATAAAGATATAGCTAGCATTTGACAAAGGACAGCTTCCAGAATTTCTCCCAGTTCAGTGCTGGATTCAGCTAAAAACTCCTCAAAGGAGCAGCAGCTCCAACCATAATAGCAGAAGCTGTGGACTGTGAGCCACAACCTGTAAGTATTTTTATTTGTTAAAATTGATTTAATACATGCACAGTTTCTAGTGTTAATGGTATGTTGTAGCAAGGACGTAAACAAGGATGTAAACAACGGGAAATGCTGCTTGGCACCGTTAACAATTTAGCTACAAATTCATATTTACTAGTCAAACCGCTGTAAACACCCACAATCTTCAGCAGCGCTGCAGTGTCTCTCTATGCAGCCGCTTTCCCTGCGTTCTACATCTTATATAGTAAACTCGCAAAAGATATGTGAACATTTCATATTACACATGCTTATAACCCGAATATATGTGAAGACACTTGTCAGATTTTATTTTAGAGAGCAGGCATGAGATTCAGCTATGTCCTCTGTGTCATTTTCTGTCATTCATGCTTAAACTGATACAGCTAACAGCTACTCTGACTCAAAGTATTTACACAGCGCAAAAGCACATGTTAGTATGAATGTGATGCTTTTCCTGGTGATGTGGAGCTGATCCACGAATCACAGCACATTACGTTAGCTGACCAATCAGAGCCTCTTGAGGGTGGGCCTTTCAGAGAAACTAGGAAATATGATAGTCGTTTTCATGTTAGCTGAGTAGCAGTACATAATCAAAGACATATGAAAAAATTATGTGATTTTTCTACAAGTGAAGCATGAGCACACATTGCTTTGCATCTTTTAAAAACAACCAAGCCTTAAAAATACACTTTAGACCATCCCTTTAATGTTACAAATGTTGTATGTTATTGTGCCTGAATGCTTTACACTCTCTTGAAATGTCTTTAAAACACATGCAAAGGATAAAGATTTACTCTGTTATGGTTATACTTTGCAAAGACTCCAAAAATCTCATGTATTTTCAATTGTTGATCAAATATAATATGCTGCGATGTGACTATTGAGGACACACATTGCAATATCGATGCTGAAACAATATATTGTGCAGCCCTCATATAAATATAATCTTTGTTGTTGTTGTTGTTGTTCATGGACTGTTTATTTCTTATGCATTTTTTCCACACACTTTGTCATGTTTTAAAAATCCCCACAAAGATGTTAATTAATGTGTTAAAAATGTGCATGTATATGTTAAAAGTGCACTACCATATGAACTCTTTGCAGTGGAAACAGAACGTTGGTTGCTTTAAGAAAGTTGACATGAATTTGTGCCCGTTGACTTGGTGAATTTTTCTTCTGACTGCCTGTTGCCGTTTTCGATTAAACTCTTTGTAGGGGCGCGTGTTTCCTCCAGCATCCTCTAAACACAGAGATACGGAACAAGTTTTATTATTTCATGATGCATGACCATACAGCATGTAGGCATTTCCTGTAATACTATTTTGACGGTGAGGGGAAGAGCGCTAGATCATAAGACCCCGTTCACTGCTCTTATTAAGTCTTGTCAATTCTTTGCAGGCTAAACCACAGGTCTTTAAAATAAGCTAGTTTCACAACCCTAGCGTAGGGGGTGTGAGATTCACACATAGAAACACTTTATGTCAAAGATGATCTGAGAGATGACTGTGTGAAGCTGGTTTTGTGCATCATAGTGGACCACTAACATGTGTTGGCATGTCTGGTAGTCTAACATTTAATTAACTATTATCTCAACAGCAAAATAGAATTCAATTTTCTACCATCACGACCTGGACAAAGAAATATTTTTGTTGAGATTTTGGTAATTAATTAGCTATGAATCCGCTGATTTGTGTTTTTGATATGGCTGATATAATATGATATGCCTTCTGTCTAAACAAAGGTAAACTGGTCACACTTTACAATAAGTAGGGATGTGCAAAAATATCATTACATCTAACTATCTCGATAATTTCTTTTACGATAGTGTATCGATAGTCCAACCTCAAGTATCGATTCAAGTTGTGCCAAACGACCTCCTCCTCCGCTCCTTTAGATGTCGATAACTCGTGATCAACAAAACGGCAAGTAGTACGGTATCAGAAGTAAGCAAGAGTGAGCATGGCAGAAAATATAAAGGTGCCTCCATCTTTTAGAGCTCACGTGTGGCAGCACTTTGGTTTTAACATTATACCGGGAGTACTGAATTAGACAAAAAAAAAATTGTAAGCTTTGCAATATATATAGTTCTCTGTTCAATCACACTCTGCAGTTGTAATGAATTGGAATGGATGGAAAAAAAATTGGAATTTGAATTTTTCTGCCGACTTTATCAAGTTGTCAATATAATGTGACACACATATTAATACAAACTATTGCAATATATCACAATATTTATTGTATCGCAATATATCGTGATATATTGCATTGTGATATGTATCATATCGTGAGGCCCTTGCCAATACACAGCCCTAACAATAAGGTTTCATTAGTTAGTGTATTTACTAACATAAACTAATAATGAAACTAATAATACTTGTACAGCATTTATTATTTATAGATCAACATTTACTAATGCATTATTAACATCCAAATTCATGCTTGCTGTCATTAGTTTGATCTTATTTTGACTTTATTTCAATTAACTACCATTAACAAATGTGAATGTATACTGTAATAAATGCATTCTACATTGTTTGTTTATGTTAGTAAATACATTGACTGACATTAACTAATACAACCTTATTGTAAAGTGTCACGATCACCAGTAATCTAACCACCATAGATCGCTGGAAAACATTCACATTCACACGAACTACAATCCTCATAATGAACTACAGATCTAGTCATGCAACACACACACACACACCTGTTCCAAGTCTCCACTGATTAGACACTCACAGCTGAAGCTGCTTACGGACTGATTCATGGACTATATAGACAGCACACACACATACATTGAGTCTTGTATCCTGTATGTGAACATTATGAGGCGTTTTCCCTTGTCTTGTTTTCCGTGTTAGACCTTGCATTGTTTTGTTCTTTTACGTTGCCCGCTGCCTGCCTTCTGACCATTTGCCTGTTATTTCGACTAGGACTCTGGATTGCCTACAGTACACACATCTGTTTGTTCCTGTGTTGACCACTGCTTGCCTGACAATCCTGTTTAATAAAGACCTGCATAAGGATCCTCACTCCGTTGTCAAGCGTCACTGTCATATTACAAAAAGTGTTACCGCTGAACTGATGGTCAAATCTTTGCTTTAAAAATAACACTTCACAAAAGACAAATTTGTGCCTAAAGACATATTAAAAAAGGAAAGCTAAAAGAAATGAAAGGAGGAACTTACCATCTATAAATGAGCCTGTGAGAGTAACCAGGATGTAAACCTTACCCTCAGGTTCAAGATCAACCTGCATCACAAAAACAAAAACGGACAAAAATGTATTTATTTAATCAGATCTTACCTTGTAATATAATAAAGAATTTAAGCTAATTAATTTTATTATGTAATTTAATAATTCTAATATATTTCAATAACTTTGAGATAGTATGACAATATGATACTAATATAGATTAAGTAGTAAATAAAGAAGTTAAACTGTGTTATTTAGATTCTGTAAAGTGACTTTCCATAATATGCATTATGTGATTGGTTATTGACAGACCTGATGTGCTACGCCTGAAGTTAATGAGCAAGTATAGAGTTTCTATAGCATTCAGGGTTGTAGAGTAGCAGAATAACCAAGTTAATCACTTAAAATACAAATTAAGAGTTTTTCATTCAAAATAAATGTATTTCATTTTAATAATAACATTTTTGATGAATAGTAAATCAAGTCAAAGTGAAAGTCAGCTTTATTGTCAATTCAACCACATGTACAGGACACACAAAGAATCGAAATTGCGTTTCTCTCAGACCCTAGGTGCCTAACATATAATATTATTACAAAAGTAGAATTTTAAAAAGAAATTACAATAAATACAATTACACAAATAAAAAATATATAGTTAAAAATATAAGTTAAAATAAAAATTTGTAAACAATAGTTTCAATAATAGTTTCAACAATAGTTTCAATAATACCAAAAAATTCAGAATAATATACAAAAAAAACACATTTAAAATTCATTCATTCATTGTCCTTCGGCTTAGTCTCTGATTTATCACGGGTCGCCACAGCGGAATGAACCGCCAACCATTCCAGAATATGTTTTATGCAGTGGATGCACTTCCAGCCGCAACCCAGAACTAGCAACACCCATACACTCTAACATTCACACACACTCATACGCCACAGTCAATTTAGTTTATTAAATTCACCTATACTGCATGCCTTTGGACTGTGGGGGAAACCGAAGCACCCAGAGGAAACCCACGTGAACACAGGGAGAACATGCAAACTCCACACAGAAATGCCAACTGGCCCAGTCGGGACTCAAACCATAGATCTTCTTGCTGTGAGGTGCAGTGCTAACCACTGAGCCACCTTGCGGCCACCACGTTTTAAATTGCCAATGTTATTACTTTGAATTTTAATGTCAAATGTAATTCAAACAAATATGGACTGTACTGTAACTTGCAATTTATTCTGATTCTATCTCTTTTATAAACATGCATGCTGTTCAGTTCACAAGCTGCAGATGGGCTGATTAGGAAGGGAAGTAAAAAAGAAACACTTTTAAATATTCAATTCTTAAATTGCATTTCAAATTGCGATGTTGTTGACAGTAACAATTATAGTAGGAATACCAAAGATGTCAGTGGCACCCAAATATTTGTATTCCCACATTCTACATATCATTTCTCACAAAATTCTTTTGTGTTCAATAGAAGCAAGAAAATCATACAGGTTTAGAACAAGAGTAGGGCGAGTACATGGTGAGTCAATTATCAATTTTGCGTAAACTATCCCATTAGGGACATATCAACCCGACAACAAACAACAAATGTTGACAAAAACTGAATTTGATGTCAAATTGCATCACATGCATCTGAAGCTTAAAAAAGTTGTGCTTTAACACACCGCAAAAACAGCAAGCCAGTGGCCAACTAGAAAGTATGTTCAATATCAGCAGGTATCAGTAGTTTATGATCAGAAATGGAAACTGAATCTACAGTACGATTGTATAAGTTGTAAACAAAACAGCTTGCTTTGCATTTTAAATATACAGTTGAAGTCAGAATTATTAGCTCCCCTTTGATTTTTTTTTTCTTTTTTAAATATTTCCCAAATTATGTCGAGCAGAGCAAAGAAATTTTCACAGTATGTCTGATAATATTTTTTCTTCTGGAGAAAGTCTTATTTGTTTTATTTTGGATAGAATAAAAGCAGCTTTTAATTTTTTTAAAAACCATTTCAAGGTCAAAATTATTAGCCCCTTTAAGCTATATATTTTTTCGATAGTCTGCAGGACAAACCATCGTTTTACAATAACTTGCCTAATTACCCTAACCTGCCTCCTAATTAACCTAGTTAAGCCTTTAAATGTGACTTTAAGCTGTATAGAAGTGTCTTGAAAAATATCTAGTCAAATATTATTTACTGTCATCATGGCAAAGATAAAATAAATCAGTTATTAGAAATGAGTTATTAAAACTATTATGTTTAGAAATGTGATGAAAAAAATCTTCTCTCCGTTAAACAGAAATTGGGGAAAAAAATAAACAGGGGGGCTAATAAATCTGACTTCAGCTGTAAGTAAAGATGATTATTTTATTCCATAAAGCTCATGTTGTAATGAAATAGATCTGCTAAATTGAACAGTCAAACAGAGTTCCCTCAGAAAAAAAGCACATTGCAAAAACAAAATGTCAACAGTGAGCTTGGTGTGGTGAGAGCCTAATATATGCTTATGCTACTACTGCATAACCAAACATAGAAAAAAGACAGGAATGAAAAACAGATCCTGAACTGTGCTGAAGGACTAACCAATAATGAACCTTGTTAAATGTTATTAAATGTTAAACAAGCTGCAGAAACCAATCTATATATATTATACAATATATTATATTATTATTGTATACATTATTCAAATTATACCAATATTAAACCAATATCTATGATTTGACAGTAATTTAACTTTTAAATGAGCTTTCCAGATTTGTAATGGCAATTTTTTTTTAATTTTTATATTCAGGTGAACATGCATACACTGAAACCAATGTCTGTGACAAATTCCACCAATCAGACAAATACTGTTTATTGTCCAAATAAATCTTTGCATCATCGAAAATGTCAGGCAGAACTGAAATATTAGAGCTAGACTTCAGTTTATTGTAGAGGGGAAATGAGAATATATTCACAAAAAGACAAACACAGAAATGGAAAGAGAAAGGAGGTAAATGGGGGTGTTTCTGGGCCTGTGGTAAGCTCTAATTTGTAGGAAACCAATTTTGTGGGCGTGTGAAGACCTACTTATGATATAGAACTAAATGTGTAAAATCCACGTTCATTTATGTAAAACTGAATTAATCTTATATCTTATTTAAATTAAATCTTATTTCATTTATTTATACTGCATTTCTCTTTTACATTTATTTATCTGTAAAAGCAGCTAGCTTGATTAACTTCCAAGTGAGATCACTTGAATATTTTTTTCACCCCACACATACTTCCTTTTATTTGGTCAGACCTGAAAATAGAAATATATACTGCCTCCAACACAGACAGTGAATCTTCAATGCATGCAGTTTCCATTTTATAAACGCTTTTGATGCTATATTCACTGACATTAAAAAAACAGCATAACAGAAACTGCTGGATTCCTAGAGGCACTTACCATGTTGTGAAACGTATACACACAGTGTGTGTCTGTGTGTGTGGTGTTTTGAACGGCAAGTTTCTCTACATACCATCTGTCCCAAAAGCCTGAGGCTCAACAGAGACACAAGTACACACACACTCACAGAATAAGCGAAACTTGGCAGAGAGCGCCCACAGCCCAGACAGGATGAAAGTGGAGTATCATTCATTAGCGGTTATGTGACCTGCAGCTGCAGAAGCAATAAAAATGAGAATGTGTCTCTGAGGTCAACTGATAAACATGAAACACTTAACAGCAACTGATCATCAGGCACGACTGTTTACATTTTTGGGGTCGGTAAAAAAAGGTCTATTCTGCCAACCAAGATTGCATTTTCTTGTAAAAATACACTAATATCATTCATTCATTCATTTTGTTTTCGGCTTAGTCACATTATTAAACTGGGGGCGCCACAGCGGAATGAACAGCCAACCTATGCAGCTCATGTTTTTGTTGCTCTGCAACCCACCTCTGGGAAACATCCATACACACCCATTCACACACATATACCACGGACAATTCAACCTACCCAATTCACCTATACCACATGTCTTTGGACACCCTTTTAGCACCTGGAGGAAAACCACATGAACACAGGGAGAACATGCAAACTCCACACAGAAATGCCAATTAACCCAGCCAAGGCTCGAACCAGCAACCTTCTTGCTGTGAAGCGATCATGCAACCCACTGCACCACCGTGACGCCCAAAATATACTAATATTATGATCAAAAATATACACAAATTTAAATAACTGATTTTTAAAAATATTTTGTAGCAATATTATAGCAATATATTTTAAAATGTTAATCAAACCTTTGAAAATGAAAGTATTGTAAACAAAAAATAAATAAATAAAAGTCTCTGCTGTTGTTTATGGTCAGTTTGCATCTTTATTTTTGTATTCTTACTGAACTCAAACTTTGAAAAACAGTGTACACTTATTTGTGTTAAACCTATTTTGACCTTCTTAGATATGATACAGCTGTCAGACTCATGTATAAACACATACAGCTATAGATGGAAAAATAAGAGACAACTTGGAGATCAGTTTTGCTGGATTTCCTGGAATTATTAGATATGGGTTTGAATAAAATTATATATTTTTTATTTTACAAAGGTTTGATCACATTACTTCTAATTTTAAATAATAATATTGTCAAATCACTTTTATTAGGTTAAAAAAGCGCAAAGCATCTCAGACTGGTTTCTTGAATATGACAATGAGTTCACTGTACACAAATGGCCTCCACAGTCACCAGATCTCAATCCAATAGAAAACCTTTGGGATGTAGTGGAAAAGGAGATTCGCATCATGGATCTGCAGCAACTGCGTGATGCTGTCATGTCAATATGGACCAAAATTTTTGAGGAATATGAGTACCTTGTTGAATCTATGCCACGATAAAGGGGTCCAACCCTGACCCTAATAAAGTGGCCACATACATATACATATATACATACATATACATACATTATATATATACATACATATACATACATTATATATATATATATATATATACATACATTATATATATATATATATATATATATATACATATATATATATATATATATATATACATACATTATATATATATATATATATATATATATATATATATATATATATATATATATATATATATATATATATATATATATATATATATATATATATACACACCTGCATAAACTTTCCTATAACATATGAGTTTAATTTTGAACATCCTTGATGCTTACAACAAAGTGCATATGCATGTTACTCTTTACTAGATCAGAACAAACGTTCAAATTTATCATGACTTATAAGATGACAAGTCTCCCTAAAAAAATATGCAAATGCTTTCTGAGAAAAGAGAACCAATAGTGACAATAAGGTTACATGAAGACTTTTACCACTTCTGCTAAACAAGGACAAGCAAGTGGTGTTGAGTGTGCATGTTTGGCCTGGTCACTAAAATGCTGACAACAAGTTTTTATGCATGTTAGTTTTTTTGTTTTTTTTTACAGCTACCATGTCCTTCAAAGGCCCTGGAGCAATGTTGAGTTAACATGCTTGCATGCAAGACGTGTAGACAAACAAAAACTGAGGTGTTTTAACCACAGAAGATGCTAAAACCACAGAGCACGAGGTTTCAGCTGGTCTGAGCTGCTGCAACCAAAGTACTGTAAGACTAAGAGCTCAAACTCTATTCCAAACAGTGCATTTGAGCCTTGACTTCCTTTTAATAACCACTAAACAGCATCGCTCCATCTGTGCTCAGAGCTGCAGTCAAAGGCCAGATGCATTGTCGGACATGGGCGTTAGTGTGAAGCCACTTTTGATGGTGTGAGATGATAACACTCAAAACCTTACTGCGCTTCTGCTGTTCACAGACTGGGGAAAAACACACAGCAGAACAAAACAAAAGACGCTAAACAAAAAAGCCCAAGCAAGCAGATGCAATCAAACAGAGCGGAACAAATAAAACAACAAAATGCAGTGCAGTATGGCATGAAACATAAAGGAACGAAATCAAATTAAACACAATGAACTGCGTTAGGTTCAGGAGAAACCGAGAAGTGCTGAATATAATACTGTCAGTGTAAAGTAGGAAACGCTCAAATGAGCTTAAATCACTATCGTACATGACCCTCCACCAATCTAAACCAGCAGATTCTCACTTCATTTGATGCATAACATTCATTTTTTTTTTTATAAATGCATCTTTTAAAAAAAATCTATATAAATGCTGAATATTGCACAAAAACTAATTTGTCTCCAGAAAAAAATTGTGTGTGAACTAGTTTTCTAGCCAATGTTTGTTGCAGATTTAAAATGTAAACCATTTTACAACATTCTTTCATAGCACTCCTGTCTCTTAAACACTGCATGGTGCCAAGGTCATGGGTTTAGTTACCTGCACTGAAATAAAGAACACACTGAATGCAATATAAACAACTTTAGTTCATCAAATGCATAAATATACATGTCTATTCATTTGTTTAGAATTAAATAGATGCTGCATGTGCTGCATGAGAACCAATAATGCATAAAAATTACATGTAAATTTGATTAACTCAAATGTCTGCATTAAATTTAACAGTTTAAGAAAAATGTAAGTTAAGAAGCATTATATTAATTAATAATATTACAGTAGCACAATAACTAATATATAAACCTTTACGTAGTCAAGGCTGATTATATATACACTGTAAAACCCAAAAAGTTAGGGTAACTCAAACCATTTGAGGAAACCGATTGCAACAAACCATTTAAGTTTAAAAACTAATCCTAATGTGTGCCTTAAACTTAATCCATTTGAGTAAACGAAGCAATTTGAGCACAGTAAAACCCAATAAATGAAGAGAACTCAAACCAGTTGAGTTTTGGAAAACCCAATAAGTTAAGGCAACTCAAACCATTTGAGGAAAGTCATTGCAACAAACCATTTAAGTTCAAAAACGAATCCTAATGAGTATTGTGAACTTAAAGTAACTAAGTTAAAAGTTAAAGTAATGAGGTATTTAATTAACCCATTACCATAGTTCAAAACTCTTTTCAAATGGGTAGAATTAACTTTCAGTAAACTTTGAGTTAACTACACTCATTTCATTTGATAAAGTTGACTGTTGGGTTTACAGTGTATGTTTTTACTATTTATGGCATATTTAAAATTTAATTTTAAATTTCATCAAAACTTGAAATTGGATGCATGGTCATGGTGAATGTGTGAATTTAAGCAGTGTTAATGACATAAAAACTTTTTCATCATCAACTGAAACCTTTTTAAATTTTCATTTTACTCATATTAATTTAACACATTTAAAAACTTTTCTAAACTACCAATTTAATGCACGTTTTAATGTACAAAAACCTAAAATTTAAAAAAAATCTTTAAAAGACGTTGTCTTGTCTGATACTTTTCAAATTTATTTCACAGCAGTCAAATATTGAAATCAAAGATTGATAAAAGCATCAAAATCAGCTACAGTTGATGATGAAATATTACACTACTTAACCTCCCATATTTTGTGATTTAATGTGCTGACAGTTTATGATCCTAAACTTTTTCTTTTGCTATTTTATTTTTGGAGATTTGTGTGTGTGTACCTACTGTATAAAAAAAAACATACAAGCAATTCCAGACATTTGCAGTAAAAACTCAACACATAAATTCAGTATATGCTAACATTATATTGAAACATCTGTTTATATTTTCCAAAACAACGAACCACAAAGTTATGGGATCAGTAAACTATCAATCGGTAAACATTTTTTTATATTTGAAATGAGGCAAATAAACATGCGTTATGGATGTGACCAAAAAAGTATGCGAGTTTGCAGAATGCAACATACTTTGCAGAAATTCTGTGAATTAAACTGCACAACCTAAATGAAACAATGCGAATCAAAAGGATAAGGGTTTGCTCTCTATAGAACAAAAAATATTGATTCTATTTTATATGACATTTTTGCATTTATGAGGAAAAAGCTTGGTTATAGATGTGACGTCTCTCTGTTAAGTATGTGACAGATGTGAAATTGGCACTTGTGTGACTTTGGTAAATTAAATATAATTGTTTGAAAACATTGACAGAGACATTTTTGAGTATTTTTACAGTACAAGCCTAAGCATACAACGTAGAAAGGGTTTCACTGTTTTGGTAATAAGTTTTTTTTTTCACGGGAAGGTAGACATTTGTGTGGAACTGCTCATACACAAAATATAAATGTGTAAGATGTGTATATTTAGCATTAATAACTAAATTCCGGCACTTTTCTACAAAACTCAAATCCACCTAAATGACGCCAGTTGTTCACAGTTGTTCATGTGAACATTCTCACGAGTCTCCTATTCTGCATATAGGACAATAACTCTATTCATAGATGCTCACTCACGTCTGTCCTATCAAAACAAACATGTTTATTCTACACTTGTCTAATTATTCAAAATGTCAGATGTCAACATTATGCACGTTAAAAAATAGAAGAAGAAACTCTTTAATCTTTGCTCACCCATCCTTCAAAAGACTCCTCTCTGTTGTTGGTCTTCATCAGATCGTCAAACTGGATGGTACAGTTGGCCACAAAGTCATCGTAACCGATCGGTGCGTCATGAAAAACGGCCAGCTCCACTTGCTTACCGTTGTTGACGTTAACGGAGAACTCCTCGTTATAAGTGGGCATGTTGGTTTTCAGCTTGGTGTGCGTCTGTCCGATCTTATACTCGTCCACTTTCACGACTATGTAGGGGTCGAGGGTTTGGGTCGCCTTGTTGAACATCACGGCGTGGCGCATGGAGGTGGTCGTGGGCTTGAGGTCCAACGCTTCGCCGATACGCAACTTCAGATATCCGTTGAACTTCATGATGCCTTCTGAGTAAAACGCACGTCTGAAAGGCTTAAACGCTGGACGCTGTATTACTCACATGGGGACATGGGGAAGCGTAAATGGGCAAACGCACGGCAGTTAGCAGCGTCTGCATCTGAAACGCGCTGTTGGAAACACCTGCTTTGCGGAAGAACTGAAGTGAGAGGGCAGAAAGGGGAAGTGAAGGAGTTTTTCTGTCGCCTGAACGCCTGAATGACCGCGTCTCCCTAGAGAAATGCAGGCACAACAATGTGTCTCGCTCTGTCATTAAACCTTCCTGTTATATCCGTAACTTGAGATAATAGATGTGCTTTGCTTAGTACTTTTCTCGACACATCAAAGCCCGTCCAAGTGGACTTAGATTCAGACAGGGCACTTTTGATGGGTCATTTTGAGATGGAGCGATAGGAAAGATTGCCAAAATGCATTTCTTTAAAGAAACAAAGGCAAGAGCGCACCGTCTTTGAAGTACCTGCACGTGAAAAGTAGGTTGAAAAACAAAACACACCTGATTTATTGTAAGAGTATGGAAACACCGCCATCTGTTGGCAGACATTTAAGTGCGCATATTTCGTTCATTTCTATTTTAAAAAATTACAATTGATAAATACAAATTTGCTAAGACAGTTTTGTAAATTAATTCATGCATAAAGTAAATGGTGTTTTAAAATAAATACATATATATTGGACTGTTTAAATGATATCTAATACCAATAGCATAATTATACGTCGTTGATGAACAAAGTGCCATTTTTATAACAATTAAAATTAGGCAAAAACAATAATTAATAAAAGAAATACATAAATGTATAGGATATTTATTAAAAGTAGTATATCAAAGGCGATTTTCTCACTAGGCCTATTTAGGTTTTTATTTTTAGATGATAGATTTTCAAATATATCTAGACCAAAAGTGCCTATCTTAACAGAACATACAAAAATAGAAAGCTTATGATCCAGGTGATGTATAAATTACAATAAAAATGTACACTTATGTTTTTGCAGTCCAGGGCCTTACACACAGCACACGTACGTCGCGGAGACGTCTTGGAAAAATCGTAAGTAACATCTGCTAAACATCGCATTCGATCGAACGTTTTTATTTATTTACGAGCCGTCTTCTTGACCTCTATACGCAGTCTATACGATGAATCTTGGAGTCTTGAAATTACCGAGACGCGACCATTGCAGCTTGAACTAGAATGAGGATCTGTCGGAAATGTGACGCATGTAGTTCAAGGCTGATCATATATTTTGCATTCATGACGTTCAAATTTTGAGCTTGATTATATTTTATGACGGTTTTAATGAGTACATTTTATGCAACACAGTTTATTTTCATTAGGAAAATAGAAACACATTACAGCTGCTTAATCTAAAACGGCCAACGTACATTAACATCTATCGGCTAGGCTACATCCGCCAATTTATTTCCAATATTGTCAATTAATGGAGTTTCTGCTGGTTTGCTAAATGGTGATGATGCAGTGATGCTGAGTTAGCGATTCGGGTGTAGTATGAACACTTGTCAGCAGGAGACGCTCCAGCTCAACATTCCTGCAGCTTCAGTTCTTCATCCATCAGACCCGTCTTGGTTTTACAAACATACTCGTGCAGCTTCTTTATGGAGTCGTCTTCTGACCTTGTTGCTCTCACTCTCTCTGGAGTGTTGTGTTGTATGAAACTGTGTTAAACGTGTATTCAGCGTTGGATCAGCATTAAATTAATGATCTTGTGGTTTAGTCTCCTCTTGGGTCTTCATTACAGAACTGGCCTTTTCACCTGCAGCTCGGTGTGGGAGTTGAAACTCTGGCCATCGAGGAGAGAAGAGCACAACTGTTCTGCTCACTGAGCTTTGATTGAAATCAGGCAGTTCACACACTCTCAGCTAACCTGAGTGTGTGTGTTCACAACACATTTCTGGATGTGTGTGTTGTTGTTGTTGGCATCTGCTGATTTGTGCCAGGTCTACCATAGTAGAGCAATGGAAGCATCAAATTATTATATTATATTATATTATATTATATTATATTATATTATATTATATTATATTATATTATATTATATTATATTATATTATATTATATTATATTAATGTAAATTGTATTAATGTATTTTATATGAAATTATATTATAATATATATTATATGATATTACTGTATATTAAATGATATTATATATTATTTGAATGTATATTATATAGTATATTATATGAATGTGTATTATATTATATGAATGTATATTATATGAATTATATGATATTATATTATATTAACGTATATTATATCCTACAGTATTAATGCATATTATATTAATGTGTATTATATTATATTATATTAATGTAAATTGTATTAATGTATATTATATGATATTACTGTATATTATATGATATTATATATTATTTGAATGTATATTATATAGTATATTATATGAATGTGTAATATATTATATTATATGAATGTATATTATATAATATTATATTAATGTATATTATATAGTATATTATATGAATTATATTATATGATATTATATTCTATTAATGTATATTATATCATATTAATGCATATTATATTATATTATATTATATTATATTATATTATATGAATGTATATTATATTATAGTGTATTATATTAATTTATATTATACTATATTATATTTAGTGTTACGGATATATTCTAAATACATTTTTTAATCAAATACTTTGTTTTATAATGTCGGCTAAAACTTTAGAAAATTAGTGTTTTTGTAATTTTAATATATTTTTGCTAAATATTTGTATAGTATTGAATTTTTGTATCTATATATATTTTTGCATGTATTTATTTCTTAATAAATTAAACTAAATCATTATAATATTAAATCATTTAACAAAATTATTTTACATACTAATATAATGAGATCTTTAATAGTTTTTAATAATAATTTTAACTTGTTTTGTGGGCAGTATGGTGGCGCAGTGGGTAGCGCAATCGCCTCACAGAAAGAAGGTCGCTGGTTCAAGCCCCGGCTGGGTCAGTTGGCATTTCTGTGTGGAGTTTGCATGTTCTCCCCATGTTCGCGTGGGTTTCCTTAGGGTGCTCCGATTTCCCTCACAGTCCAAAAACATGCCATACAGGTGAATTGAATAAGCTAAATTGGCCATAGTGTATGTGTATGAATGAGTGTGTGTGGATGTTTCCCAGAGATGGGTTGCAGCTGGAAGGGCATCCGCTGCATAAAACATATGCTGGATAAGTTGGCGGTTCATTCCACTGTGGTGACCCCAGATTAATAAAGGGACTAAGCCGAAAAGAAAATGAATGAACTTGTTTTCTTTAATGTATATAAAATATATCATGATGTCATTTTAGTTCAGAGGATATACATTCATTTACAGTATATATACATACAAACATGATAGACGAATAGATCAAAATTATATGTATAAACATATTAATAAAAACTACATTAGTATCTCAAAAACTGATTTATAATATATAATATAATATACATGAGTATAATATAATATAATATAATATAATATAATATAATATAATATAATATAATATAATATAATATAATATAACATACATTAATATAATATAATATAAAAATATATAATATAATATAATCGGACCAAACACACACACAGACAAACCCAGCAAACTCTCCAGGTTTCGTTCAGCTCCCACATACAGTACAATCTAACACACAGCAAGAATAAGAATTGATTCCTGTATCTCTCGTTTACGCACACACACACTGCTATGCTTACACTTATTGAACTGTTGCTATGAATGTCAGACCATAAGACTTGTGGAGATGTGGGTGAGAAGGTATTTATGGGTGAAAGGCCAAAGTGTGTGCATGTGTGTGTGTGTGTGGCTGGTATTATTACTCAGTGTTTGGGAATGGCAACAGCTGCAGCAGGAGAGTCTAAAAGAAGAAAAAAAACAAAAATCAGAGAAAGAAAGAGAGAGTGAATGATGGAGTGAGTGTCGAGTTGAAAAAGAGTGACAGGGAGAGCGAACAGAGTGGACAGAACAGAAGTGTTTTAAAGCAGAGGGGAAAGTGTGTGACACAGGGCAGGGTACGATTGTGTATGTGTGTGTGAAATGAACTCCAGATGTGATGTGGTCTCAGCTCAGACCAGGCGTCAGAGCAAAATTAGAGGTTTTTAGCCCAAAGTGTATTTAGTTTTTGTCCATGTTAGCATGTGCACACAGTGAAAAGTGTATACTTCACTTGATAGCATGGAGGAGACATGCTCAGTAGGGCGATTAATTCCTTGTCCAGTGTCTGCTTTTCTTCTTAACAAGTCTTCTTTCCAAAAGCTATTTGTGTGCAATTAAAATACACTTTTGGAAATCTTTCATTTCTCTGACAAATGTACTTATCAATGCGGCCATTTATTGTCCTTGCCATTTTCAATACACAGTAAAAAAAAAAAAAAAAGTAGATTCAAAAAATTTCCTGAAGTTTGTTGCCTTAAAATTTAGTCCACTCAACTTTCAACCCAATTACTGCACTTGACTCGATTTAAGTTGAGTAAACTCAAAAATGTCCTGACGTTTGTTGCCTTAAATTTTTAAGTTGAGTCAACAATTATTTTTAACAGTGTAGTTTGTCATTTTCTATTTTTTCACTTGATCTTTTCTGTCAGTGTTCTGATTCACCTGGTGGACAAACTAAGTTCAATTTAATTCAATTCAATTCATGATTATTTCTATATCGCTTTTACAATGTAGATTGTGTCAAAGCAGCTTAACATAGAAGTTCCAGTAAATTGAAACTGTGTCAGTCCAGTTTCAGAGTTAAAGTTCTGTTTAGCTCAAAAGTTCAAGTTGTAAAACAACTCTTGCTTTTGGACACGTATATCCAGAGCTCAACACATATGTCTATTGTTTTGTCATCCTCAGTAGTTTGTTGTTGTTCTGTCTCCTTAGTTTCTTTTCTAAATGTGAAACAGCCGTCCAATTCTGTATTGACACCTTGTGAACAAATAGTGCAAAAACAAGATATGCATGTAAATGTATATACTGTACTGAGGTATATTCAAAACAGTAGTAAACTAAGGTTTTATATACTAAACCATTTTAGTATATAACATTAGTTATATGCTCATTTTTATCATTTAAAAATTTTATTTGACATGATTTTAATTCATATTAGTAGATTAGTATATTTATTTAATAATATTATTATCTTTCGTGTATACTTTATTAATTAATAATTGTTATTAATTTATCTGTGTTTTAAAATCTGTTTTTAATCTCTGTTATTCTGATGATACACAGCAATTTTTCATAGCGATGTTGCTTGGCTATTCTTTTCTATTAATAATGGGCAACAATGTTGTATCTGTAGCCCATTGTCCTTATTAGTTACCATGTGTCTTACCTGGTTACCCATTTATGGCATCATTTCCCAAAGTTGTTGGGCAACATTGCTTAAAATGTTGCCCTGTGTATCAGCATTAGGGTTTATTAATATATATATATATATTAGGGGTGCAGATGCAGATAGAATTGCAGATAGGGACAATTCGATATCGGTTCAGTAATAGATCATAACCGGTTATTACGCACTGACGTCATTTATCCCCTATGCGCGATGTCGCGGTAGAATACTATGGCGAAGGAGGCGATGGTGAGTAAATAAAAGACTCCTACTAAAAAAGCAGATCTTTCACTGACACTGAGGCATGGTAAAGCACGAGCCGCTATTTCACTACTAGGGAGAAATGCTGTAAAACTATAACTCTCTCTCTCTCTCTCTCTCTCCCACACACACACACACACACACACACACACACACACACACACACACACACACACACACACACACACACACACACACACACACTTTGGGCATTTGACCCGCTGGCATGTTCGTGAGGTAAATTTCCCTCCTCTCGGCTGTTTGTGGATCGAGACAGACGCGTGCCTGTGGTGCGAGTTTATTGTATTGTATTTATTCTATTACGGATTACCTGATAACCGTGTATTATGCGCATATAGACTGACCCGCGGCTGTTTTCCCGCGTCACTCATGGGTAAACAGCGCTTTCGTTTCTAAAGCCAAGCACAGCCCTTTCTGTTGAGCGGGTGAGGACAATGACCAATCATAGGGGTGTAAGAACTTTCCAGCGCTCACAAAAGCAAGCGGGATAATATTTACATCAGTTTATTTGTTATGAAACTTTTATGAATTGCTCGTGCTGTCTTCTGAGCATGTATTGGAGTTTTCATTCACAAAGACTGTTTTTTTTTTTTGAGCAGGTAAAATTAAAGGTACAGTTCATGTATCTTTCTGCTTGTATTAAAGGACAAAATTGTATTACAAATAATATGTAAATATTAACATATTTATAGATTTAAAAAAAAAAAATTCTTGTGTTGTAAAGAAAAAAATCTAATTATGCATGGAAAGCATCGTCAATGCACCATGATGCACCGAGATATCGAATTGAACCGAATCTATGGTATGATAATCGTAACCGAACCGTGAGACCAGTGTAGGTTCACACCCCTAACATACATATATATATATATATATATATATATATATTAAAAATAGGCTTTTATTGTTTACTGATGGGAAGTAGCTAAAATGACAGCGTTCTAACAACAGTTACTATCTAAATATATTAATAAATGACAACTGACACTGAATATAATACATAAGCAAAACAAAATCTACTGTAGAACCAAATGAATGCAGAGAAGACCAATTTCCAGTAAAATATCTTCACAATAGTCTATGCTGCCTTTATTTCCATTATTATATGCATTTGAATGCAATTGAGTGGCAGTTATGGATTTGAGATCGTAGAATATGACAGTACCTGGAATACACTACAAAGTTTAAAGTTAGTGTCTCACTTTATGTATGTGAATAGTATAAATATAAAGGGAAAATAATGGACAGTTAGTTTTTTTCTTTATGCTGATTAAAATATAAAGTGATAAGGGATGAGATAGTTGTCAATAATTAATATGGGCGGCACGATGGCTCATTGGTTAGCACTGTCGCCTCACAGTAAGAAGATCGCTGTTTCGAGTCCCGGCTGGGCCAGTTGGCATTTCTGTGTGGAGTTTGTATGTTCTCACCGTGTTTGTGTGGGTTTCCTCTGGTTTCCCCCACAGTTCAAAGACATGCACTATCAGTGAATTGGGTAAGCAAAATTGGCCGTAGTGTTTGAGTGTGTGTGTGAATGTGAGAGTGTATGGATGTTTCCCAGTACTGGGTTGAGGCTGGAAGAGCATCCACGGTGTAAAACATATGCTGGAATAGTTGGTTCCACTGTGGCAATCCCTGATAAATAAGGGACTAAGCCAAAGAAATGAATGATTGATATCTTTATTACTCACCTCTTGGAGAAGAGGCATCCTCAACTGAACAGAGCCGGACATTCTTTTTAAAGTAAAAACACAAAAAGACATGATTAGAAGGAAAGAATGTACAATTTTGAAAGCTAAAATACCAAGACATCTTAAAGAATAAGCAAATTACCTGCTGAGAGACTATTGACAGTCTGTGTTGATGGTTAAGCTCCAGAAAATTTCAGGACAACATAGTTCCAAAATTAAACTGCTACTATGTATAAATAACCATCTTTTTAGAACAATCTGGACTATTGTGAAACATGAACGATCACAGTGTATAATTTATACTTTGAGAGCAAAAAAAAAGAGGAGAGAAGTCTTAGAAAATACAAAATGTCCCTATAGAGTCAAAGTGCATGATTGCGTGTTTGTTTCTTCCTAACAGAGTCTTCAGGATGATTTACTGAACGTCAGTGACACAGGGAGCACAGTTACTGATAGAGCATGAAAATCAATTCTGTAGGAAGGAGTAGAACAGAGATGCAGAAAAGTCCAGGGGAGAAAAAAAAAAGCACATGTCAGCATGAAAGGGCCAATCGGCATGAAAAGAAATCAGACAGACTTACAGCAAATTCACCTTGTGTAGGCAGCGCTTAACAGTGAGCAGATGTTTCTGCTGGTGTTTGAATATGAAATGTGGTCTGAAGGTAAAGCAATCACTGCAGGGCTGAATTGAGCCTATAGCTGAAAACAGACATATTGCCAGATACCCAAGAGCTGTGGAGATCATTTTTCCCTATCACTGAAAGCTAGCATGAAATAGTGTTTTAAGGCATTTTATTTAGACGGGTTTACTCAAAAGGTCCAAGAATTATGCTTACTATTCATGCGTTTGATTCACACTCATAAAAGCTGTCATAGATTTTAAACCCAAAAATCATTAAATATTATTATTATTGTGTTCGGGATCTGTAGAGCTGCGCATCGCTGGATTTGCTATTCAGTGTTTGGACTCTCAGTAGTGATTATTAACCAACACTGAACTGAGCTAAACTGAACTGAACTTAATCTCTGAAAACTGAACTGTTTCAATTAACTATAATCTTCCATGTGAAGCTGCTTTGACACAATCTACATTGTATAAGCGCTATACAAATAAAGATGAACTGAACTGAATTTAATTGTATACTATATGGTCCCAATTTTTTAATCAATTAGCATTACAACTAAATATTAACTAAACCTTGTTATTGCAATTAGTGAGGTTAATTAGGGTAGTAGTAGACCATCTAATTGGCATGTATTTACTTCAAAAGAATGTTGGGGAAAGTTACTTTAGAAAGTAATCGATTACAATATTGAGTTACTCCCCTAAAAAGTAACTAGTTGTTTATTATTAACTTTTTATGGTAAGTAATGCATTACGTTACTTTTGAGTTACTTTTTGTGACCTGGCTGAGGCTTGATCTTTCAGAACTTGCAGGGCGGGGGTTTTACTTTCCTTTTTTTTCTTAAATAGAGGAGCTCTGCGATTAACAACACACTGTATAACCTTCATTTACTTTACGATCATTTTAATTCAGCAATTTATTTTTTAAAGGCAAATTAACTAAACTAAAAAGTAACTCTCTTTACATTTTCAAAAAAGTAACAAAAATATTGTTACTTAATTTTTTAAAGTAATACATAAACTTGTTAGAAAAGAAATATTATTAAGTAACCCGTGTTACTTGATTTTGACTTGTTACTACCACCAACACTGTTTGGAACCACTATTACTTTATGTAAAATTTGCATTATTTAAGTGTGAAGAAATGAAGTAAGGTAAGATTAAATGTACATATATACTTTATATGCTATACACTCGCCAACCACTTTATTAGGTACACCTGTTCAACTGCTTGTTTACGCAAATTTTTTATCAGCCAATCACATGGCAGCAACTCAATGCATTTAGGCATGTAGACATGGTAAAGATGATCTGCTGCAGTTCAAACCAAGCACCAAAATTGGGAGGAAAGGTGATTTTGGTGACTTTGAACATGTTTGTTGGTGGCAGATGGGCTGGTCTGAGTATTTTAGAAACTGCTGATCTACTGGGATACTGGACAACCATCTCTAGGGTTTACAGAGAATGATCTGAAAAAGAGAAAATATCCAGTGAGTGGCAGTTCTGTGGACGCAAATGCCTTGTTGATGCCAGAGGTCAGAGGAGATTGGCCAGACTGGTTCCAGCTGAAAGAAAGGCAACAGTAACTTAAATAACCACTCGTTACAACAGAGGTATGCAGAAGAGCATCTCTGAATGCACAACACGTCCAACCTTGAGGCGGATGAGCTACAGCAGCAGAAGACCACAATGGGTGCCACTCCTGTCAGCTAAGAACAGGAAACTGAGGCTACAATTCGCACAGGCTCAACAAAATTAGAGAATAGAAGATTGGAAAAACGTTGCCTGGTCTGATGAGTCTCAATTTCTGCTGCGACATTCAGATGGTAGGGTCAGAATTTGGCATCAACAACATGAAAGCATGAATCCATCCTGCCTTGTATCAACGGTTCAGGCTGCTGGTGGTGGTGTAATGGTGTGGGGGATATTTTCTTGGCACACTTTGGGCCCATTAGTACCTATTGAGCACTGTGTCAACGCCACAGCCTACCTGACTATTATTGCTAACCATGTCCATCCCTTTATGACCACAGTGTACCCATCTTCTGATGACTTCCAGCAGGATAACGTGCCATATCATAAAGCGCGAATCATCTCAGACTGGTTTTCTGAACATGACAATGAGTTCACTGTACTCAAATGGCCTCCACAGTCACCAAATCTAAATCCAATAGAGCACCTTTGGGTTGTGGTGAAACGGGAGATTTGCATCATGGATGTGCAGCTGACAAATCTGCAGCAACTGCGTGATGCCATCATGTCAATATGGACCAAAATCTTTGAGAAATATTTCTATGCCACAAAGGATTAAGGCAGTTCTGAAGGCAAAAAGGGGTTAAACCCGGTACTAGTAAGGTGTACCTAATAAAGTGGCCAGTGGAGTATATAAAATGTTTTTTTCCCATTTATTTTTCATTTTGTAAAATGAGGTGTTTCATGGTAGTGCAACACCACATCTCCATTAGATCCCAAGATTTGATCAAGTGTTTAGTGCTGTCACCTTATATAACTAAAGGACCACATCTCTTATCTGCAGCTCATATTTGTCTTAAATCTTACAGTCATCCACAGCTGCACAGTAAATCACACACCTCAAGAATAACACAATAACATGTTTCATAAGTGCATGTGAGATTGTGCATGTGTGTGTGTGCATGTGTGTTACTGACTGCCTTACATTGGGCGGTCTCTAAAGCTAATGCAGCATATTAGAAACAGCAGGAGAGAGCAAAGGCCAGGGACTACACACACACACAGACACATACGCACACACATATAGAGCATTTGTTTTCCATTATCTGACATACAGAGAACCCTCTGTCCAAATCAATGAAGAAAAATCTGCCTGTCTATCAATCTCTCTCACGTGCAGACCAGAAAAAACACACACTAATGCTTGGATCTCTTAGACTAAACATGGATCACTGACTCCATTCCAGATGCCACAGTACAAGAGCCACAGAGAAACCAGCTTGAATTCTTATTTCCCTTTATTTATTTATTAATTCATACCATATATAAAAATATGCATTAAAAATGGACATATAAACAAGGTTACAGTGATTAAAAAAATAACTGCTATCATTTATTCTTTCTTCTTTTCAAATAGAAAACTGAAGGAAATACGTAAGTGTTAATCTTTGGTTTTACTGTGTTCCAGAAAAAAATATACTGCACGTTTTTTGCTTTCTTCAATCAGACAAGATGTTCAAATTCATTAATGGTTTGTGCAAATCGAAAATCTTACAATCAGTAACTAAAAAAAAAAACTGGCAATGCAGTTTCCTAATTTATTGATCACAGTAACTGCCTGAGTCAAAGATTGTCAAACTCAGACGTTCAGTAAGATTATTCTGTATTTTAGTGCTTGACATTGTAAGTTTGATTGTGTTTCAGTTCAATGTTCAAGTGTCATAACAGCATGATAAGTACACAAGGAGTGTCATAAGAGCACAGCAGCCTTTGTCTCATTCAGATTCTCTTCTTAAAGCAGCATTTGGTCCAGTAAACAGTCTGGCTGGTGCATCACCTGTAAAATAAGGCTCCTCTTTAAGGCAGGATGAGTCAAGCTTACAACTCATGCAGTGTTTCCCATAATGATGATGTCGAAGGTCAAGGACCTTGAACCCAGGAGACAATGATGACACTCAGACTCAGCACACCCACAACCAGACCAATCATCAACAGAAGGACCGCCTAGGAATTAAAAAGAAGGTTGAAAAAACATCAACCTGTTAGACATGCCAGAATTCAATAATCTAATATATTGCAGTAATGTATATTCACAATATTGTTATTGTGGGCACTGTATATTTTTCAGTCTTCTTTTGTAAGCACACCAGCCTCTTTTATCTAATATAGGAAACGTACAGTATTTTTTTAATGTAAAAGTTCTGTTATTTGAAAATCATGTGACAGCATGTGATTAAATGGACAACATTGAAGTTTGTCCACCTTTTCAACCTCTTTTTTGTAATTACCATAAAAAAACAGTCAGGTCCATAAATATTGGGACATCGACACAATTCTAACATTTTTGGCTCTATACACCAACACCAACACAAAAACACGATTTGAAATTAAACAAATGAATGTTTTGGGTTAATTTAGTTTTTTCAGCCTAATGGTGGCTTGTTTGACTAGTGACAGCTGAAATAAACTCTGGACCTTTTATCTGCTTATTATAATTGGGATAATGAGGGAATAACACACACCGGGCCATCGAACAGCTAAGAAGCCGATTGTCCAATTACTTTTGGTCCCTTAACAAGTGGGAGTCACATATGTAAACCGTTGTAATTCCTACACCGTTCACCTGGTTTGCATGTTAATAGCCTCAAATTAAAGCTGACAGTCTGCAGTTAAAGCACATCTTGTTTGTTTCATTTCAATTTTATTCAATTCCATTGTGTCGGTGCAAAGAGCCAAAAATTGTAAAAATTGTTTTGATGTCCCATTATTTATGGACCTGGCTGTATACCATGATAAAAAGATTTAGTAATTATTATGGCATGAAAATTTGATACCATCAGATACTGATTTCCTTTCAGGTACAAAGACTTGAGACACTGCTGGAGCACTTTAGTTCCCAAAGTGGGGATCGCTTGACAATTTTCAAAAATCTAATTAATTATATTAAACTATTAGATTGACCATATTTTATCCATAACCTACAGAAGAACAAAATAGTACTTAATAGTTACATTGTGAACATGTTAATAATAAACATTAAAAAAACTACATGCAAATAAAAAAAGTCATCAATAGCGTCAGATGCAGCAGATTTTCTGACACTTTTACGACACTCACGCACATTAAAAATAAAAACAGGCCACAACTGAACATGGAGGATATTCTCCTTGTGGCATTCTCCAAAATTAAATGATGAATAGACTTGGGTCTATTGGTATGTGTGTGCTGTTGTGTGAAAGGTTTATACATTTATTACCACCTCTGGGAATATTGAGGGTCACGAGTCACTGGCATTAATATTTTGGGGGTTGCAGGCTGAAAAGTTTGGGAACCCCTGCTCTAGAGATGGGATACGGGTAATATTAGGGACAGAATTGGTGGTATAGGTAGGTTTAAGCGTGGATTAAGGTAAAAGTACATAGTAATGTATTCAATAATGATGCATTTAATTACAGTAAAACAATATAATGTTTATAATGTTGCAAAAGAATTATAAGTAAAATAAATGCTGTTTTTTTTTTTACTTTCTTCTCAATCAATATCAAATATCAAATAAGTGCATCCTTGGTGAGTAAAACAGACCGCTTACTTCTGAACTACAGTGCACAAAAAAACAAACAAGTGAAGTTCCCTCAGAATAAGCTTTTTTCATAAAGAAAGTAATATGGTACTGAATAAGTATTTAGATACCCCGACTGAATTGAACGATCTGATTGGCTCCAAACTGATTCTCAAGAAAAACATTCCTGGATACACAAACAGCAAACATGTGGAGGTTGTAGAACCTGGAATCACACATGAAAAGATATTGAGACACAAACACAAACATATCTTTTTAACAGAAGAGCAATGAAGCACAGACACTCACCCACCACACCAAAGACATTCCTAATGTCAGGAACAAAAATAGCGAGCAGCAGCACAAGAGTAAGGATGAAAAAACAGGAAAGCGTATGAGAGAGCCAAGAGAACTCCCGCTCTCCCCTGCATAACATCAACACTGCTTTACGTGCCTGAGAGAAAGAAAAAATGAAACAGACTGTGCTTTTCTGAAATTCTCATTTGAATATTTCACAGTCTGGTGTTTAACTTACTGGGAAGTGAATGAGCGGCACAGTGAGCAGAACAGCCAATAATATTGCCAGGCGAACTGACATCACCAAAATATCCCGTGGAAGGTAGGTGTTGTATGCGAACAACAGTTCTGAGCCAACATGCGCTGTGGATGAAGAAGGTTTTAATGTATCAGTCATGTTTGTCTGTCATCATTTACAGTTTCATCCACAAACTAACTAAAATTAAGTATTTTTTCCAGGGATCAGCCTTGAGACCTTCAAATGCTCGAATCAAGCCCATGTCATGCAGATAATCATGGGATATTTGTTGATTGTTTATAGTGTCTTCTGAAGTTTATAGGTATTTTATGGGAAGATCAAAATAGATAACAATATATTAAACAACAACAACTTCATACAAAAAAAAAAATTACATTAAAAACATTAAATATATTCACTACATGTTGTAAATGATATATGATAAATGACAATGATAAATAACTTACAATTCTTCCTGGGCAGACTTTTTTGAAAAACATAAAAAGTAATCCCAGTATAATATCATTGTCTAGTAGTATATAAAAATTCAAACAAAATATGTTTTATGGTGAAGGAGGCATGGCAGTGGTTACATGTTGGTGGTGAATAGTTCTTCAATAGACCTAGTAAACCTAGAGTGACCAATTTGGCGTCTGTATGCAGTTTGGTCTCAGAAATAAAATGTGAAAAGCATCTTTCATTTATGCTCGGGTTGATTTCTTGCAGTCAATTATTTGTACAGTTGTCCCACTCCACCTGCCATTTTCATACATGTACAAATTAATAATCATGGGAAATAATCATACCATTTAATTAGCATACTAAGAAGTATACTCTAAATGACAAATTTTTCAAAGGGCACCTATTTACCCCTTTTACAAAGATCTAAGATACGCCTTTGGTGTCTCCAGAATGTGTCTGTAAGGTTTCAGCTCAAAATACCCATTTGATAAATTATTATAGCCTCCAGAATCTGCCAATTTTGCTGTCTGAGTATAGTATAGCCGTTTTTGTAGCATGTGGCTTTTAAGGAAAATGAGCTGCTTCTCCCCACCCCCGGTCCCACGTGAGTGTCTGCTTCTCATCATGCATTACGTCAGATAAACAGCACAATAATATAGTAACAAATAGTTTAATCCAAGTTTATTTGCAAAAGATGTTCTTTGGACACGTGTATACATGTTATTATGGACACATGGCATCTGTCAATCAATTCGGTGGGTGGAGAAAACCGCACTCCCACATCTGTTGCGGTGAGCCTCAAAATCACTGGGATTTGGGTCCTATTTTAACGTCAAGAAATTTTTTAAAAAGAGACTTGTTGTGTTTATATCACTCCAATATGACAGTGGACACACTATACATACACGCAGATCTGTCCAAATAGCTTACATCAGATGATTTTCATCATAGGTGCCCTTTAAAGATTCTATCATAATTGTTTCCTAATTCTTTTTTTCAACAAATTTATTTCACAAGTATGTTTTAAATTACTCTTGTTACTTATGACAGGTTAAGATTCACATTTATATCAATATAGTATTGTTTTTCTTATTAAAAAGTTTATTTTTCAGTAAGTCTCCAACGTTAAATATGGCTATTTGCCGGTGATTAATTAATTAATTAATTATTTATTTATTTATTTATTGCCACATCAGCAACTTATGGCTATTTCATGGGAAGTTGGATATACATAAAAATTACATGATAAAAACAAATTCGTATTACAATAAAAAGTTACTTAGATAAATAAATGAAATATAAATAAATAAAATTCACACAAAAATATATTCAAAGTTAAATATGATTTTTCAGTTCAATTTTTCATAAATAATTTAAGATTCTTCCTGGTGGTACATTTTTAAAAATGTTCAAAGTACTCTCCTTATAAAAAGGTTATCTAATTGTATTCAAACTTCCACATTCCAACAAAATATGTTTGATAGTAAGAGCAGCCTGGCTAAAATTACATTTAGGTGGGTCTTCGTTATTGAGTAGATACAAATGAGTCAACCTAGAATGTCCAATTCGACATCTAGTATAGACAGTTTGATCATGCCTGGTATCAAAATTATAATTTGCTAAGTGTCTTTAATTTATTTTTTAGGTTAATTTCATGTAATTAATTTTTTATGCAGTTGTCCCATTCCCTTTGCCATGTTTCATTTATGTACAAATTAATTGTGGGTTTCAAGTCCTCAGGAGGAATTAAACATTCCATCACTTTCAAGGAGATAGCCTGTTTTGCTGCTTCATCTGCCAATTCATTTCTATGTAATCCCATATGACCTGGAATCCAACAGAAGATGCCGGTGAAGAATTAATTTAATTTAGATTAAAAATTACGTTCAGGCTCAGATGGGTGATGTAAATCCTAACATTATTTCTCAAGGTGACACTAAAAATATAACCTTGCATCATTGTGGGGTCAACTGCAGGAAGGTCAATCTCCAAAAACAAGATTCCAAGACTCAAAAGGCTAACTATAAAGTTCCAATAATCATGATAAAGGTGATATCCAAAACACTCCTATAATGGTGACAATGCAGAACAATAGAGACACTGTCCATCAGTCGTTAGTTCAAATACTTGAATGGGGCTTAACTTATTTAGATAAGTATAACAAAACAAATACTTTAAGAGCCTATTGTGTAGCTTGAGAAATGTACTTACTATAGAAGGTGAGGTATCCAAAAAGAGCTGAGATCAGATACACCACAAAACTAAGAAGGATGCTGACGTTGGTTACTCTCTGCATTCTCCTCTTGGTGGGTCTAAAAAAAAACACATATATACACATAGGATGACAACAACAGACTATACAGTGCAAGTCAGAACTATTAGCCCCCCTGTATATATTTTTCCTTATTTTCTGTTTAACAGAGAGAAGATTCTTTTCAACACATTTCTAAACATAATAGTTTTAATAAAGTAAGTGTGGCAGATGCACAAATAGAGGAGCAACGAGTGAACTGACCTGTGTAATTCACAGTAAATGGGTAAAACTGCTGTATGGCACAGGAAGGAGAAAGCCATTGTTGGGACGGCATAAGCACTCTGTAATGCACACATGCAGTCATTTCTCACCCTCCTGAAGTGTGTGCGGTTATGCTATAATATTACAACTAATATTTGGATTTCTAATAGCCTCGCAAGGCGGTCTTTAAATCAAAACATAGCTCTCGCACTTACCTTACTAGAGATCACAAACAGTTGTGCGGTGCACTCAGAGGTATTTAGGCTCTGGGGATAGAAAAAATAACATTAAATTGATGTGAATGTGAAGATTAGAATGAAATCAAGACAGAAACTGAATTTAAAAACGGCTCCGATATTTAGATCGCAATATCTGTTCAATATCAGCCAGCTGTTTAAGGAAATAAAGGTTTTGACATCTGGCTCAAGAGAGTCAAAGGTCTCTTTCCTTATAAAAACAATCCTACTTCCTGTTTCTGAAGGGTGGGATCCAATCTGTCATACAAAAATGTTAGATTTAAAAAAAAATCCCTTTAGCTATTTTGTGAGATGAAAGATATGTGGAGGTTCTAAATAGGTTGTGGTAAAGTATATCGTTCAAGAGCTTGTGTTTTGTGTAATAAAGTCAAGTCGTTTTTACCAAATATTATAGAATGGGTCATTTATCGATTTTTTTTTATTTTATTTAGATGGTCATCAGATCAAAATAATACTCCCTCCTGCTTGCAATACCTCTTCTCTAATCTGATGTTGCATTTACTGACAACCTGCACCATAAGATCGACCAATAGCAAGCCACAACTGTCCAAATAGCCAACCAATTCCTGATAGACAAATAGACAAAATCAAGTCCCACTTGACACTTTTTCTTGTTTCACAAAGATATACTTTTACATGACTACATTCATTTCATGCCAACTTTCTTCTAGGTTTTTTTAGGCAAATGTGTGTGTGTGTGTGTGTGTGTGTGTGTGTGTGTGTGTGTGTGTGTGTGTGTGTGTGTGTGTGTGTGTGTTCTTTACCAGGCTCAAAGTTGAGTTAATTGGCAGCGGGCAAGGAATGGACCATTTTTTCACCACCACCTGCAAGGGCGATAAAAACATCAACATTGGAAAGAAAGAGAGGAGAGAGAGAAATTGAGAGAGAACAACTCACCACTACAGTGAAAAACAGCATGAAGAGGAATGCGAGACTGCTGGTGTAGCCCAAGAAACCTGATGAGGAAACAGAAACCAATGATACACACCATTGCAAACACGTACAAAACATTAACAAAAAAAGAACTCACCAATCTTTGGAAGTAGAGCCAATGGTAGTACTATAATTACAGTAACTAAAATCAATAGTGTAACGCCATTCTCAAACCACTTTCTATGGAGAACAGAAAAGAAATGACAAGATGTTACAAAATGCAGAAGATGCACAAAATAATCTATTGTGCTCACCAAGGCTACACCAAAGATAGAGTAAAAAAAGATAATATTGTCAATAGCGCTACATGGTATTGGAAAAATCAGACATTGTGATATTTTGTGTTGCTGCAATATATATTGTGGTATGAAAATAATTGCACCAGATGATTTGAATAGCTCTATATGGAAATATTTCATTAATTTAGATCGACTGGACTGATCAAGTCTTTTTCTGCGCACTGCATCATAAATTTAAATAAATTGCAAGCATATATAAATATTACAGAGCAAAAATTAAAGTTATAAAACAGTGCTTTATGGTTTTCTGGAGAGTATTCTAGTACAGAAATTGAACAAATCAAATGTAAAATAACATGGTCACCATAGTATAAAATTTTTTTAAAAATTATATTTATAACTATCTTTAATTTAAAAAACCTAACCCTGCGATTAGACTATTGCAGATACACACACTGTAATATCGATGCTCAAACGATACATTGTTCAGCCCTGATAGTGAATGTCTCTCACTGACCCCAATTTTGTTTTTTTTTTGTTTTTTTGCATGCTACAATTTAAAACGGTGGGTCTTTTATTCTGCAAGGAAGTTGACTCTTCTAAAGCATAAAAATACTATAATATTTTTGCAGATATTTAAGAAACATGCCAAGTGGACATTCTTGTTTAGCTGAAAAATAATGCTGAAGTGAAATATTCTGCTCTGAAAATGTGTTTTCCGTGCCGGAACGCCTGTCTTTGTTTTGATTTTTTTAACCTGCACACGGCCAGTTTAGCCAATTATATGGAACAGCACATTTCATTCATTCATTCAATAGCTACGTTTCCATCCACCTATTTTTATGCACATTTTGGATATGCGCATAAAAAAACGGTTGATGGAAATGCCAAGATGTGCATAAAAAAAACATATGCACATAACTGAGTGGGATAACCATTTTATTCTATAAAAAAAAGACGCATAACGCATAAACTACGATGGAAACAATTTTACTGAACAAATTCCAGTATGTGCATTAAAAAAGGTCATGTGATTTTGTTATAAGAGATCATGTGATTATAAAAACGAATGTGAATGGACAAACCAGCAGGCTGAGCACATTGTAAAACATCTGAAATGTTGTTTTGGTCATTCTAAAATGCCTTAACCCAGGGGTGCTCAACCCTATTCCTGGCGATCGACCTTCCTGCAGTTTTCAGTTGTAGCCCTTATCAAACACACCTGCCTGTAATTATCAAGTGCTCCTCACGTTCTAAATAATTGGTTCAGGTGTGTTTGATCAGGGTTGGAGCTGAAATCAGCTGGAAGGTCGATCGCCAGGAACAGGGTTGAGCACCCCTGCCTTAACCACTTCAGTATTAATGTTATTATATTATTAATGACCTTCAGACTGTCAAGAGCGTCTGTGTTCTGCGTCTCACGCCTTCAAACACCACCGCACGTTTACTGCGTGCCAGGATTGTCTTCTGAGGCGCAGGTCATTTATTAAATGAAGAACTGTTTTTACTGTTGATATTTGCCGCCAGATAATCAGGAAGTGACGATTTTGTTCGCTTTGACTCGTTGGATGGAAACGCTGCTTTATTGCTTTATTATGGAAACATAGCTACTGAGAAAGGCTCTCAAAGCATGCGCTCAAGACCAAAATGCGACCTCTGGTGGACAGTAACAGACTCCGAAATGGAACACAGATTCAGAGTTCCACATGAGGTGGTTATTAATTAGCAAATAATATAAATATTATGTGTAAACATTAGGTGAGCAGGTTACATTGTAACGCCGTATCCCAACAACACGCTGCGTGATAAGATTTGCATTGATAAGCAATTTGGCTGTTTGCACCAGACGAAACACGACAGAAATTTAAATACAGCAATTCAGAAGCACAGAATATGCACTCATGAAATGGTAAGGTTTATATTCTGATTCATACATATTAAACCTCTTTACATTTTTTATTGTATATGCTGAATCACTGATACAGTATATGTTGGTTTTGAGTCACAGTTCTAAAGTTCAACTTCAAACGGTTTATTTTAATTTAAAGATCTAAGGTGAACTATCTGCTGCTGCTTTCAGTAGGACGGCAATAAACGTCATGTAAAATGGCATTCAAACTCGCATTGTTAGCATTTAACACTGAATAAAGCACATGAGTTGTACCTGGGGTGATCATTGTCAGTTCTGTTGTTTAGCTGCAAGCCGTTTCTAATATATCAATTCGAGGTGTTTAGGACAAAAACTCTTTTTAATACAGAAAATATCTTTCTATACCGTGCAGTTGCTTTTATATAGAACATGATGTAAATCAGTCTTTGGGCTCGATCGTCAGACTCACTCCTCAATCTGGCAACCTGTGCTTGCCTTTGTTTTGGCCCAGGAATGCAATACCTAGTTCAACCACTGGGTGTCAAACTTACATACTGCATCTTTAACACGGTTTTAAAAACTTCAATTTAAAATGCATGCTTTTATTTCGAAATTTATATTTAAAATAAAAATTAAATAAAAGTCACAGCTTCCCCTAAAATAGGAAAAAATGTGAACCGTTACTCTGCCAATACTGAACGCAAGACACAAGCAAGCCAAAGAAATAGTGAGAACAGGGAGAATTAATCTTTCACAGGTTGCCGTGTGTGAGATCTCCTGTGGTTCTCTCTTCAAAACAGCTGATCCACTCGCAGAAATGAAGATAAATGACTCCAGTGAAAGAAAAATGTTATTTTACGGTAAATGACTAAAGTTTCAAGCGTTTACACTGTGGCCGTGTTGTGATTTTTCCTCCTCCCAGAGAGATGGAGCAGTAGTGTTTGTGTGTGTGTGTGTGTGTGTCTGGGTCTGGTCACAGTAATTGTGCTGGTGAAGGGGATCTTGGGAAGGCATGACTCTCGCGGAGCGGAACATATGTGCGAGATTTATGCGAACGGACCTGTAATGTAAAGCAGCTGTGTGGGGACGGGGCACAGTCCAACCACAGCTCAGAACAACGGCTAATAAAATAATGACCGTTACATTCTTTACCCTGCGATACTTTTTCCTGTTCTCTATTTGTGCTTAAAAGGCAGAAGAGTGAGAGAAAGAGTGTTCTTCTGCCAGCGCCTGTGTGAAACTGTCCCTTTCTATTGCTCTTCCTAAATCATGTTTCCATTTCTTCTCTCCCTGCGGTGAGAAATCCCTCTTTTTCCAGTGGATTCAGACATAATCAATTTTAGCATGACTTCTAACTTACTGAATTCAGATGTCAGACTTTCACCTAATTCTTTTTGGTATGTAAATCATATTGGTTCTGATACAGTATACATACGACCATTTAAAAAGTCCAGTAGCTGTAAGATTTATACCTCTTTTTAAAAGAGTGCTCTTATGTTCACCAAGAAAGATTTTATTGGACTAAAAAAAGATGCATGTAAGAATGTATAAAAGTGTAACATTCAGCATTCATACTCTAATCTTCAGAGTAATGTGGCCATATTACCCTGAAGCTCAAGACCGGTTACTCAATGTAGCCAAGCAGGGCTGATCCTGGTCAGTACCTGCATTGGAGACCACATGGGTAAACTATGTTGCTGTTGGAAGTGGTGTTAGTGAGGCCAGAAGGGGGAGCTTAACCTGTGGTCTGTGTGAGTCCTAATGCCCCAATAAAGTGAAGGGGACACTATATTGTCAATGGGCACCGTCTTTCGGATGAGACGTTAAACTCTCTGTGGTCATTAAAAATCCCATGGTACTTCTTTTAAAGGGTAGAGATGTAACCCTGGTGTCCTGGTCAAATTCCCTCCATTGGCCATTACCATCATGGCCTCCCAATCATCCTCATCCACTGAATTGGCTGCATCACTGTCTCTACACTCCACCTATAGCTGGTGTGTGGTGAGCGCACTGGCGCTGTTGTCCTGTGGCTGCCGTCGCATCATCCAAGTGGATGCTGCTCACTGGTGGAGGTGTGGAGAGACCACCCTCATGATTGTGAAGCGTTTTGGCCGTATGGCCATACACGATACATGCGCTATATAAATACACACATTACATTACCCTTCAAAAATGCTGTTTTGGTGCTCAAGAGGCATTTACTATGATCAATGTTGAAAACAGTTCTGCTGCTTAGTATTTTGGTGGAAACTGTGATGAATAAGGATCATGTTTTAAATAAATTACTGTCGCTTTCAATCAGTTTAATAAATCAATCAGTTCCATTCCCATTTAATAAAATAATTTTCTTTAAAAAAGGAGAAAAAACAATTGACCACAGACTTTTAAACTTACATTTTCATTCAAATTTTCCTCCTGCATTACACATTACCAAAACCCGTAGTTTCTCTGTCGTAGAAAAAAAAAAAAAAACATGTGCAAATTCTATTGTTTTACACACATTTAAAAAAAAAAATCCAATATTAGTTTTGGTAAAAACATGCACTCGTTTTTCATATTAATTGAAATGTAAGTAAATGGCACATATAGAGCATACGTTTCCTTTACAAATATTATTGAAAACATTCCACATTCTATTCTAAAACATAAAGCCACTTACAAAAGCTAACACATATTCTCATATCATATATAATATTATTATTATCAAGTAGGATATTGTTTATTTATTTAAAATTTTTTGAAAAGTCTATTTTTACAATTTGACACATGCAAACCACTGCAGAAATGTTCTAACCAACAGGCCAATGTCGTATACAGTACAGATACTTAATAAATAACCTACTATAAATTTAAAGCATTAATGTATGCTATGTTTTTTGTTTTCACAAGCTTTGGAGATGTAACAAATTCCGCTTTTAAATAATAGGTCACCTATAACCTTCGCCATAAGCCATGGCTGTGTTCAAAATGGCATCAATGTTTTCAAAGTGCACTGCGAAGGGAGCGCAACTGTAAACAACTGTTTATAATTCCAAGTTTAAATGTCAGAATGTTCTTAATGAATAGGGCAAAGGGGGGATAACTGGAAATAGAACACAGCCAGGAACTATGTTTCTAACTACAGCTCTAAAGGTGTAGTTGCAAGTGTGCAAGTTTGCAAATGTTCGTTGGAACTATGGATTTGGGAAGCGCAAAATCAACAAACTAGGTTTTTTTAACGATGGAAATTGCGACCTTAGTTGGCCAACGATGGTTTTTGGAAACGCACCCCTGATTGGCTAATATTTAAACTTCAGTCAGAAAAAAGGACACTGTAAAACACATTGCACATTACATGTGATGTGAACCATATATAGTTACCCAGAAGTCTCAGAGTCAGTGCTCATAAAGCCAATGATGGCAGCAGGCAATTCAGTCTTCAAGATGAACAAGTAGCTGGACATGGCTAAAGAAAGAGAAGTATAATAGATTATAAACACACACTATATAACACCACAAGCACACACTGTCATGATGCACACGCATGTACACATAAAAATCCACATCAATCCACTCTGATAAACCAAACCATTCCACAAACAGAGGTTGTTTGCACCTAGCAGTATTAAGAAGCGTTTTTGTCATCCCAACTAGCATACAAGTGAAAACAGAGGGTTAAAATCTATTAGAATTAATTACTTTCATACTGTAAATACCACAGCACACACTCTCCACCTACTGGACTAATTTATAAACAACGCAGGATGTTTTGTTAAAGCAAGTTAGACAGACAGGATTTTAACTGTCTAATGAAATTGTAAGTTTGATTTGAATGTGAATAAATGTTAAAGGCACAAATGTTCTTAGAGTCATTTTGTGATTATCAGAGCTTTTTTCTTGCAATATTACTTTAAAAAAATAATAATCTGAAACACCCAGTCATATAACCAACCTACGCTCTCCTTAAAAAATTCAAAGTGATTGAAAGTGGAAATAAGAGATGGTAAAAAGACATTCTCCCTCATCTATTGGTGACCCAATAAACTGAAATGCTTCAGATGTAAACAGGGCCTCAATCATAGCATATTGTACACACTAACATGCGAACATCCACAACTGCATAAAACTACACAAACATACATGATTCACACACAGCTGATGGCACAACAGCCTCGTATCCTGACTTCAGCTCACATAAATACGGTTTGTTCTGTTCTGAAGACGTTTGTTGCTACTAATCACCACATAGCATGCGAAATACTCACTGTTCACAGTGAGCAAAGCAGAGAAAAAAAAACAGACAGAAAGAGAAGAGACAGATTTTTTTATTCGCCATTCTTTAGCACTGCCAGTATTTAAATGATAGCAATCTATACTCCTTTGGCAATACATACATATATATTATATAGATAAATAAATAAGTAATATATCCCTCTCAAGTTGAGAAAAAGTGAATGAGAGGAAACACTGCATAAGGGAATCACATTAGAAAAGTGCATTTTAGTATGTTAGAAGTAGTATATGTGCCCTTATATTGAAGAATGTTGGAAACCTGTAACCATTGACATCCATAGTACACTGTAAAAAATATCTGGTAATTAACAGTTTCTGTATTTTGTGATTCACAGGTGTTTTCCAATTATTTACAGTTGTTAATTGTATTATGGGATATTGATCTCTGCTCTGATGACTTTTGATGTTGAAAATTCAATAATAGTGTATAATGTGTTTAATGTAATATAAAACAATATTATATAAAATGTATAAGAAATGTTCCTACAAGTTTTTTTTCTGTAATGTATAACACTAACCCAGACAATATATATCCTTAAACTATTAAAAATGTTAATAAAAGTCACTTTCTTAACTTTTCAAGGTTAAAAGACAGATCAAACTCCGATACTGAAATTCAAAAGCATAAATAAAAGGCGCAAAATAAAAACACGAATTACAAAATAAGGAAAACTGCTAATTTATGGATATTTTTTACAATGTAGTTAAAACAAATATTATGAAAGTCAATATTTACAGGTTCCTAATATTCTTCAAAATATCTTCAGCGTTCAAAAAACAAAAACAAAACCTCACACTGGTTTGGAACAAGTCAAGAGTGAGCAAATCTTGACCAAATTTTTGGGTTAACTATTCTTTTAAGGTACTACTAAGAACTTTTATATGTAGAAAGATGTAGTAATGTTCCACTAAGTGTCCTGGCCTAGTGAAAGAATAGTATTTGCAATTTTTTTTTGCTTATAATAGTTAAGAGTGCTTATAATAATTAAAAGGAGAGCTCATGGTTTAAAGGTGAAGTAATATGACTTTAACCGTATAAACAGTTAATTACATATGAAAGTGAAACACTCACCGCCTATGTTCTGAATAAGAATAGTACAGGCCACCAGAATCTGCACAAAACAATTCAAAAACTAGTTTTACAGGAGTAACAAGGAGCTTTTCACTTTCGCCATCATGAATTCTGTTACGTTAAGTATTTGATTGGATAATGACCGCCGTCTTCATATAACAAAACATTGCAGCACAGAATAACTGTAGACAATCTTCAGACAAAAGTAATATCTGTGATATACACCAACCTTGCCAGGTCTGTTGAAGGCTTTTTCACCAAGAGCTTCATAAGAGTTGATCCCTAACACACATAAACATGCAATAGTGAGGCCTGGTGTTTTTACAATGTGCATTAAGGAAAGTCGTTTCAAAGAAACTGTTAAGATGCATGTCAAGATCTCTGACCTAATGTCCAGCATGTGAGGAGTTACAGTATAATTTTCCAAGCAAACAGGAGTAAGATTACCTGTCTTGTCACAGAGGAGCAGCAGGAGATGGATAGAGTAAGCAGCCAAACTGGCAACCATCAGCAAGAGAATACTGTGAAAAACACATGCTGGATTGAAAAACACCTCATCTTCAAGCTCAAAGTATTGTTCTGTGATAGGGCTGCACGATATATCACAAATTGATCATTATCGCCATAATAGCATACATTTAAAAAATGACTTTTGCTACTTGTTTAAACTACAGTTCTTTAAAATGAGTTAAAACACAATTCTTAAGTTAAGTTTAAGCTTCAAGTTAAACTAAGTTTTTTTGGGAGAACTTAATAGTTTGTTTAATCTTAAAGGCCCGTGCACACAGAGACGTTTTTTGTTCCCGTTTTTCATCGACTTTTAACGCCTTGTGACGAAATAGAGATTTTGCGCCTGCCGTTTTGCACGTTGGTGTGCACGATCACATTGGCGCCCTTTATTTAGTCAAGAGGCGTTAAATTTGTAAAAACAATTAATTTAACTTCATCAAATTGTGTTGGGATATCATAAAGGAATTGTGTGAAACCCTATTCTTTTTTAACAATGTATGCAATATACATATCGCAGATATGCGTGATAAAAATACATATCTAAAATTGACCAATCAGATGAGGTCTTGCCATCTTTATCCCCACCTGCCCAGTAGTTACTGTTCTGCTATTGGCTAGAGCGGCCCAAAGGTGAACACAGAGCTGAAAATAAATACTAATTGCGGGAGCCAAGATAAAAGAGGCAAATGACAAAGAGAGCAAATTATCGCAATACTCAACAACAATAAATCGCATATTTCTTTAGTATTGTGCAGCCCTATTGTGAAGTTATTTTAAAAGCATGTGAAGCATGATGCTGAAAAAAAAAATTAAATAAACGCATAGAACAATGTCAGCTCAGACCACAACTTGTATTTACGTAGATGTAAAAGTCTTACAGTTTCAACCTTGTGCACAAAAGAACATTTACAGCCTAGTCTTGTTTACTGCAAGTTCATTACTGTAGCAATACTTTTTTGTAGTTAAATTGGTCTAATTATGCTTTTTTTTAATAAATTTTTATTTAACTTTAAATGTCCCTGTGGTTTGGATTGTTTCAAAATCATTTATTATACCATGCCTCAAATTACTGTTTTAGGGCTGAAAAAAAAAAAAAAAACTTCCCATTTTCATGTCTTACTCTGGCAACAACCAACAAAACATCTGCATGTGTTATAAAGCCTAGTCAGCACAAATCTCTGTCATAAGTTTTTCTGAGTGCGTACACACACACACACACACGTGTACATAAAAAGCGGCAGTCATGTGAGTGTTAATTTAAGTTCCCCTTTGTGTCAACTGTTCAATACAAACATTTATGTCAAAAGTATATTAGATCTGTGAATCTGTTTCTTGGACATCAAGACAACTTATTACTAACTCATTCAGACATTGACCACCTTGGGTAGGAATTTTTTTAATTAAGGCTAATGTGATGTGCACATTTCCAAAAGAAAACTCTGGAACATTAATGAGGCATTTAAGGGAGTTCAAAACTCATATAAAGAATAACTGACTTTGGAGTGGAGTTTGATCTTTGCAACATTGCAGAATTTGGGGGGGGGGGGGGTTGTGCTCAAACAGCAAAACTAGTCTACGCACTAGAAGTTGAAGCTGTAGAAAGAATAATAAGACACCTTTTCAAAAGAAAAAAATTAATTAACAGCATGTCTCAAATGTTACTCATTCAGCTGAAGTGCATCTGGTAAACTGTTTGTGTACCTGAACCCGACGGTGCCCGTATTGGCCATGGCATACGAGAGACCCAGGATGCCACTGCCCATGATGGCATTCATCAGATTAAATGCAGAAGACATGAAGGACGAACCTCTAGTCTGAACACCCTATGAGGAACAGAAATGGTGACATGACTAGCTCACAATTTAGTAAACTGCAAACATAGAGCAAAACAGATCCTAGACTACCCTTGGACAAGAGGCAAAGCATGCACATTACTGCGAATGCCATTATTGTCTGCTTACACATGGAGTTGCTGAAAGCTCAAAGGGAAGCAAATTCTTTGCAAAACCACAATAAAATTGCGTAAGATCAGCATGTGATGGTGTGAAAATGACTACAAGGCACAAGAAAGCAGATGACATCTAAAATACACACACATTTGTTTAACAATTTGTGAAGCCTGTGAGGTCTTTTTTTTTACACTATGATAAATAGATATAAAAACTCATTTTAGAAATCATACTTTGGTTAAATCACAATTAGAACAGAAAAAGGAGATATTTTGGAATTATACATTTCTTTAATTAGGAATGGCAATGGGGTTGACAACCTAATACTCTATTTTGTCAAAAACATATTTCAAATAATGTAATAAATACATCAAATGTAAAACAGATTTTTTAATAATTACAAAAGTGCTAATTCAGATTCTGTGCAATAATCTATACATTTCTATACAAGTGAAAACCAAACATTAACTTGCGATTTGCATATATACTGCAAATCAGAGAAGCATCAGAAACGAGCATTTGTACATACATACATACATACACAATAATAAAAAAGACTACTTCTAAATAGTTTATTATTTAAAGGACATAGGCTAAACCTCGTTTTTAGTCATCATTTAGACGTGTTAAACATGGACACTGTTCTATTTGGTGTTCTACATTATTTATTTATGAATGTTAGTATTATAGGGAAACGACAGGTTTGTGGTTTACCTGCGGTAACAGCGGTGTTCTCTCTTCATCTTCTCCGATGGGCTGATACTCGCTCACCGTCTGGATGCTGTAGTTTGCGCCGTTTCTCCCCATGTCCCACCGTGTAGTGTTTCTTTATTCCTTCTGAACCGACAAAAGGCGCACCGCTCGCACTCCGACACTACCGGAGCCGTCAGTACATTTCTCTGGTTCCCCAAACCACCGGCTCTAGCAAACGTAAACAGCCATTCACGTGATTCTCGACGGTCAATTTATATTATCCGTCACAGACCCACAAGTCGCATAGAAATGACGTAGGGTAAACGCATGTTCGCATGGCAGCAGTGTGGAGAAGGTAAGCTGTGGCAGTTTGTTTTTAATATAAGGATTAGCTTATATGTTCGTTGAATAACACGAATGAAGCTCTGAGGTTATAAGTCATTCTGTAATATGTCATTATGTGTAGATAACATACTGCTGTACATTTATCTACAAAATTTGTTAGGCGACGTTACTTCCAGGATTTCACTGGACATTTTTTAAAAATGATTTTTACAGACTAACATTTATGATTCTGCGGAAATATTTGCGTGAATGTGTTACTTAGCAGTGAAGATAAACCCATACAGCATTGCTATGGAAAGTATATTATCTTTTGACCTAAAATAAAAAATGGACTTCGTCTTTTATATAAGACAGAAAAACGGTTGAAACAGTTGAAAGCTGTGTTTTACACTAGCAAATCATTAGCATTCGAAAAAATCGTGCTAAAACATTTATATAATATGTTACTGCATTGCATTGTTTTCCCCAATACAATTAAAATTACAGCGCTTTCATCATAAAATAAGCATTTAAATCTGTTATCTTGCCGGTAGCGCGACTAATAGATTATTGGGAGATTTAGGGCCACGCATTATGTACATTTTATGCAAGCAATGTGCTATACTTTTGTGAAAATATAGTTGATTTACATTTTGGATCATAAATGGCAAGAGTAACAAACTGCCATTATGACTGGTTTGTGGCGCTAAGTAAAACTGTACAAATTTTTTTTTTTCATATTCTCACTATATATCATTTAGTCTATAAACTGTTCTGTTGGGGTCTCATGTCGTTTGATGGCTATTTGAACCATAGACTAAAAAAAACAAAAGGCCTAGAAGTAGCATGTAAACAGAATGAGGTGAAGTTGGTTTTATATTCGCACATTCAGATATTCTCCTTAATAATACAGTTTCAGAAATGTATTCTTTACAAATTCTAGATGGGGAAATCATAGTAGAAGCCATTGACTATCAGAGTACAACACTGTTCAGTCAATTAAATATTGCTAATGTTATTCTGAAGCCATTCTTACATGCGATTTCAGACCGAATATTCAAAGTACATGGTAATCAATATAGGGACCACGTCACAAGTTGTCACTCAACGAATGTGCGAATATAAAACCAACTTTACCTCAATTGTAAACAGACTGAAATGGCTTGCAGGGGTTCACTAAATGGAATTGAAAGATGCATAGTTGAAGCAACTACAAGTTTAGCGATTGATTTAACACACAGCTTTGTGGACTTTAGCTGAATATGCAGGTAACATCACATCCACAGCTCCTTAAAATCTGCAGGAAATCTGTTGCAATTAAAAAAATAAATACAATTCCAAGCTTCTCTGAACTGTAAGGTATTTGCTTGATTTTATTTTTTTTTTTAATTAAATTCTTGGATCACAGACCATAACTCTATCTCTCTCTTTTTCACCAACAGATCTGCCAGACTTTACATCACTTTTCAGAGACATCACAGTTGTACATTTACATCTCAGAATTTAAACCATTTTATGAGAACTGTGGTCCAGTCTCAGAAAGCCATGACTGACCAATCCCAGACCGATCTGGGCCTCTTCAAGCCCCCTTCCACAGTACGGGGCATGACGGATCTGGACCGCTCTGCTTTCGGTCAGACAGTGAGCGTTCCTGCCATACGGTTACCAACCAACATTCTCAACAAAGCAGTGAAGAGTTTGAAGAAAGTGGCATTACAGAGGCCAGGACTCAAACGCATCGTGGAGGAACACAGTGAAGATGGAAATGCAGACTGTAGTAATAATGCACATCGGCTGCTGTTATTGGACCCAAACAGCATTACATCTTCAGACTCGTTTGGCAGTGAGGAGGCAGAAGCTCTGAAAGCTTATAGCGTGCCTCAGGAGATCCAGAGCTATGAACTGAAACTCACCTATGAGAACTTTAAAAGCGAAGAGATTTTGCGAGCCGTTCTTCCAGAAGGACAGGATGTGACATCAGGATTTAGCAGAGTGGGCCACATCGCCCATATGAACCTGAGAGACCATCAGCTACCCTACAGAAAACTGATTGGTGAGACTATATATATAAAACAACAAATCACCACATTAAAAAAACTAACAGGTGCACGTGATATAATTGATCGCGGTTGGTCTCCCATCCGTAATCATTAGTAAGCCAATCAGATTAATCTAAACCCACTATAAATACATATACATATATAATTACTCCCTTATCTTCGTTTTTCCGAAGAATCGCCCCCATCCACTCCATCTTTCCCCCTTTCCTCCTTTAACAGGGGGAGTTCTCGAGAACTACCTGATCGTACACCCTTGCATGCTTTTCGAACAGGCTGGAGCCCTGGGCTGAATTATCTACATACCAAACCTGCTAATATTATCAAGCAATACCAAGCAAATAGTAAACTCTTGAAAGGAAAGAAGAAAAAAAAAGTTGTGACATGTGGCCAAGTATAGTGACCCCTACTCAGAAGTGTTAAATGCAGAGCAGAAATTCAGAGTGCACACACACTGTGAACACACACCCGAAGCAGTGGGCAGCTAGTTTGGTGCCTTGCTCAAGGGACTCACCTCAGCAATGGTATTGTGGATGTTGAGCGTGCTGTTCGTTCACTCCCACCACCTACAGTCCCTGCCGGTGCCACGACTCAAACCTGTAACCGTGCATTCACACGATGCTTCAGCGTCAATGCTTGACCGAGGGCATGTCTGAAGTTGGGGCTGACGCAATTGTCATAGGAGTGTCAGCCAATGAAATTAGTCCGCAATTGGCTATTGTCTGAGCTGAGGTATTTGCATAAAATGACCTGATTGGCTGACGCTTCCGTTGGCGCTTGAAAAGTTGAGAATTTCCCAACTTCTGCAGCGGCGCTGACGGATCCACAATGCAGTTCGGCAACACCTGACGTCACCCATTCAAAATGAATGGGAAGCGTTGCAGAGGCAGCTCATGTCATTTTAAAACTATATGCATTTTGTTGGTTGTGGAGCAAAAGAACATATTTTGAAAAATGAAAGATCAGCAGGGACATTATTAATTGTTTGTAGCTTAAATAATGTACATTATATAATTTTAGTCAAATACAGATTTGGAATGGTGTTGGTTTACAATTATTTATTTACTACATCTTTTCACAATTAATAATTTTTTAGATTTTAATTTTGTTCTATAAAAAGAAAAACATGAAATTCCTGACCAAAGCAAATATATAGTGAGGTTTTGTTCATCCATCATCAACAGAAATCAGCACAAACTAAAACACCTGATCTTGAGATTATTCGTACGGCGCTGCAAAAAGGGGTGAGATTAAACTAGACATTAAAAAACATATTTTCAATTTCTGTCCAGAGAGCTCATGTTTTGATCCTCAATTGGTCCCACGCACTCAAGTGATGCGATTTCGCAGGTCAGAGTTCACCAAGCTTGAACTTTCCAACGCAGCGAACTGCGAAACTTGACGCATGAGCTTGCATTTCCGGTTTGACCTATTCGTGTGCGTATGAATGGAAGTCTATGAGGGGAAAAGTGCAGTGTGACCGCAGCTTTAGTGTGTTGAATAGGCATGGGCTTGTATAAGATTCTGACGGTATGATAACCTATCAAAAATAACCAATAAAAATATCACGGTTTCACAGTATTGTGGTTACTGCTCTAGTATTCTTTTTAAATGTCTGGGTAAAAAACAAAAACTTTTTTCCCCTTTGAACACAATATATTTTATTTTGAAAAACATTTAAGATATTTTGGAGCAGTAAACATGTCAGGCTAAATAATTCAAATGAATCATTGACTTCTGCTGTCTTCATTAGTTTAAAAACACATATTTCATTACAATTTAATGCAGCATCTTTGATACGGTTGTCCTAAAAAACTTGGCGGTTTTAAAACCTTGACTTTTCTAAACCGTGGTATACCTTGAAAGCGGTTATCGTCCTATGCCTAGTGTTAAAGCAGGGTTAAAACTAAACTATGCAGGGCTGCTGTCCTCCAGGAATCCAGGAGTTTGACACCCCTGTTTTAGTGCATTTCAATTCCAGTCCTTCATCTTTTAGTTGTTTTTTACTTGTTTCGGTTTGTTTCAGGTCAAGTTATCATAGATAAGAACCCTGGCATCACCTGCGTGGTCAACAAGACCAACACCATTGACTCCACATACAGGAACTTCCAAATGGAGGTTTTGGCAGGAGAGTGTAACATGGTGGCAAAGGTGAGTTCACGTCACACATGGAATTCACCTAAATATTAATTATTAAACATTTACATGCGTCTATAATCAAAGTTTTTCCTCTCTCAGGTACGTGAAAATGGGGTATTATATGAGTTTGATTTCTCTCGTGTGTACTGGAACCCTCGACTGAGCACCGAACACGAGCGTATTGTTTCCCTCCTTCATCGAGGCGATACTGTAGTGGATGTTTTCGCCGGAGTCGGTCCATTCGCAATCCCAGCAGCTCGTCGAGGCTGTGCGGTCCTTGCTAATGACTTAAACCCAGAGTCTTTTCGTTGGCTCCAGCACAATGCAAAGCTCAACAAGGTCGACCAAAAAATAACAACGTCTAATTTGGATGGACGGGACTTTATCCGGGGGCCGGTCCGCGAGCGCCTTCCTGCTCTAATGAAGGGATCACAAAAGATACATGTGGTGATGAACCTTCCTGCTCTGGCTCTCGAGTTCCTTGATGCTTTCAGGGGTTTACTGGGCCCAAAACCAGACCAGAGTCTTTCTAACCTGCCTCAGGTGCACTGTTACGGGTTCTCCAAAGAGAATGATCCTCAGCGGGACGTAGTGGAGCGGGCAGAGGCCAGTTTAAAGACTAATCTGCAAGGACAGTGCTCCGTGCATCTGGTGAGGAACGTGTCACCTAATAAGGAGATGATGTGTGTGAGTTTTACTCTGCCGAGGGGAGTCCTGTACAACACACACACCCAAGACAGAGGTAAGAGAAGCTGGTAGAAGTTTAAAAGCATGAAGTATATATAAATACACATATGAAGTAATAATAAATACTTTTCTGTTCTGTTCGTATCTCAAAATATATAAATTAAAAATTGCAAGGAAAAACACAATTACCTTTATCATTCTGTGGCAAAAAAAAGCTAAATTAATTTCGTACTATGCCAAATGCTTAAATGTAAGTGATTACTGTAACTTCTGTAATTGATTGCGTTAACTTGCTATAAAAAATTGCTGCAATTCCTGCTGTATTATGTGTCTTTCTTCCTCCACAGACACTTCAGAAGAGCCATGTCCTAAAAAACAGAAGTGTGAAGATTCAACGAACTGAAAGAATTCAGTGTTTTGATTACTTGCATGTTAATATGATAAACCTTGAGTGTTTAGTTTTTTGTTCTTTTAATTTGTTTTAAATAAATTATCATTCCTGTTGCATTTCTCTGAGATGGTCAAGCAACTAACTCTGACACGAAGAAAATATACTTCGGTTTATTTAACCAACACTGCATAAAAAAAAAAACAACTGATCAACAAAAATATCTGTACACCTATTATAGCTCAGACCCTCTTAACAGAAAAACTGGGATGTTGCTTTCTTAAACTCCCAACTTCTCCCATTGTAAGTCTTTTGAAAGTCAGATGAAAGACCAGAGTGGAAATCTCCATTGTTTTACAATATCACAAGGAGAAGAGGCCACTGAAAGCGTCCTGGATGGCCCGATGACAGGCCAGTCCTGATGTATAACCGCCAGCCTGATCCTGCAGAGACGCGGCGCGCACGTGATTTAGAAACCTGCACACACAGAGAAGGCCAATAGCTGTAACACTGAATGCTTATATATGTTAATCCTCTAGAGGGAGCAGCTCTGTTGCTTTACCCACATGAAACCATGAATTTCACAATGACAAAAACAAATGTTACATTTCAAAATAGAAATAAAATCATGCAACAAAAAAAGATGACTGTCATTATTAAGATTATACTCAAAATACAATATATTCATACTATTCAAAAGTATGTAGCATTTTATTTTAAAATATATCTTTTGTGCTCAAATTTAAATCAATAAAATAATTAAAATGCAATTTCACTGTGTTGTCACAGCTGAATTTTCACATGATCCTTCAGAATCATGAAGTCAAAAAATAAGAGAAATTGGGAATGGAAACTGTCCAGTTTTAATATATATTAAAATAATATATCATAAAATTAGTGTATCAAATGATTAATTGTATCAAAAACAAAAGTTCATATTTACAATAAACTGTATCAATATTAATTATTATTATATTATTACATTAATATTAATTATAATTATATTACTATATTTGCATACTGCGTATACACTATATATGCATGACTATATTGTATAAAATGTTTGTATATAAAGGTTTATAAATATCTGAATGTTCATAAATATATATTTAATTTGTATATTTTTATATTTTATGTACAGCATGTGTGTGTATTTACACATATATTTATACACAATACACATGCATATATTATGTGAATACAAACTTTTATCTTGGATGCAATTAATCATTTGACAGCACTAAAAATGTATACATAATTCAGTGATACAATTTCTAAAATTCTGAAGCAAATTATAAAAGATTAAATGAGAAATAAAATATAAAAAAAAGCAATAATCAAAATTTGTTCCAAATCTGTGATTTCTAGAACATTGTGTCTTTACAAGGTCACAATCATTCTTGTTTCCCAAAAAGATGGAGAGGACAGAATAATGCAGAGAATGCCAGACAATGAGCCCCATCACACAGCAAAACATGTAACGCAGTTCCTTGAAAACATTGAAATAATGAAATGGCCAGTTTAGAGTCCTTATCTAAACCTGAAGGAAAAAATATCTGGAAAATAAAATTATGGTGACAATTATGGCTAAAGCATGGTATAGCCACAACTAAATGTCCTTCCAATTTTGAACAAGGAGTACACTATTTCTGTCTATAAAAAAAAAATCAAATGTACCTGTAAATAATTTGTTTTGTAACTAAACTAATGTAAGAATAAAATTTATATAGATAAAATATGAACATATGCACCAGAAACTATCCATATATCATTCCCCAAATTAACAACTACTGGTTACCCACAAACCATCAGAACAAGTGTCAGAGACCTAATGATTGTGGGTGGGACTGTGAGATCCCGCACTATCCCAGCATCCAACAAGCTCTCCAGCAGCTGGAGTCCACAGCGGCCATTCATTACGAGAGGACTGAAAATTACATGTAAGCTGATACTACAGTGAGAGGAAGGGAAAGATGGAGCGGGTCAGGTAACATCAGAAACACTTAGGCTCCTCTCAGCTTCACACACTTTCTAAACAAACAGAGATTACTGCTGCGCTGGAGCATGAGCTAATGCACACTGAATGCTGCCTTCAGTTCTTCATCATTAACCCATAAACCGATGCATACTTCCACATGAGAATCAGTCATCACATTTAATCCAGATTCTTTAGCCTTTAGTTCTGCCTTAAGTACAATAATATTAAAGCATTGGTACTGTAGTCAGAACAATAACAGAAATCTTAAGAGCAGCAATATCATAAAAAATAGGGCTATATAATTTGCATACAATACAAAAAACATAACTGCATTAAATTGAAGATTAAAAATAAATACAAGTAAAACAAAATAAAATGTCAGTAAAAGCACTTGACCTTTAGAAAATGCAAATGTACCACATTAGATCAAACTGTTGCTGCGTCTCAATTCACATACTATCCATCCTAAATAGTATTCGAAAATAGAATTAGTATGTCCCAAACCATAGTGTGTTGAAAAAAGTATGCCAAAGGTTCCCGGATGGTTTACTATTTCTGGTAAAACTACTAAATGTAGAAGCATCCATACTCTAACCGCTAATATTGCTCACAATACATTGCATGTTGGACATTAATTTGTTTAGAACTACAAACTCAGGTAAAAATTGTAAACAAACTACAAACATGGCAGACACGCAAGACCAACTGTCAAGTAGAGAGGCTTGAGTAAAGTTGTTTGAATGACTGTTAATCAATTTTTAGCCCACTGGAACATATTTAAACCGCGTTTTCAGTAGTATATTTCATCTGCAACAACAATGTAAACTTATATTAAGATATGTCTGAACATTAACTTCCGAATGCATAACTACCCAAAGACCTGAAGAGAATTCTTTGCATGAAAGACTCGTGAATGGGAGATTATCCTGCTGCTGCTTCTCCAGTAAGGTAGGTAATTAAATGTGAAAGAAATGTGGATGATGTGTGGATGATTGACAGGGGATGTAACGAAGCAACATAGCGATCTGTTAATGAGGAAGTAGTAGGTCCCAAAGCTTGCATACTCTTTTGTTACACACTCAAAAGTATATACTTTTCCTTTACAAAAAAGTACATACTTTTAGGGTGTAGTATACGCATCTGAATTGGGACGCAGCTTAAATATTATAAGAGCTGATTTATTTCCCATAAACTCTACATAAGGCTTGCAGGACTAATCTATGTATTTTTATGTACATTTAAAAATATATATGTCTATTAGGGTTGGGTCGATAGACGATGCCATCATCCATCGTTGATGGCTGATAGACATCACGATGCTGAGCCGGCGTCGCAATCCTCGGCCCCGGCCCCGTCGCAGCAGTAACCCGCTCATGAAAAATACACGCAGCCCCGTTTACACTAATACGTCTTAGTTTTAAAATGGCATTTTAGAACAAAAACGATCCAGGTCCAATTCTGAACAGCCCTCCATTCACACTATAATCGCTGAAAACGCACAACACAAGACCACACACACACACAGAGAAAGAGCGGTATGCACTCTGAGAATTCTGAGGCCCCTGGGCACATTGTCTTGTCGGGCCCCCTACCTGGCCGCACCCCTATAGTTGAATTAAAAAATTAAATTAATATATTTTTTTTAAATAAAATGAATCTATAATGTATTGCCCGCCTTTTTAAAATAAATGATATATAGTACATATATTTATAGTCTACAGAAATTTTACTTATTTTTAAAGTACACTTTAATAAAAAAAAATATATATATACTAATAAAATTTGTGAAAATTTATGGTTTTCAGTATACTTGTTCAAGTTCACTGAAGCAGTATAAAAATATATATTTTAAATGGTATTTGTTGTAAATACAAATTAGTTTTATTAAGATGTCGCTACACTCAAAAAATATATTTTTTTGCTCATTCAAACTACTTATGGCGACGCAGTGGCGCAGTAGGTAGTGCTGTCGAAAAAGGTCGCTGGTTTGAGCCTCGCCTGGGTCAGTTGGCATTTCTGTGTGGAGTTTGCATGTTCTCCCTGCGTTGGCGTGGGTTTCCTCCGGGTGCTCCGGTTTCCCCCACAGTCCAAAAACATGCGGTACAGGTGAATTGGGTAAGCTAAATTGTCCGTAGTGTGTGAGTGTGAATGAGTGTGTGTGGATGTTTCCCAGAGATGGGTTGCAGCTGGAAGGGCATCCGCTGTGTAAAAACGAGCTGGATAAGTTGGCAGTTCATTCCGCTGTGGCGACCCCGGATTAATAAAGGGACTAAGCCGAAAAGAAAATAAATGAATGAACTACTTATTTAAAATGAGCTGAAACAACACAATTCTTGAGATTTCATTGGGACAACTTAAATGTATGTCGATTGAACATAAAAAAGTTAAAAGTGTTAAGTTAACTTAGTCAATTTGTGTTGGGACAACATGAATGAATTGAGTGGTACCCTGCATTTTTAACAGTGTAACATTTAACTCCAGGTGGAAAAAAACAGTTTATAAAAAGAACTATTTAGATGCTGTTTATACACATATGAATTAAGCTAAACCTTATTAAATACCCACGAGCCACTTGTGACTTTGTTACGTTTTCGTTATTTAAATTTTTACACAAAAATATTTCCTTTCTATTAAAATAAATGTATTTCCAATCCGACATGAAATGGGGAAAAAAAATTATGAGTTAATCAGACATTGGATTCGAACCGGTTGATGATCGATCGCATCAAAATATGTTGCCATGTGCTTTACAAACTAAGCCACTCACACCGCTGTCAATTGCACTTATTAGTTAAGTTGTCTCTGTCAATCAAAAAGTGATGGGCGGAAATCGCTCAAATAGCTTATTCCAACGAGGTGCACTACTTGCACTTAGCCTAAATAGACACTCCAAAATCTGCATTTTTTCCCCCCTCGCAGGGGGCCCAAGTGCACACGGGCCCCTGGGCCTGTGCCCATAATGCCCATTGGTTAATCCAGCCCTGGCTGCAGTGTATACACGCGTCTGAGCTCCAGCAGTCAGGTATTTTGCTTTCACACTTGTAATTAGTAATTTTAGCGAAAATCTCAGATACTGTTGATTGTGCACCTTTTTTACCAACCAAGTTTGTCGACGCTATTATAACGACACAGATCACTCTGCCTATTCATGCCAGAGTCCCGCGGAAAAAATGATTGTTAGATGGTAATTTGTGTGTAAGTTATCTTTATTTATTTATAATTTGGTTATGGGTAAAACAAAGACCATGCAGGTCAGGTAGTTGAAACGGTAGGCTACAAACAATTAATTTGTTATGAATTAAATAATTATTCATAAATAATTAATTCACCGCCACCTACGACGACGCCATCGTCCATCGCGATGTTTCACATTAGACATCATACTATGCCAAACTGGTCGACATTGCCCAACCCTAATGTCTATGATACAAATTACATATGAATTTAAAAATCCAAAAAAAGTTTTTGTATAATTTAGTTTTTATGCACATGTTTGTATCAACAAATATATAACACACACACACACATATATCAAACAAACAAAACGAACAAACATTTTTGTTCGTCAAAACAAACTTTTATTTTGGATGCGATAAATCACGATAAATCTTTGCCCAACACTACTTTTTATTAAAAAAAAAACTGTATATTACATTATTGCATCTTTAGTAATTCTAAGGTAAATATTTTATTATCATACAAATATATATTATTTGAAATTGATTAGTATGTTACATTTATTATTATAATTTTTATATGAACGACCTCCATCGAATACAGAATACCAAAGTACTAGAATCTTCCTCCTAAAGAAAACAGTAGTTTGGGAATAGATTAATGTGAGGGTTTAAACTATGACTAAGGTGTTTGGGAGGATTTTACTGGTTGTCTGACGTTGTCTCCATCTCTTTGATATGCTGACATTGTTCATGTTGAAATTTTGACATGAGCTGACCAGTATTTTGACTTTAAATGCAGCTGTATCTGCTGCTCATATATGATGATAATGATGATGTGTGTGTGTTCACCATCGATTTCTCATCCCAGCCTTTAATACTAAAGTGTGAATGTGTGCTGGTGAGAGTTTGACTTTCCAAACACCCTGAAGCAGCTGCTGGACAATCTGTCATTTTAACAGGGTCAGTGTCACACACGCATTCCTCAAGCAGATCTGATTGCCTGCACTGCCATGCCACACACAAACACAAATATATGGTTTACAAGGACGTAGGCGTAACGTATTTTATACTGTAAAAAATACTTAATATATTGCCTTACACTAGCCCTACCTCTAAACTCAACCCTCACAGGAAACCTGGGGCAAATTCCGAAGGTCAAAAGTCCCCGTTAAGTATGATTTTTAAAGCATTTTGAGTTACACAAGGCATGTGATGTCCTCGAAAAACAACTTTGTCATACCAGAGTTATACCCATGTCATACTACAAATTAGTGTCTCCATAAACCACACAAACAAATATACACATCAAATTACAATACCATAGTGCAAAAATCCACATCAGAAGAGTTTCTAGAGCAAGCTCATCTAAACAACACCAAAACATCCAAATCCGACATCCACCAGAACATGATGCATCATTAAAGGTGACATATCATGCAAATATGACATTACAAGTGATGGGTAATATAAAATGTGGATTCAGACATCCCAGTGACTTTCTCTGGGAAAAAGAAATCATTTATGAGGATCAGTTTAATGCACTTTCTGAAGCATGAGTCAATACCACCGCTTCAAGCTTTAACTTCATTCCCAAAACTAGTGTATCGCTTTATATTTTGAGAATGTTTACAAATTTCCTTTACGACTGTGCCCATTAACATGCTAATGCGGAAAAAGTTATCGTAGTCTCTAACTGTACCCAGGGAGACCAGGGGTCCGTTCTTCATATGTGGATTACTCAATTAGCTGGATTTGGTTTTTGACAATCCAGGATTGTTTCATTCTTCAAAACTCATCCCATAGTTGTTGTCATAGCAACAGTTCTGGTAGCTCAAAGCTGCTACGCAGCAGGTTTATTTCATATAAACAGTATTAGATTGGCTCAATTCAAGCAAAGGCAACACTGAATGTATGTACCAAATGCTAATATGATTGTTATATACACTTAGGAAAATAGTAAATTAGTAAAAAAAATAAATAAATGAATAAATAAAAATATCTCTAAAAAAAAAAAATAATTATATATATATATATATATATATATATATATATATATATATATATATATATATATATATATATATATATATATATATATATATATATATATATATATAAAATTCCAGTTTAAGTTTAAAGTGTGAGTATATATATATGCAATCTGCACTCTTAAATAAAAGTGTCACGGGGTGATTCTCCCCAAGGGGTTCATATATATTAATATGGACTTTTTAGATACAAACGCGTACTATTTTAAGGTACCAACTAGCTTTAGTACAATTTGTGTACAATAATAGACATGCACAATTTTCAACTGTTTTTTTTTTGTTGTTTTTTTTAAAGGAATAATAATTTATGCAGTCATGCACATGTTTTGACCGCTAATATGCCGATGATTTGATGCTTTGCAAAAGTTGCAGACACCTTTACAGATATCAAAATGCTTTTTTGATGCAAAAATTATTTATACAGCCAGTTATTCCTTACGTCGATTAAGACACTTGATTAGGCCTAGGCTACTAGAATAAAGAAAATCCACTCTAAATTGCTAAATACTCTTGACACATGAAAGTGTAAGCAGCCCACAACAAAGGTGGAAAGTTATAGCGCATCATATTTCATAAACTGTTTACTACAAATTTTATGTAATTTTACTCACATGGATAATTGAATATTAATCAGATGATGTCATTACACTGCTGTGCCGTCAGCCAATCATGGCATTGCTGATCATGATTTCGAGGATCGATAGATCTGTCCTTCACAACACACGCAGCGATCTCAGATCAGTTCATCCAGACATTTTAATCTGATTTGCGAACTTGTTTAAAGAACCAAATTAGCCAGAGATCAGTTATCAAGATTACAAGATCCCGGAAACGCCAAATCATCTTGGATCGTTTAAGTGAGGTACGAAGAACAGACCCCAGAGTTGTCTTCAGATTAATCCTGACGATTGTCACCATCAGCATAATTCATAAACGCACTGTAAAATTGTAAACGCACTGAAAAAAAAAGACATTTTTTCTATTTCTGCAAATATCAGAGAACTGTATTAGCACATATTATTTGCACATCAGAACAGAGCATTAACATGCAGGTCAAGGGGTTTAATCAACCTTACTACAGCTACACTGTAAAAAATATTCGTAGATTAGCAATTTTTTGTGATTCATGCTTGTGTTTTTTTTCCTGTTTATATGATTTTGAATTGCATTGGGACCTTGAAAAGTTTGAAAAAGTGACTTTTATGAAAAATTTTAATAGTTAAAGTGATATATTGTCAGGGTTGGTCTTGTACAGGGCTCAGCACACATGAGTACACTCCTCACAAATCTCTCATTTATATTAGTATTTCTATAGGATGCTTTACAATATTATATTTGTGCATATACAGTAGTCAACATTTGGACCAAATCCAGAGCTAATCTAACAAAAAAATTTAAGACAATAGTCCAAAATTTGTAGTCCAAATTTACATGTTAGGGAAAAATATTAAATAAGAATAAAAAGATGCAAAAATCAGGAGAAACAAAAAATATCTTGCAGGAATTGAAATGCATTATCTTTATATTTTTGAAGACGTACGGTGACTAAAATGTTAGGGTTTTTAATAAATATCTCTCTTGTCGGCACCAATCGTGTAGTGGTTAGTGCATCGACACATGGCACTCCGGTGCTCATGGAGAACCAAGTTCGATTCCCACCTCGAGGTCCTATGCAGATCCTTCCCCTCTCTCTGCTCCCCACACTTTCCTGTCAAATACTCTCTACTGTCCTATACATTAAAAATTAACAGAGCAGAGATTAGGGTCCCAAATTACAATTCACAACCGTAAATAAATGGAAAACACTTTGAATCACAAAATATGGAAACTATTTACAAATATTTTTTACAGTGTACATACATTTTTTCATTAAATCTTCAATAATGCCCTCATACAGAATTTTTTTTTAATGCACACTGGGTTTGCCATCAAAGTTCAGCTGTCTCTTGCTAGCTCTTACACATAATAAGAGAAATGGGAGGTGGATTGGGCATTTGCAAGCCAAATTTACTATTGAAGCCAAGGCCAGAATCTTTGTTTTAAGCTAGTTTGCATAAGCAAATTTCAAATCAGGCTCCTCAAAAATTTGCTTCCAAAAAAAAAGTCATTTCTTCAGTCACTGACCTTTCTAATCTTACATTCTTACTGTACTAAATCATTCACACTAGAAAAAGACTTATATTTTATAAAAAGACATTGCTGTTGTGGATATTTATATATAAAACTATACATGTATTTAGGAGCACAATGAAACTTATTATAATAATTTATGTTCTCTTTATTTTTAGCAAGTTATAAGTGTTCTTGTTTTAACTGTCTGGTCATTAGACATGCTTATTTTAACAATATCACTTGTACTTTACTACCTAAACAAATAACAATCAACCAGATTTATGTTGAAAAACACAATAAAGCTACTGAGCATGTCCATACACGCTCCCTCTTCTGACCTGCTGATGGATTACTTCCTGTCTGGCACAAGATGACTTCCTGTATGGCAAAGTGTGTTTTTAAAGAAAATGTAGTCTAAACATTGGAATGGTGATGAAAGTCGAGTCCTGGCAACTGTTCTGACGTGAAGGGTATTATACTAAGAAATTAACAAAAAACTACTTCTAATTTATAAATATTAGAAATTTAACATATAAATTAATAAACATTGGAGCATTTCAATAGTGTTTTAATATTTATCAATCATTATTATTTAATCAGTAGTATTATTAATATATACTATATATATTAATATTATATTTTTCATCATCATTATCATTATGCATAATATATTTGGACCACACTGCATAATAAGGACAAAATGTTTATATAAATATATATATATATATATATATATATATATATATATATATAAATATATATATAAATATATATATATATATATATATATATATATATATATATATATATATTATATATATATATATATATATATATATATATATATATATATATATATCAGGGTAGTTTCTACCGTTTCTCAAGTCAAATTTAAGACCTTTTTTAGACCATTTTAAGACTATACTGCCATGAAATTTCAGACTTACACAAGGCTAAAGTACAAGATTTTTTATTAGCCAATGTAAAAACTTAATAACATTAAAACCAATGTTATTGTAAATAATAAAATGTTAGAGTGATTGGATGGGTGTTGGCACCAATTGGGTATAGCTTTACATGGACCCTACAACACAAATATTTCAGTGAATTACCACTCTGCAGATACCCTATTAATATATATATATATATATATATATATATATATAATATATATGCTATATATATATATTATATATATATATATATATACATACACACAGGCAGTGCAGAATTATTACTCAAATGAGTATTTTGACCACATCATCCTCTTTATGCATGTTGTCTTACTCCAAGCTGTATAGGCTCGAAAGTCTACTACCAATTAAGCATATTAGGTGATGTGCATCTCTGTAATGAGAAGGGGTGTGGTCTAATGACATCAACACCCTATATCAGGTGTGCATAATTATTAGGCAACTTCCTTTCCTTTGGCAAAATGGGTCAAAAGAAGGACTTGACAGGCTCCGAAAAGTCAAAAATAGTGAGATATCTTGCAGAGGGATGCAGCACTCTTAAAATTGCCAAGCTTCTGAAGCGTGATCATCAAACAATCAAGCGTTTCATTCAAAATAGTCAACAGGGTCGCAAGCGTGTGGAAAAACCAAGGCACAAAATAACTGCCCATGAACTGAGAAAAGTCAAGCGTGCAGCTGCCAAGATGCCACTTGCCACCAGTTTTGCCATATTTCAGAGCTGCAACATCACTGGAGTGCCCAAAAGCACAAGGTGTGCAATACTCAGAGACATGGCCAAGGTAAGAAAGGCTGAAAAACGACCACCACTGAACAAGACACAAGCTGAAACGTCAAGACTGGGCCAAGAAATATCTCAAGACTGATTTTTCTAAGGTTTTTTGGACTGATGAAATGAGAGCGAGTCTTGATGGGCCCGTGGCTGGATCGGTAAAGAGAGCTCCAGTCCGACTCAGACGCCAGCAAAGTGGAGGTGGAGTACTGGTTTGGGCTGGTATCATCAAAGATGAGCTTGTGGGGCCTTTTCGGGTTGAGGATGAACTCCCAGTCCTACTGCCAGTTTCTGGAAGACACCTTCTTCAAGCAGTGGTACAGGAAGAAGTCTGCATCCTTCAAGAAAAACATGATTTTCATGCAGGACAATGCTCCATCACACGCGTCCAAGTACTCCACAGCTTGGCTGGCAAGAAAGGGCCTAAAAGAAGAAAAACTATTGACATGGCCTCCTTGTTCACCTGAACTGAACCCCATAGAGAACCTGTGGTCCATCATCAAATGTGAGATTTACAAGGAGGGAAAACAGCACACCTCTCTGAACAGTGTCTGGGAGGCTGTGGTTGCTGCTGCACGCAATGTTGATGGTGAACAGATCAAAACACTGACAGAATCCATGGATGGCAGGCTTTTGAGTGTCCTTGCAAAGAAAGGTGGCTATATTGGTCACTGATTTGTTTTTATTTTGTTTTTGAATGTCAGAAATGTATATTTGTGAATGTTGAGATGTTATATTGGTTTCACTGGTGAAAATAAATAATTGAAATGGGTATATATTTGTTTTTTGTTAAGTTGCCTAATAATTATGCACAGTAATAGGCACCTGCACACACAGATATCCTCCTAAAATAGCTAAAACTAAAAACAAACTAAAAACTACTTCCAAAAATATTCAGCTTTGATATTAATGAGTTTTTTGGGTTCATTGAGAACATGGTTGTTGTTCAATAATAAAATTAATCCTCAAAAATACAACTTGCCTAATAATTCTGCACTCCCTGTGTATATATATATATATATATATATATATATATATATATATATATATATATATATATATATATATATATATACACACACACACACACACACACACACACACACACACACACACACACACACAGTTAAAGTCAGAATTAGCCCCCTTTTTAATTTTTTTCCTTTTTTAAATATTTCCCAAATGATGTTTAACAGAGCAGGGAAATTTTCACAGTATGTCTGATAATATTTTTTCTTCTGGAGAAAGTCTTATTTGTTTTTTTTTCCGGCTAGAATAGAAGCAGTTTTTAATTTTTTTAAAAACCCTTTTAAGGTCAATATTATTAGCCCCTTTAAGCTATATTTTTTTTCGATAGTCTACAGAACAAACCATCATTATACAATAACTTGCCTAATTACCCCAACATGTCTAGTTACCTAATTAACCTAGTTAAGCCTTTAAATGTCACTTTAAGCTGTATAGAAGTGTCTAGAAAAATATCTAGTAAAATATGATTTACTGTCATCATGGCAAAGATAAAATAAATCAGTTATTAGAAATGAGTTATTAAAACTATTATGATTAGAAATGTGTTAGAAATGAATCTTCTCTCTGTTAAACAGAAATTGGGGAAAAAAAATAAACAAGGGGGCTGATAATTCAGGGGGGCTAATAATTCTGACTTCAACTGTATGTATATATATATATATATATATATATATATATATATATATATATATATATATATATATATATATATATATATATGTTTTGTGTGTGTGTGTGTGTGTGTTTGTGTGTGTGTGTGTGTGTGTGTGTGTGTGTGTGTGTGTGAGAGTTTGTATATATACATTTATAATATATTTTATTTATATTCATTTGAACTCTTTGTATATTAAAGAATACTGATCAAAATATATAATGGTTTCCAAAGATATTAAGCACTAAAACTGATTTCATAATATTTACTAATAATAAATATGTCCTGAGAATTAGATTAGCATATAACAAGGATTTTCATAACACACATAAACATCTTCAATTTTTAAAACAGAAAACGAGTTCAACAATCAATGATGTAATGCAAATAATATTCAATAATGTGTCATAATATATGGACTTTTATGTAAAATATGTCAAAAGGTCACTTCTTTCAAAAATGACTAATCCTAAACTTAGAAATGCTAAAAATGTAACTTGAATTATTTCAAAAAAATGAAAAAAGATTAAATAAACAAAGACTTGCACACAAGCTGAGTCCTGTCCAATAACTAATGTCTCTGAAACTAATTACCTTATCCAAACCTCTGCAGACACGTCTCCAAATGCGCCAGAGACATCACTCAACACTGTGTGTGTGTGTGTGTGTGTGTCTGTGTGTGTGTGTGTGTGTGTGTGTGTGTGTGTGTGTGTGTGTGTGTGTGTGTGTGTGTGTGTGTGTGTGTGTGTGTGTGTGTTTCCTGAAAGTGTCTGATGGGAAAATTACTGATCCATCAATCAAGGCCAAAACCAAAACTGAAATGTACTTGCATTACGCAACATTGTACAAGTAAATGAAAAATGAATAGCTATCTCCCCCCCAAAAAAGGAGAGAAAAACTCTGTACTCTCTGTTCAAATAAAACACATGTATAACTGACTGCATTTAAAAGCATAGAGTGTGAAGAAGAAGAAAGAAAAACTTCAACTCAATCACCTCTTTTCAAGACACACACACACACACACACAGCTGTCTTTAATAAAAAGCTCCACCCACCAGTATTTATACAGGTACAGAACAGGAACGGACACAGAGGACGGGGTTCGCCCCGGGGGTGAGGAGGAAGTGAATACATACATGACCCTCCAAAAACACAAACCAGTCCAACATAAATCTCCACTAACTCACTGTCAAAACACACCAAGACAAATAGCAAAAAACAATCCGTCTCTCTGTCAGCCTCACACATACACACAAACACTCAGAGACTCGTCCGCTCTCCACTTCAAAAGACTGAAGCTGGTCAAATTCTTTGATGCAAAAACAGAGGAAAGAAAAAAAAACACAGAACTATGGAGAAAAAGAAACAAAGAGAGAATGATCCACCCTATCAGTTCTTTTCATAACCCTCACTCTTTTTCTTCTCCTGTCCTCTGCTTTTCAGCTCAAACCACATCACAAGATCCTCTGCTGAAGATCCCAATGTGTGTGTGTTGGTGAGGTCAATAAAAGTTAAGCTCTATCAACAGCATCTGTGATAGAAATACACTTACAATGGGAGTCACCGAGTCACTTTTGCTCTCTAGACTTCAACCATTTTGAGAATGGGCAATTGGTCCTCTGTTTTGACCTATCCCAGTACAGACAGATGAGTGAGAAGTGAGAGCATGCAGCCACAGTGAGCATACACCCAGAGCAGTGGGCAGCTATTGCTTCTAGTGCCCCTCAGCTGGATATCAAATGTGGGAGAAAGTGCAGTTCATGCTCGAGACTGGAAATCAAATTATAAGTCCAACTCCCTAACCATTAGGCCGACTGCCCATCTACAGAACATCAACAGATTTTAAGCTAAAACTCTGAGAGCCAAAATACATATACATATCCTGATGATACACTGAGGTCTGATGATGCAAAAGGATGAATTTCTACCATGTATCAATTGAGCTGATCTAAACCTTTGAGTACCTATGATGTTTGAGTAAATGCATTGTATGTCAGAAATCTTGTGCTCAAGATTGACAAACAATAAGCCAGGAACATCTTGAATGGCTCAATGGTGAGTAAATTAACAGCGAATTGAAGTAGTTTTTTTTTTATTTGTTTAAAGGGCACCTATGGTGAAAAATCTACTTTTCAAGCTGTTTGGACAGACATATGTGTAGGTATAGTGTATAGACCGTCATATTGGGGTGATATAAACACACTCAGTCCTTTTTTTTCAATTTAACAACATAAAAACGGTGGACTAATTGGAGCGGTTTTGAGATCGACCACAACTTGACGTAGGTGTGCGGTCCCCTCGCCCACCAATATTGATTGACAGGTGCGTATTACCATATCCTCAGTATGTTGTTTCACGTCCGCCATTTTCAGATTGTGAGTCAAAGCGACGTCACCAAAGAAACACCCTTGCTCATTGGCTCCACTTTCACGTTATTGCTCTCCTCCGCGCCATTGTTTGCATACATGTGTACTTTTCATTGCGTCTTCCTTAAACTTCAGCGGTTTGCATTTCCCGCGGTCACAGAAGCTCCCTGTCATCTTAACTAGGTGCAACTGGAAAGTGCGAGCGCGTTTCCTCACGTGCGCGTCCCTCCATTGGAAATAACGAACTAACGACGCCCAGCGCCATGCATTTCTCGGTGTCGCGGATGAAAGTGAGGACCGGGAGGGAGGGGGTGGGTGTCGCGGATAAAAGTGAGGACCGGAGGGGTTCGCTCACTATTCTGCCGCCTAGGTCGCCTCAGGACACTGTTCAAATTTCTGCCGCGCCACAGAGTGTCAGCGCGTCTGGTGTGCCGTGTCGCGGCTCTGAGCGGCGCATCCGGTGTATGATGATCTTTAGTTATAGCCTCAAGCAGGTCGTACACAAGAAGCGCCGCTCGGCGCCACGCAGCAGCATGCATTTCTGAATTCTAAACATAAGTTTCTATCAGAGGACACACACCGGTGCCGCAAGTGTGCGATACTTTCAACTGTCATGTGCGCGCCGCGTCGTGGTGCATCCGGTGTGTGATGCCCTTCAGTCAAAGTTAATTCAGTGTGCTTGGTTATTAGTCTCGGTGTAGGCTACAAGCTCGGAGCTTTAAACTAGCACACAGTTGGCTGTAAAACTATACAAAGACACAAATGATTTTGTAGTCTCTGCTTGGTCTGTGTCCGAGTCGTACATGTACAGCTGAAATGCTGGTCCTCTCACTCATGTTGCTTCATACACAAGGAGGGGAGCTCTTGGCTCCGCCCCCTTGTTAAGTTGGGCGGGAAGTCGAAACTAATTTTCATGCGAAGCAACACGCCCCTAAAACAACGAGCTGTGTACACGCCCCCAAAATCACACTTTTTAACACATTATAATAAAAAAATCTGAATTGTGTTTTGAACTGAACCTAAACAGGCACACTCAGAAGAACCAAAATATTAATATTACATCTTAAAAAAAGGGTAAAATAGGTGCCCTTTAATATTCCTATAAGGTAGGGCCAAAGAGCTTAGAATCACCAAGAGGCGACACTCAATAGAATGTTCCAATGCAACAGCAACGCGCAGCAGCAGCCCCGTGATTCAGCCATTTTGGAGTGAAAGCAATTGGCCGTCCATTGGATCTTATTGCTGTCGTGATGGCAAGCAGCTGCTTTGTTTTTTATTTATTTATTTAAAAAGCGCATTAAAGCTGAGATACAACCTGAAAGACGACAATACAACGCTTACTATTACAATCATCAGCACTTTTAATAGTTTATTTTACAGACTTAATCTTTATATTTTAACTATACTTATTTTCTTGGAACTGTCACTTTTAGGTTAAATTACTTTAAATTAATTTAATAGTTTACACACTGGCATAATATAAATGAATACTGACATGGTCAATTAAATGAACATGACTTTCAAAATGGGATGTTGATAACGGACTGACAGTACACTTTGTTGCAGTATTATATGTTATAATTGTATTTAGTATTTTTTAGAATAATACATTTTATGTCAAAAGCCACTTTGTCCAATATGATTGAATTCTGACACATAAATTCATCATATATATATACACACACATACACATCTATGGTAATATTATTATAAATTTGTCTCCTGTTCTGATTCCAATTAAACACATATGGGGAATTTTGAAGAGACATCAAGTTGAGCATCTCTGAGCAACTCAAAGAGGAGTCATTTTTGAAGAATGGAAAAGATATGTTTACTACTCATTTTTTTGCACCACCATAATTTAAGTAAAACTTCAAAATTAGTAATTTAAAAACCTTACTTTCATAAGTTAAACAGATATATTAAACTTATGTCTTGTCAACATTTTGGAAATTGTTTTCTTTTCATTGACATATTGTTTAAAATGTTGCTTTTCAATGGGGTGTATGAATATATAATATTTTAACTCATATTTAACTCAATATTTTAATTCATTCTGTCTAACGTTACTTATCTGTGCTGTTGTTCTATTTAAATTTTCTTTCCATAATGGCCGCCGTGTGACACTAGCGGCATCTAGTGGCTGTTTCCCAAATAGCAACAGAATGTCGCCTCTGTGATTCTATGCTCTTTGGTAGGGTTGCAAAATTAAATCAAAAAAAAGATCAGAATCTCGATTCGACCCCACACACAATCTTAATTCTGCTTCTCTATGATTCAGCCAATTATACTCTCAAGGTCAGAAGATAAGCGTGAATGCGGTCACACAAGACTTCACATCATTTAATATACGTTGCACAGCAACATGGACACCTCTAAATGGTTTATAAGTTATAATTCACCTAAAAATGTCATTTCTGTCTTCATGTAATGACGTATTTGTGGCTGCAAAATCTCGCATGAGCTGAGCTGATGTATACTTTAGTGATCAGAACCTGCATAGGCTGTGAATAACAGGTAATAAAGTTGTAAATAACGTTCAGTTTGTTGCACACAGTGATTGTTTGTGTGCCGCACGGGAAGAATGATTTGCATATTTGATGGCAGCCATGACATGAGCAGCACTCGGCAGTGAAAGTGAAACTGAAAACACATCATTTAAATGATCATATCGCATTTTAGAGTTATGATTACGACAAGCATTTGATAGGTTTTTCTTTCATATCGAACACAAAGTGTTGTGTTTGAAAATAAATGTTTACAGAGTCAGTATAACTACTCTAGCCTATACAGTATAATGTTGAATATGATGCAAGAGGGAATCTGATATTGACAAATGTTTCGTTTTAACAGTAAACAAAATGGTCTAATAATGTTAGTTAGATAGTTAGTTAGTGACAAATGACAAGCATAATTCAATTTCAGAATTATGAATAGTTGTATTCTGATGTAATCACTTTACTGTGCATTAACAATGAGGACAAATTTAAAGTCCATTCAAGTCCACCATTCCAAGTCAAAATTTAGCATTTTAACAAACAGTAGACTACACATAGGTCTAATATTATTATTGTTGTTTTACCATATGTTTGAGAAAAAACAATAATAAAAGCCTACTCATTAAACTTTTTTCACATCTACAGAATGAGAAAAAAAAAATAACAATAATAATAGCCTACTCATTAAACTTTTTTCACATCTACAGAATCGTGAGAAAATCACGATCCTCATTTTAGCCAGAATCATGCAGCCGTACTATAAGCTATTTTATACCTTACATTAAAAGGCACACAATAACTATATAAAAACAAATAAAAACCGACAAAGCATATTTCACCCAAAACTAACATTTATTTTTGTGTGAACTACAATAATAATATTGTAACTCTAGTCATTAGTAGACTTTAACATTGACTGGGTCTCTTTGCTGAAGCATGCATTAATTATTAAATATTAAATTATGTTATGAGTAAATTTAATTAAATAACATTTGGTGAATAAATTACTGCAGTCATGAGAGGTTCTCAATACCATAGTTTTTAAAGCAAAATGTTTGAGAAGAGCAAGAGTGTGTCTTTCAGAGAAAGTAAAAGTTTAGTGAAGCGCGAAACTGCAAACATAGCAAAAATGTCAACAGACTTCCTGTTTACCCTGGGAGCAGTGCACCATGGGAGATGTGGTTTATTTGTTTAAATAAGAGGTCGTTTATCCTTGTCAAACACACACACACACACACTCACTGGCAGAAAAGAAAGAGAAACGTTACAAAAGGGAAACAACCTTTGCATCAAAAAGGTAACTCGTTTTAAATAAAATTCAGCCTGTTCCTCATTGAGGTCTTATGAAACTAAATGATCAACTGGCATAATTACCAAGGACCACGGTTTTAGATAAAAGCTTTAACAAATGAACTCTGGATGGACTGAGGATGAGTAATAATGTAATGTAATGTAATACAGCTCCATGGAATACTTGATTCTGGTAGATCAATCATGATATTCCACAGTTTTTATTCCCAGATAACAACCGATAAAACTAATTACACAAGCTCATCTGGGAAATCATCTTGACCATCAATGAATATATTCATATCATTATCTGTCACTCTGCTCTTCTTCATTGTTTAGAGCCATCTTGAAACGTAATAATAATAATAATAATAATAATAATAAAGGTTCATGTAGGCTGCATCCAGGCATTTGTTAAGAACAAATGTTTCTTTAGAAAACTTTCCATTTATTTAAATAGTTAGTACATTATATAGCTCAGATTTATTCTGCAATAACAACCGGCTGGATATACATTATTCCTTACATATAACACAATACATTTAGAAAGTGCAAGTGATTCTTACCCTTTTCGGCCCAGGTGATCCAGTTCTGGAACAGGCGGCCCATATGTGTCAATGTACAGAGGCTGATAAACATACAAAACTTCCTCCACGCGGGACACAGAAGCCAAAGATACGGTCTGACCCTAAAGAAAGGAAACCGAAAGACACATTTTTGCAGTACAAAAAATGTGTAAATAAAAAAATAGGTTAGCATGTTTGTTTTTTAATTGATTGGTTAAGAGCTCTGACCGCTCCTTTGACATTTCTTTTAGTTTAGGGTGTTATTTTACTGGACAATCACATGAAAGTACATTTACATTATAAGTACATTTAGATGCTCAGAGCACTAAAATGTTAGATTCAGAACGCTTCATTTTTTAATTGGCATCATACAGCACCATTGGAGGTGAGTATTTAACACACTCACTGGGTATATATGGAACAGTTAATGCAGATGACCTCATTCAAACAGCACCAACAGACATTCAGTCTGAGATGGAGTCACTCACATGAATGAAATAGTGCCAACAAACACACACACATCCCTCTGTGGATCCAGATCCAAGCAGGGGATCTAAAGACGTATGACAACATCACTCACCGCCAACACACACACACTCACACACACACAAGGGACAGTGGAGTTGCTGGAGACAGACAGAAACCACAGCATGGAAGGAGTGTGAGTGTGTGTGTGGAGGGGGAATTTCCAAGGGAGAGCTGTTCTTTACTTTGGCCTCAAAGTACTACACGCATTTAAACAGCAACAAAACAGAAAAGTAAAATAATGGCAGACAAAAAAGGGTAAAACTGAGCAGTAGTGAGGGAACTTTATGATCTGTTAATTGACTGTGCTATAAAAAATTCTGGGGCATAAGCACCTTCAATTCTTGCAACAATTAACATGGGTGGGTGAATAACTGTTAAAAAGTTACAAATTAATACTTTTATTCAACAAGGAATTCTTCAAAAATAATAAAGATATTTTACACACACTTGTATATATTTATTCATATAAATAGTGTGTGTGTGGGTGTGTAATAATAAAATAAAATAGAATAAAAAGATTAAATAAAACAAAATATAAAATAAAAATTAAAAATAAAATAAAATATAAAGTAAAATAAGATCAAATTGAATACATTTAATTACAATTAAATTTAAATAAAATTTAAATAAAATAATAAAACTAATAAAATAAAAAGATAATCAAATAAAATTAAATTAAAATACTAAAATAAAATTAAACAAGATAAAATTAAAATTAAATAAATTGGAAATAAAAATAAAATAATTAAAATAAAATAAAACAAAAGATAACATAAAATTAAATTAAAATGAAATAATAAAAATTTTAATTAAATTAAAATGAAATAATAAAAATAAAATAAATTGAAATAAGATAAAATAAAATAAAAAAAATTTAAATTAAAAATGAAAGTAAAATAATAAAAATAATAAAATAAAAATAATAAAATAAAATGAAATAAAATATAAAAACAAGTTTAATTAAAGTACATTTAAAATACTAAATTAAATTTAAAAATGGGAAGAAATGCTATGATTTCCATGATTAAATCAGCCAATCCTGGTAATAACAAAAATGTTACAAGAACATCTAACACTAAAACCTTGGAAAACACACACAAATTTAGGTTTATAAAACGTTGATACAGGACTCACATTATGTAAATTTAACACTTAAACTTACTACACACAAACCAAAGGCTTACGATCCATTATGATTTCAAAATAAGAAACATAAATTCTCCTGTCTTCTCTTGTCACACAAACACAACCAGTCTAGAGATTTCCATGTCAACACATACACTCCATCCCAACATAGATTACCCTGTCAACAGCCTGATAGCAGTGGAAAACCCTTCAGAAGTCCAATCACACAACAGTAAACCACAACCGCATCTTTACCAGCTCAAAAACAACCATCTGCGCTTAACATTAATGTGAGGCGTTGAATATCTATGTGTGTGTAAAGAAATGGTGCTGATTCTGTGCATGTTGAGTGACTAAAGATACATATTCACTCCCTGGTGCCCTTAAAACAGAGCTGGCAGCTCGATCCATCTTCATTACAGTGCGGGGGTGGAGAGGAAAGGAAATCCCTGAGCTCAAGCACCCCTCTGGTTTGTCTGTGCAGTCAGTCTGAGCAGTTACACATTGTTTAATGGGGCCTTGTGTTCAAATCAATCACATATCTGGTGTTTCGACATTCAGTGCCGTCCAGTGCTTTAACCTCACCCCTGGCCGGCCAGTAAATCGGCCCATATGTTTGACATTAACACATAGTAAACATCTTTTTATGAGGTGGACTTGAATTTGTACATTTTTTAAAATAAACCGTCTCCCCTGGATCTGCGTTTTGGACTTCTGTCTCGGGAGGCGCAGAACATTTTGACTGGCACAGGAAAGGCTCAACGAACGCAACGGCTCATTTGTTTGTTCATTCTGCGGGTGTGATAATTTTCCTCACCAATCCAACAAATACCAGTTATTATTCTGAGGTGTGTTTGTCTTGCTTCTTGCCAATGTTCACTTACAAGTATTAACCAGAATGTGCAGACTGGATTTGGGAAATTCAGTAATTAGCTGTTCCTTCTCAAAGTTGGTTTTGGGAAGAAGACCAAAAGAAGGCTCTCGTTCCAAAATGGACTCATAATCTTAAAGGGAACCGTATACACTACTGCAGAATTTCATTTAAATCAAAGCCTTTTTAAAGCAAATTTCAGGCTTTAATTTAATAGTTGTTTGCTACTGTAGACTGATTTTCTGGTTCTGGTCAGAAAGCCGCGTTCTGGATTAGCTGCAACTGTCTGACTGTCTTTTTGGGGAGGCCAGTGAAAAGTCCATTACAGTAATCCACCTTACTGCTGATAAAAGCTTAAACAAGTTTCTCTAAGGCCCTGTTAACACTAATATGTTTTAGTTTTAAAACGACGTTTTAGAATGAAAACGATGTGTGTCCACACTGGTGTTTCACCTAGCGTTTTTGGACAGGTCTCAGTTTACACTATACCACTGAAAACACACATCACATGACCACACACACACACACACTCTAGCATGCGCTGCAGCGTATGAGCGCATCTGAGCTCCAGACAGCGGATGCTTTGAGCACATCTACTCATATGAGAGCTGTGCACGTCGGACTGTTCACCAAGGATCTATCTCTGGACCTGATCTCACTAGATTTGTTAAACGTGATATTTAATTCATCTTGTTGTCTATATCTAATGACATATTCCCTGACTTTGGTCTTTTGAATCTATTACTTGTTCTCAGGTAACGTGCTTTGTCTGAGTGCAAAGATTAGTTAATATATTAATTTATGTAACTGTGTACACTGATTCTGCACATTTGACTGATTGCTTGCCTTTATTTCCTATATTGTATAAACTTATTGTACATTTTACATCATTGATTATTAAAACTGATATTCAGCAAAAGAGAGGGTGCGTTTCATATTTTCAATGAAAATGAAAGGAGGCAGTTATGTTAGGCTCTGTTTTGTTGTAAATATGCATACAGTAAAGATGACGGTCATATAAATATGTAGCTACACGACGCCGCAACATTTTTGGTTTCTGTTAAGTTGCTAATTTCAAAATGAAAATAGGGAGTTCCTTATATCATGTTTTCATTTTATTGTTAAGAAAGTGAAACAACGTATCCAGAGTAATGTGAACGAGGTTATAAAGTACACTGTTCCCTTAGAAGATTCACCCGATGTGTCCTCGGGAGTTTGTTATTCATATCAAACTTGCGAAGTATGAACTTACAAGGAGAGGATGCAGGACTGAACTTTGTGTAGGCTACTTAATATTGAGGAAAAAGCCCCAATCAGATTGTGAATGTCTGCAGCCACGCCTCCGTCTTCAGATGTCTCTGTTTTCCCCCACCGACAGAGACGAAGCAGCAGTGTTTTTAAATGAAAACAGGCTCTTCAGTGTTTTCAAAAAGCTCAGTTTTTGGCGCTTGAAAACTCTGGCGTAGTGTGGATGGATGGCGTAACCGTAGCAAAACGTATGTGTTTTAAAACTAAAATTGTAAACAAGGCCTAAGTCCTCACTGGAAACAAAGCATCTAATTCTTACAATGTTTTTAATATGATAGTATGCTCATTTGGTTACTGCTTTGACATGGCTACATGACTACTGAAATTCAGATCTGACTCCAAAAATCACACCAAGATTCTTTTTTCATTAAATTATTATAATTTAATATTGATTCTCAGATCTTAATTTATGTTTAACTATTTAAAAGATTTTAATAAAAAAAAAAAAACTGTATTATAATACTACAGCATGGTTTTAATGAATTAACTTTATCAGTTATTTTTTTTATTTAGTACTTTTTTTTTTCATTAAATTACTTTAATATTAATTTATAAAAAAAAATTTAAACCATCTGACAGTCTTCTTTGAAAGCTACTTGAATGAAAAACACTGATTTAAAAGGTAATTTATTTTTTACTTGACCTCTATTGGGGAAAAACTTCTCAAACAAGGATAAACATTTTAACAAAATGAAGATCAAAAGAAGGCTTTGGTTCCAAAATGGACACATAATCTTAAAGACAACAGTATAGACTAGAATTTAATTTAAATCAAAGCCTTTTTAAAGCAAATTTTCAGACTTTAATTCAATAGTTGTTTGCTGCTGTAGACTGATTTTCTGGTTCTGGTTCTGATGTAAATTACTCATATGATTATTACTCATACTCTATTCTCCGTGTGTCAGCATAAACCAGGTTTTGGTCTACTTTGGAACTTGCATACTTAAACATTAAAGCTGTATGACTGAAATAATTTACATTTTGGAGTGAGTAAATATGAAAACACAACTCTATTATAATAATAATTCTAATTCTAATTCTAATAATAATAATAATAATAATACAGGTGGTATACCAAATTCTTCAATCAATCAAATCTCTGAACATAAAAGTTAAAGTAAAACTAGAAATATTTTAAATAAAAAAATTAATTAAAAAGAACAATATTGTATTATAAAACTGCAGTAATATTTGTATTATTTAAATTTTTATACAGACTTTGTTTTTTATTTAGCCAATTTTAATTTCATTAAATTATTTTAACTTAATATTGATTCTCCAAAACGGAGAGAAGATTTTTTTCAACACATTTTTTTCAAGACACTTCTATACAGCTTAAAGTGACATTTAAAGGCTTAACTAGGTGAATTAGGTTAAGGTTAGGGTAATTAAGCAAGTTACTGTATAATGATGGTTTGTTCTGTAGACTATCGAAAAAAAATAATTAGTTTAAAGGGGCTAATAATTTTTACCTTAAAATGGTGTTTAAAAAATTAAAAACTGCTTTTATTCTAGCCAAAATAAAACAAATAAGAGTTTCTCCAGAAGAAACAAATATTATCAGACATACTGTGAAAATTTCTTTGCTCTGTTAAACATCTGACTTCAACTCTGTGTGTGTATATATATATACACACACACACACACACACACACACACACACACACACACACACACACACACACACACACACACACACACACACACACACACCACACACACACACACACACACACACACACACACACACACACACACACACACACACACACACACACACACACACACACACACATATATATATATATATAAAACTATTATATTATAAAACTATAGTGATATTTTTATGATTCCAATTTACATACTGACTGTTTTTTATTTAGCAAATTCTTACTTTATTAAATTATTGTCATTTAATATTAATTCTCTGTCTCAAATCGTCTATTTTTATTAAAAATACATGAAAAGAAATGTATGTTTAAGTTTATGTAATGACTTTCTGTTTTTTTAATTTAGCACATTTTTATTTCATTAAATTATTTTTTTACTTAATATTGATTCTCCATCTTAGATCTTAATTTCTGTTTAACTACTACATTTTTAATCAAAATAATATATTAAAAAGAACTATATTATATTATAAAACTGTAGTAATAAAGGTATAATTTCAATTTATATATTTACTATTTTTATTTAGCAATTTTTTTTTGTTACATTATTTTCATTTATTATTAATTCTTTGTCTCAGATCATCTATTTTTAATAAAAGAAATACATTAAAAGAAATCTATAGTATTATAAAAACTACAGTATTTTTTGTAATGTAAAGTAACAGCAAAAAATTTTAAGTTTATGTAATGACTTTATCTGTTTTTTTTTATTATTCAGAATGTTTTTATTTCATTTAATTATTTTTATATTAATTTATTAAACAGTAAAAAACTATCCTGCAATCTTCTTTGTAAGTTTTGTAAGTAAAAAAAAAACTTTTCAAACAAGTATAAACCTTTTCACAAAATTAGGTTCTACAAAACTCCAAAAAAAAAAAAAAAAAAGTTTAAATGAGCAGACTGTGAGAGAACGATGAAAGGTTTGTGTTTCACGTGGGGATGAGGCAGGAGAGAGCGTCGGGACTCTGACTATGCAAGTCTTCAGGACGATCCAAGGTCAACAAATATAAACTGTCTATCAGCACCTCTGCTGACCTTCACACACACACACACACATTCACCTCAGATCAGCACATTTGAAAATGATCGCACACTCACACCGCTCTGCTTAGGCCACAGGAGAGAAAAATGCCATAAAAACACATACATTAACACCAACACTACTGTATCTGCTTATTAAGTTGTAATGTATGAAATACTGTTTCCAGGTCCAAGCCTCTACTCATTTGAAAAGAGAAATCTCAATATCTGTTTATGACCAATAATTAGTCATATCACACATTAAAAGTGAATCTTTTACAAAATCATGATGTTCACAATATTCTCTATGTTGTATCACAGACACCAATATTAAAAATTTATTTAAAAGTTTAGAAAGTATAGCTGTATGACTGTCTGAGATTGATACAAATTAAAATTTAAATTAGAAAATAATAAAAAAGTTAAATATAATATAATACAATATAATATGATACAGTAAAATAAAATATAATACAAAATAATGTAAAATATACTACAATATAATAATTTAAAGTAAAATATGATATAATATAAAATATAGTAAAAATATTTTAATATAAAGTAATTATACTATAATATAATATAATATAATATAAAGTAAAATAAAATACAACATATAATTAAAAAGTAAAATATAATATAATATAATAAAAAATACAGTAAAATAAAAAACAATATAAAATAAATCTAAATAAAGTACAATAAAATAATAATATATAATATTACATGACAATATATTATAATATAAAATAGTAAAATAAAATATAATATAAAGTAAAATAAAATATACTATCATATAGTAAAATATAATTTAAAAATAAAATAAAGAAAAAAGTATAATAGAATAGAATAGAATAGAATAGAATAGAATAGAATAGAATAAAAAATAAAGCAAAATAAAAAAATAATATAATCTAGTAAAATAAATAGACAATATAAAATAATTCTACATAAAGTAAAATAGGCAACCCAGTGGCGCAGTAGGTAGTGCTGTTGCCTCACAGCAAGAACGTCGCTGGGTCGCAGGTTCGAACCTCGGCTGGGCTGGGTCAGTTGGCGTTTCTGTGTGGAGTTTGCATGTTCTCCCTGGGTTCGCGTGGGTTTCCTCCGGGTGCTCCGGTTTCCCCCACAGTCCAAAGACATGCAGTACAGGTTAATTGGGTAAGCTAAATTGTCCATAGTGTATGAGTGTGAATGTGTGTGTGGAAGTTCCCAGAGATGGGTTGCGGCTGGAAGGGCATCCGCTGCGTAAAATCGTGCTGGATAAGTTGGCGGTGCATTCCGCTGTGGCGACCCCGCAAGGGACAAAGCCGACAAGAAAATGAATGAATGAATAAAGTAAAATAAAATATAATATAATAAAACAATATAATATAACAACATATTGTAATATAATATAAAATAATAAAATAAAATATAATATAAAATAAAGTTTAAAAATATACTATAATATTAATAAAATATACTATAATATAATAAAATACAATATTAAAGTCAAATAAAGAAAATAAAGTATAATATAATATAATAAAAAATAAAGCAAAAAATATGTATAATATAATATAGTAAAATAAAAATACAATACAAAATAAATCTATATAAAGTAAAATAAAATAATATATAATATTACATAACAATATATTATAATATAATATAAAATAGTAAAATAAAATATATTATAATATAATAAAATATAATATTATAATATATTATATATAATATATAAGTCAAATAAAGAAAAATAAAGTATAATATAATATACATTAAATAATATAATATAAAATAAAATAAAGCAAAATAAAAAATATAATATAATATAGTAAAATAAAAATACAATATAAAATAAATCTATATAAAGTAAAATAAAATAATATAATATAACAACATATTATAATATAATATAAAATAGTAAAATAAAATATAATATAAAATAAAGTAAAATAAAATATACTATAATATAGTAAAATATAAAAATCAAATAAAGAAAAAAAAGTATAATATAATATAAAATAATATAATATAATATAATATAATATAATATAATATAATATAATATAATATAATATAATATAATATAATATAATATAATATACTGTATGACCATCATGATTAAAATAAACATTATTAACATGATTTTTCATACCACGTGTTGTTGGATTTTGTCATCTGACAGAGCGTTCAGACCCAAAAACTGTGACATGACGTCAGACATAAGCAGACTCACATTACAGAACTCTCACTGACAAAGTGTCCTGAATTTACCGTGTAACACTAGTGAAAACACATCCAGGTTCAGCGGGGATAAAGTGAGCTTTGTGGACCCTCCAGCTGGCATTAACAAAGCTCAAGTAACAAGTGTGAGAGCCAATGCCCTCTCCATGCCCTGTAACACACACTATTTTCATCTCTACTGGCTCACTCCACATGTATGCCGAGCATGAAAAAGTCCAACGAACACACACATCGCCTCAAAAAACATCTGCGTGTTAAATATAACCGTACAAGCGTGCCTCCTGCCTATAGTGTAAAGCTATCTAAAGCTGACAAACACTTTTCATGCTGGTACTATCCTGACAGTGCCAGCACACACACATATACAAACACACACCAATCATCTCTCCATGCCAACCACAAGACACATTTGTGGAAACATACACAATTGTTCATGCTGTTTCTGTTTTTCCACTCAACAGCAGTTTTTAAGATGTTACTCCCCCTCCTCATCGTTTGCATACACATTCATGACATGTTGCTTCAGGTTTGTGTCCTTTACAGTGACCGCTGAAGGGATTTTTTTTTTTTTTTTTTTTTTTTTTTTGGAAAGAACAAACCAGTTTTACCTGCTTTGCAACACAGATGCAACACAGAATGATATAAACACACATACACACACTCCCAACGTCATTCTCGAACACTGGCTAATACAAACATGCTGGTATTTGTGTGTATGTGAAGGCTTTAGCACATGGTGTGCTGATTCTTACATAAGAAACAGGGCATGTGCAGCTATATTGATGTCTGCGGTTAGAAAACCAATTACTACTGATCATTAATATCTAAACAGCATATTATTTGTATTAAAAAGAAAGTAAAATAAAGAGTAAAAAGTAAAGTGGGGGAAAATGATTAAACATGTTTTTTCCTGGGAATAATATTTCTAAAGGAGCTGTTGACATGGAATTGAACCAGATTTTTGGGAAAAACTAGTGGTGGGCCGTTATCAGTGTTAACGTGCTGCGTTAACGCAAGACTCTTATCGCGCGATAAAAAAAATATCGCTGTTAATCTATTCTCAAAGTTGGGTTGGGAGCTGGGTCTATTCTACGCAAGCCATGATGACTTTCACCTTGATATTTTAGCGCAGATGTATACCTGACCGGTGAGCCGTCTGACAAAAGAGTGCCCTTCTGAATGAAATCAGCAGGATGCCTGACTTTAACTGCAGTTCGGCAGTTTCACTTTAACTCATGAACATTTCATTCATGCGCCATGACAAACTGGGGTATTAGACGCAAATAATGAGTAAGGACTGGTGAGAGTGTTATGGAACTTAATAACGCACGCAAAACGGGAAGAAAAAAAACGATGTGTGTGTGTTTGTGTGTGTGCGTTCCTTTACTGACAGACGCTTGTGTGGATCTTGTCGGAAAATATGGCGAAAAGTCCTACATGACGATAATAGTTTGTCAGTAATGCCACTAATATCTGCATACTCCACGCCTTAATTCCCTTTCTGTTTAGTTCAGTTATGACTTTAGTCGCATTAAGGTAATCAAAAATCGCTGTTTACATGGTAGACTCTTAATCAGAGTATTGTTTTAATCATATTACAATCGTATTAAAGTATTGTTGCCCATGTAAACATACTCAATGCGAAGCAGTATTTTCTTCTGTATGTAGCTACATCAAAAGCAAGTATGAAATCGCTGTTTGGAGCTTATGTAGGCCTACAGTTCAACATTCATGTTTAACTGAATAAACAGTTAGTAAACACAAGTACATCTTATTGTACATAATTTATTTTCATCACCAATTATCATAGTAGAACAGTTTCTCAAGCAGTTTGTGATGCCTTTTGGAAACAGGAGATGAGCCCCTGGTCTAATGCTCCACCTGGCTTGAGAAACCCATTCTCAAAGACTTATTATTTGGGTAGCACACATATTCTGAATACCTTTGGCAGAATTCAAATGAGCCATTTTAATCTAGATTAATCTAGATTAACTTCGAGATTAATCTACATTAAAAAAAAATGATCTATGCCCACCTAAAGTAAAAACCCAAACAATACAACCGTAAAAATAAAACAAAACTAAAAAAATCTGAAAAATGAGTTATGTGTAATAACAATGAAATGACACAAGTAGAAAGTACTGAACTACTGAAATGTATTTAATACTTTGCATAAAAGGCTTTTTTAATGATGGCAGCTTAAAGACGACTCTCATAAAGAGAATGAAGTCACATGAACTGCTCAGTTTTTTCACAGACTTCAACAGAGTGTAAAAATCTTGATGGTTCTGTGGGTCTCGACTATCAAATCTGACTTTTATTCTGTATTTTCTATTGGATTCAAGTCAGGTTATTGGCTGGGCCATTCTACAGCTTGATGTTCTATCTCTGAAAGCATTTGAGAGATTCTTTGGCTGTGTTTTGGAACATTAGCTGCGTTTCAATCCAAAGATGTGAATTAAATTTATGCGTAAAACAGCAATATTGCATCAAAGATGTGCAAATAAAGCAGCTTTTCCATTCAATTAGTCAAAGAGAACAAAATCATCACTTCCTGATTAATTGGCGGCAAATATCAAAAGTAAAAACAGAATTTACTGGGGTAGGAGAAGCTGTGTGAATCTTCTCTTTATTTATTAAATGACTTGTGCCTCAGAAGGCAAATACCGACAGGAAATGTACGCATGGAGGTGTTTGAAGGTGTGAGAGGCAGAGTACAGACGCTCTTAATTCTGAAGGTAATTACTAATGTAATAACACTAATACTGAAATGGTTAAGACGTTTTAGAATGACCGAAACAACATTTCAGATGTTTTACAATGTGCTCAGCCTGCTGGTTTGTCCATTTGCACACATTTTATCATCACATGAAGTGTTTCCATTGTAGTTTATGCGCATCTTTTCTTATTGAATAAAAAGTTTATCCTATTCAGTTATGTACTTATGTTTTTTATGCGCATTTTCAAAATTTATGCGCATCATGGTGTTTCCATCAACCATTTTTTATGTGCATATTCAAAATGTGCATAAAAAAGGTGGATGTAAACATAGCTAATTTCTTGCTAAACTGCCCACCCTGGTTTCATCTTAATCTTCTTGCTAATGCAGATGTTGGACAGAAGCAGATAATAATCATTCACAATGTGGAAGGGTAGAGTGTTGCTAAATAACTACTGAGCTGCAGTCTGGGCCTTTACTGCCTTCTACACTTTCCTTTCTTCATGTGTTCAATACTTTTTCCCTGTGTCATTTCATTTTATTACATATAACCTAATTTGTAAACTAATTAGATTTGTTTTCTTTGCATATATGGATTTCTTTGGTTGTAATCAACATCCGGTGATAATTTGAAGTCAACCTTTAGCACCTTTAGAAATATGTTTTCTGAGAAAAATGGTGACGTGTGGATACTTATTTCCCCCACTGCAAGTGTAAAATGTAAATGTTAATTTAAAAAAATATATTTAATAATAATATATTTAATTGTTAAAATATTTCGTACAATTCGGTATATATTAACAATATGTTAAATGAAATATATTCAGATTTATTTAAATATTTTATTATTATTATATATATATATATATATATATATATATATATATATATATATATATATATATATATATATATATATATATATATATATAAATAATTTAAAGATTTATTTAAATATTTAAAAAATAATAAATAATCTGATACAAAAATGTCAATTTAAAATCTATAAAATAAATGATGATAATGAGATAATACAAATACATAAATGTTCCCTCACCATCATTATTCCAGTTGAAAAGATGTTTGTGGGTTTGACGTTTTGTTTCTGTTTTTCTATTTGGGTCTCTAGATGGGCCGCTCTGTCTTTATGCTGGGCCAAGAGCACAGCCGCAGGTAACTGGGAATTCTCCTGCAAACAAAAACACAACATCAAGGGCATGTTTACTTTTACACAATATTTTGACATTTTAATTGATAGCAGAGATGAAAAAGTGAATGGGGAAAAAAAACAGGACTCAAGGATCAAGGATCAGGATCAAGTTAGACTTGACTTGCATGCATAAGCATCCAGCAAGCCACTACACCACAAAAACAAAAGAACATATTCTTTTATAGTGTGAGTGACATACATAAAATAATAATGTGACCTATATAAACTTAAATAATGATCAAAGAGCACTACATAGTATATGCATGGACCACCAGTTGTTTTAGACCAGTTTACCTTCACTCGTTTTAAACCTTTATGAGTTTATTTCTTCTATTAAACACAAACAAAAATATTTTGAAGAAAGCTGAGAACTCTTAACCACTAATCTCCATAGTATTTGTTTTATAGAAGTCAATGGTTACAGGTATTCAGCATTCTTCAAATGACCTTTTTTGTGTTAAACAAGAAAGAAACTCTAAAATAGTTTGGATAAATAATGAGTTAATATTCACTATTGGGTGAACTATCAATTTAAAGCTAAAGTCTGAAATCAAATGCATGTGCTAATGTAGAAAGAGCATTAGATATTAAGCCATGTGCCAAATGAAGAAGTGTGTATACCAGTTCATCCAGCAGGGCCTGTTTGTTTTTCCTTTTGGCCTGAAGTTGCCTCTGTTCCTCCTGCAGGGTCTCCAGTCTCCTCAGCTCTGAATCCTGCTGCTCCTGCAACAACAGCTCCTCTAGCTCCTCCTGCTCGCGCGTCTGAAGGAGAGGTACAATTTGATCAAATAAAATAGAAAATGAAATTTGATTTACTAAATTAAAAAATGCATTTCGTTTGGAAAAACCATCAAGAATTATTTGTCAAATACTGGATCGGTTTTATTTCTTAGGTGATATCTAAGCATTCTGTCCTGTTTTACGCATTGTTGTTTTATGGTTTACTTGTGGCACTATGTTTGGGGCATGTGTAGGGTAGAATATTTGGTGATGATAGATCTTCTGTACTTTGTTGTATGTTGTATTTTAACTTGTAAAAGTCCAATTAACAATGTTCACAAAAAAGAAAATAAACAGGAAAATTGGGAAAATAAAACAAAATAAACAAAAGTTAATGATACAAAACAGTCAAATTTGTCTGGAACACATGGGCAACTCATTACGGTAAAAACTCTAAAACGATCATTCGGATTTAAAACAAAGTCTGCCCAATCAGATAAATATAAACACACACGCACGCACACGCACACACACACACACACACACAAGCAAGCACGCACACATACACACATACACAAACGCACACGAACACACACACACATGCTCACCAGTTTGGCCTTGTTTTTCTGTATAACATCTTTGTTATCCCGCTGGTACTGTTCCATCTTCTGCTTGGTCATTTCTACATCCATGTTATTGGCCAGGTTAAACACTGGAAACATTTGAAAACAATTAAACATTTGAAAACTTATCGCAAACAAAAATATTTTTACAGGGCCCCTATTATGCTATTGTCTAAATGCTCAAAGAAACATTTCTATACCAATGCAATATGCATCAATGTATTAAAAAAAAATACTATTATTTATTTATTTATATACACACACACACACACACACACACACACACACACACAGTTGAATATATATTTTATATATATATATATATATATATATATATATATACACACACACACACACACACACACACACACACACACAGGCAGTGCAGAATTATTACTCAAATGTGTATTTTGACCACATCATCCTCTTTATGCATGTTGTCTTACTCCAAGCTGTATAGGCTCGAAAGCCTACTACCAATTAAGCATATTAGGTGATTTGCATCTCTGTAATGAGAAGGGGTGTGGTCTAATGACATCAACACCCTATATCAGGTGTGCATAATTATTAGGCAACTTCCTTTCCTTTGGCAAAATGAGTCAAAAGAAAGACTTGACAGGCTCCGAAAAGTCAAAAATAGTGAGATATCTTGCAGAGGGATGCAGCACTCTTAAAATTGCCAAACTTCTGAAGCGTGATCATCAAACAATCAAGCGTTTCATTCAAAATAGTCAACAGGGTCGCAAGAAGCGTGTGGAAAAACCAAACTAAAAACCAAGGCGCAAAATAAACTGCCCCTGAACTGAGAAAAGTCAAGCGTGCAGCTGCCAAGATGCCACTTGCCACCAGTTTTGCCATATTTCAGAGCTGCAACATCACTGGAGTGCCCAAAAGCACAAGGTGTGCAATACTCTAAGACATGGCCAAGGTAAGAAAGGCTGAAAAACGACCACCACTGAACAAGACACACAAGCTGAAAGGTCAAGACTGGGCCAAGAAATATCTCAAGACTGATTTTTCTAAGGTTTTATGGACTGATGAAATGAGAGTGAGTCTTGATGGGCCCGTGGCTGGATCGGTAAAGGGCAGAGAGCTCCAGTCCGACTCAGACGCCAGCAAGATGGAGGTGGAGTACTGGTTTGGGCTGGTATCGTCAAAGATGAGCTTGTGGGGCCTTTTCGGGTTGAGGATGGAGTCAAGCTCAACTCCCAGTCCTACTGCCAGTTTCTGGAAGACACCTTCAAGCAGTGGTACAGGAAGAAGTCTGCATCCTTCAAGAAAAACATGATTTTCATGCAGGACAATGCTCAATCAAACGCGTCCCAGTAATCCACAGCTTGGCTGGCAAGAAAGGGTCTAAAAGAAGAAAAACTAATGACATGGCCTCCTTGTTCACCTGATCTGAACCCCATAGAGAACCTGTGGTCCATCACTAAATGTGAGATTTACAAGGAGGGAAAACAGTACACCTCTATGAACAGTGTCTGGGAGGCTGTGGTTGCTGCTGCCCGCAATGTTGATGGATTCTGTCAGTGTTTTGATCCGTTCACCATGGATGGCAGGCTTTTGAGTGTCCTTGCAAAGAAAGGTGGCTATATTGGTCAATGATTTGTTTTTGTTTTGTTTTTGAATGTCAGAAATGTATATTTGTGAATGTTGAGATGTTATATTGGTTTCACTGGTGAAAATAAATCATTGAAATTGGTATATATTTGTTTTTTGTTAAGTTGCCTAATAATTATGCACAGTAATAGTCACCTGCACACACAGATATCCTCCTAAAATAGCTAAAACTAAAAACAAACTTAAAAACTACTTCCAAAAATATTCAGCTTTGATATTAATGAGTTTTTTGGGTTCATTGAGAACATGGTTGTTGTTCAATAATAAAATTAATCCTCAAAAATACAACTTGCCTAATAATTCTGCACTCCCTGTATATATATATTTATTTATTTATTATTTTTTTTTTCAAACATAAGTTTTCCTTCAGATATTTTCATCAAAAATTATTTATTTGTTTATTTATTGAGTTTGAGACATTTATTACTGTATTAACAAGTGTATATACATCTGAGTCTAAACATTACCAAATATCGACAAATTTAAGAGATAAGAGGGCAAAAAAACAGTCTCTAAACAACTAAAATAAAACTAATATGCCTGCCACAAAAAATAAGAAAACAAACTGAATTGTGATAACGAATTAAATTACATTGACATTACATTTAGATTTTAAGACTTGTTTCAGTGCTGAGAATAATAACGAGTCACACCCATTTCTGTTGAGCTTATAAACACAATAGCCAATCAGATGTGTTTAGATTAGTCAATGGTGAAACTGGTAGATTGGTAGATTGGCAACCTCCCACTCTCCCTCGGGAAGCCAATACGGAAGTAACTGAAACTGCAATTCATCGAAATTCCGCTAGTCCTGGCTCCAATATGGAGCAAATTTCTATTGAGCCCACTGTTAGAATGGCCAACTTTACAGCATAAAAAAAGGTGTTTACAGCCTGGTACAAAGAATGATTTTGGTTCATATAGCTAATATTACCCTTCATGACAACTGTGAGGAGGTGAATTTTTTTTATAACTCATCTGTTTTCTTTATATTAGGTTATATTAATTCTGCATAATTAAGGGCGTGGCTACTTGAGTGACAGCCAGATCTCGCTGGTCGCCGTCACTTCACATCAGTTGACTCTGGCTGATTAGCCACTGATCTCGGCATATTCGTTGTATTTTTGTGTTGTTTTATGTGGCTTTACACAGTCAGTTGCCTTTTGGAATTATTTCTTACAATTATCAGATGATATGGCATGCTGTGTGCACTTTATTGTGCTTACAAACCATTCACACGGCCTCCATTTCCCAGGTGAGTGAAATTATATACTTATATACCATCTCTATAAATGTATTAGTTTTACTTAAGATAATTTATCATTTATATTTTTCTTGTAAAGATAAAATAAAGATATGTAAAGTAAAGATATGTAAAGCACTCCAGAATCTGACAGATTGATTAGCTGTAGGCTCTAGAACAGTTATCTGAAGCGTTGTCATACAGTGTTATGCTTGGAAATAGTCTTGCATTTACTAACACAGACTATATCTGAAGTGTCTGGAAGTTATTCGCGTTTTCCTCCTGTAGAAAAACTTCATATTAACAGTGCTTAGTGGCTCAATGTATTACAAGTGTTTTTAAAAGTCTAAACACTTTATTGGTATAGTGTACAACCAAGCACATGTGGTCAGAACACAAACGAGTCGCAGGTAATGAATTATTAAGCGTTTCTCCCATAGGAAAGCCAGTCTAAGCAGAATGCCAGCATGCGTCTGTAGCTCCGCTCACGCTCCGCCTCTTTGCCCTTATTTGGTATCCCCCGGTTGTTGCGATGACGCACGAACAAAATGGCGACGGTTGGCCACGCCTACTGGTAGCTTCTTTTGGGTTCTTCAGAAACCTATGGGTGACGTCACGGATACTAAGTCCATATCTTTTACAGTCTATGGTGCACACTTAGTGACTGAATGCTGCACACAAGATGTACAAGAAAAGATATTCTGTAACAGATTAATTTCACTGTTTCAGTGAATACAAAAAGAGCTTTTATAAAAGTGCAAATATATAATGATTAGGGATATAGAAAATACTGACTTCGGTATCAATCTGTAATTAGATTTTTACATTTAACATTTCCTGCTAACATTTAAACACTGTTGAGCAGGTTCTTGAACATTGCTGATTGGTCTTACAAGTATGACTGTGATTGGCTACAATGATGATCACTTGACTAAGCTCTTATGCAGATGCACAGACACTACAGTGTTTGAAAGCCACAAACACAATAGTCAATCAGCTGTGTTTAAAAATCCACTAAGCAGCACTCAAAATCACCGGGAAAGCTGCTATTGTTACATTTATTTAATTTCAGTACTGATTGGTACTTATATTGATACTTCTGACCTCCCTAATCATGACAGAGTAAATGTTTAATCTCAGGAACAAAAGCTGCTTCTCAAAAAGCTGCTGACAATAAGAAGCAAAGTTTTGAGAGCAGGTCAAATAAGATTTTGTGTTGATAGGCAGCCACAGCCTGGCATTACGCAAAATCATTACAGATCTATGTACACCAGTTACACTGAAACTGGAAATGCTGACGACTCGTTTCAGCAGTTCAAAATTGATTCTTTTCTTTTTAGGTGACAATATGACTTTATTTGTTGTGCACTTAGATCTTTGCAGGCCTTTTAGATTCACAAAGTGCAGCATTTCACACTGATATATTTGAAAAAGTAGAACAGAAATATAGATGATTTAATGCTGAATGTATCTCACCGATGTCCTCCACCTGCTCCAGATAGTCATTATACTCAGTCAGAGAGGAAAAATCTAATTCTCTCTTATTATAACTGAAAGATGAAAAGACACACATCATTAAAATACAAAATCTAGGCATTAAGAGTATTCTGAGTCCACTTTCTCTGCCACATACATTTTGAGGACCTTCTTGCGAATCTCCACCTCTTTATCAATGGCTGGATCTTCGAAGAGCTGCACACGGAAATTACTCTTTCTGAGAGGAGTGTTACACTGCACACAATTACCAGAACCACGGACAAACAGCATGTCTACACAGCTCTCACACCTGAAACACACACATGCAAACTTTTTACTCGCACTGGCAGAAGGTCTGCTGAAAAACAGTCAAAAACAACAGTAATGAAATGTGAAATCTGCTGGAAAACCCTTCAGAAGCGATTCCACACAAACACACATTTCAATCATCTCGCTGCTTCACAGGGTAAAATTTGGCCTTAGAAACTTTCCAAACCGAGCAATAAGTTAGACTAATGGATAAAGCAGAGGTCTGATGTGCATGCGTGTGTGTGTGGTGGTCTTATTCAATCATAATAGAGTGATGATGGGATAGGTTTGAGGCAAAACAGACATGCACATTAAGGGCTGACAAAGTACAGTGCGTGTTAGAAACCAACTTTACATCTTGCCCAGAATTTATGCATAGACCTAACGCTAAGTTTCAACTAGATTTTCTTAAAAATACAGTAAACACTCTTTCATTTTCCACTGGACAGTTAAACTTTTCTGCACTCTGTTTTTCTTTTCTCTTTTTCTTTCTACCAGCTTTCAGAATATGCCGCTCTTTGAATTTTTTTATATGACAAATAGTAGAATTGCACAATGTATCATTTCAGCATTGATATCGCAATGTAAAAATCTGCAATAGTCACGTCGCAGGATATGCAATGTCGAATTGGGACTATAATAACCAGTCATCATAGGATTATTGAATTGCTATACATTAATACTGTTAGATTCTCCTCATAAATCATAAAACACTGTTTGTTTTAGTTATATCTTTATTCAAATGTACAGTGCATCAGAAAAGTATTCATAGCGCTTCATTTTTTTTCACTATTTTTTTACTTTTTCCTCATAATTCTACACGCAATACCCCATAATGACAATGTGAAAAAAGATTTTTTTGAAATTGTTGCAAATTTATCAAAAATATGTATATATTTTTTTTTCTATCAAGTTGGATGGGAAGCGATGTTGTACAGCCATTTTCAGATCTCTCCAGAGATGTTCAATAGGATTTAGGTCTGGGCTCTGGCTGGGCCACTCAAGGACATTCACCGAGTTGTTGTGAAGCCACTCCATTGATATTTTGGTGGTGTGCTTTGGGTCATTGTCCTGCTGGAAGATGAACTGTCGCCCCAGTCTGAGGTCAAGAGCACTCTGAGGCAGGTTTTCATTTAGGATGTCTCTGTACATTGCTGCATTCATTTTTCCCTCCATCCTGACTAGTCTTCCAGTTCCTGCTGCTGAAAAACATCCCCACAGCATGATGCTGCCACCACCATGCTTCACTGTAGGGATGTATTAGCCTGGTGATGAGTGATGCCTGGTTTTCTCCAAACCTAACGCCTGGCATTCAGTGGAAACAGAATTTACCTGAGCTCAATTTAGAGCTTCGCGCCAAAGGCTGTGGATACTTCTGTACATGTGATTTTTCAGGTTTTTTATTTTTAACAAATTTGCAACAATTTCAAAAACTCTTTTTTTTCACATTGTCATTATGGGGTATTGTGTGTAGAATTTTGAGGAAATAAATTAATTTAATCCATTTTGTAATAAGACTAACATAAATAAATGTGGAAAAAGAGAAGCGCTATGAATATCTTCCAGATCCACTGTATTCCTCTATTCTTTTGATTTGTTTTATATTTTATACAGATTCTCCCCTTAAAAAAATCCCAATCAATCTAAAGTTATGAATTCTTTCCAAATACAGTTAATATGTCTTCTTGTGAAATGATATTCATATCACAGTGCATGTCGCAGACAAACAAAATATCACAATGTCATTATTTTCCAATATTGTGCAGCCCTAACAGGTAGTGTATATGACACAGTGAGCCATCTTTCTGTAAAGAACCTTTGCTGGAGAGTGGAGTTAGAAAATTACACATGGGTTTAAGGAGCAAAAATTAATAAACCGTTACCGTAATTAAGTTTTGTTGCTTAGAAAGGAGTTGTTATTGTTATTATCATCATTAAATATTAAGATTATTAAGATAAATTATTATTACTTGACTTAAACAATCCTATTTAAGATTAGTATAATTACTTTTCTACATACATACATTTCATCAAAATGCATTAAATTGAGCCTTTTATAAATGTTCTATTCATCAAAGGACCCTAAACTCAATTTCTCAAAAACCAGAAATTCACAATGTTACAGTTTTAAAGTTTTTTTTAATCAAATATATGTTGCCTTAGAAAAAAAAATCTTATCAACATCCACACCAGTGTACATTTTATTCTGTGACAATGGCAAGGTATATTTGCCATGGCAGCTAAAATAAGTATTAATCCAACTACACCAACACTCAAAACATTTTAGGACCTAAAATGAGATCAAGAAACATCAAAGACTTGAACCTGCAACTAACTTCCAGCAGACTTTAGACAACACACTCTATTTGACCCATGTTCTAACTCGTGGTTCCCAAAATGGGGGTCACCGGACAATGTTGTTTTGGGTTGCATGGTGATTTCCAAGATTAAAATCATTTATATTAAACTATTAGAATTACCATATTTATCCATAACCAACAGAAGATACGAAACAGTATTTAATAACTGCATTAAAAAACAACATGCAAATAAAAAGCCATCAGACTTTCGGGAGGGTTTTTTTCCTTTGGATTGCGACCCCTGGGGTGTTTACGTTATATTAATGACCCAGCAATAGCATCAATTGCAGCAAATTGATTTTACGACACCAAGGTAAACCTTGACACCTTTACGCCACTCATTTATATTAAAAATTAAAATAAAAAAACATTTAAAAGATTTTTAAAACTCATACACGACTGAACATAGAAGATGATGTCCAAGTGGCAGTCTCCAAAATTAAACCAAGAATAGACTTGTGCAGTAAACATTGTGCACACCAGTCTCATTAGATGAGGGGAGTAGTAACAGTACAGTTGAAGTCAAAATTATTAGCCCCCCCCCCTGTTTATTTTATTCCCCAATTTCTGTTTAACGAAGAGAAGATATTTTCTACACATTTCTAAACATAATAGTTTTAATAACACATTTCTAATAACTGATTTATTTTATCTTTGCCATGATGATAGTAAATAATATTTTACTAGATATTTTTCAAGATACTTCTATACAGCTTAAAGTGACATTTAAAGGCGTAACTAGGTTAATTAGGTTAACTAGGCAGGTTAGGGTAATTAGGCAAGTTATTGTATAATGATGGTTTGTTCTGTAGACTATGGGAAAAAATTTGCTTAAAGGGGCTAATAATTGACCTTAAAATGGCTTTTAAAAAAATTTAAACTGCTTTTATTCTAGCTGAAATAAAACAAATAAGACTTTCCCCAGAAGAAAAAATATTATCAGACATACTGTGAAAATTTCCTCGCTCTGTTAAACATCATTTTGAAAATATTTTAAAAAAGAAAAACTAATTCAAAGGGGGGTTAATAATTCTGACTTCAATTGTATATAATATAGGGTGAATAAAAAAAGAATACCGCAACTTTGAAAATCTGTATTTCATTAAAGAAACATGATGGGTAATTAATCAATGTAAAGAATTTTTTTTTTTCAGTAGAACAAGTTTATAATTGTTCAGTATGACCCCCTCCAGACACCTGAAACAACCTGAAAGTTGTGCTCTTCTTTTTGAATGACCCTGTAATATAGTTGTTTGACTGTTGCACTTTTTTTGTGTTTTCAATATGCTTGTGTTTATACAGGCCTATTGGTGAGTGTGCACCTCCAAGGAGAGTGGGGGACACGAGTCTCTGGAATTGTTGTTTTGAAGGTCACGAGCTGAAAAGTTTGGGAACCCCTGATCTAACCAGGCACAAGCATCACATGTGTGTTTGTAAAAGAAACAGAACTAGAGACCACAAATTGCCTGCGAAACATAAGTATGAACACAGATTCTCATGTGAATAAATGCTAGACATTCCCTCCTCGTTCCTCCACTCCCGATCCGTGTTTGTCAGCATGTTGAGAGGTTACTACACTCCTCTAACTCAGCACAACTGACCCATCACACACACACACACACACACACACACACACACACACACACACACACATATACAACAGATCTGCAAACCCTGCATTTCACACACGCACACATAAGCTACCTGTGTCCCTCTCATCACTATCTTTCTCACACACACACACCTGCTTGTGTCCTTCCCTCTTCACTGCAGGTCATGAGGACACACTCACATCCGCCAAACAAACACGCATGTTTCTACAACCACTGGCACTTGTGTGTCCCTTGGGTAATTTCTGAATAGATTTTAAGTTTTCAAATTGATTTCTGTGATGTGGAAAACAGGAGGTAGAATCATGGAATATTCATTTATTCGTTCATTTTCTTTTCAGCCTAGTCCCTTTATTAATCTGGGGTCGCCCTTTGCCACAGCGGAATGAACCTCCAACTTATCCAGCATATGTTTTACGCAGCGGATGCCCTTCCAGCCGCAACCCATCACTGGGAAACACACACTCTCATTCACCCACTAATACACTACAGTCAATTTTAGCATACCCAATTCACCTGTACCACATGACTTTGGACTTGTGGGGGAAACCGGAGCACCTGGAGGAAACCCACATGAACATGGGGAGAACATGCAAACTCCACACAGAAATGCCAACTGACCCAGCCGAGGCTCAAACCAGCGACCTTCTTGCTGTGAGGCGAACTTGCTACCCACTGCGCCACCGCGTCGCCAATCATGCAATATAGTAATAAAAATTAAATTAGACATATATCACAACATTTTTATGATCAATTTTAGATGAACACTTCAGAAGTAATACTTTAACCTAATCAAACCTACTTGTAAGCTATTGACTGTGAGTATTAAACATTAAAACACTATTTGTATATGAAGTTAAACATGTTCTGCTTGTCTGTGTGAACTAAGAGCTAGGTTTTGTTTACCACACAGTACACACATGCTGAAGTGTGTATTTCAGCATCTGTTTTATCTCTATGAGGACATGAGATTCACTTCACAAACATTTTAGTGTAATATGATAAAATTCATAGAATTAACGTCATAGAAATCAATCATCTTCCCAAAAATATCAATAAATGTATCATTTAATTTAGCCAAGGCCTTTATTTTGAGGCCTGTTGCTATTTTATATCAGATAGTAAAAGAGTTAGCGGTAGGCATGGGACGATAACCATTTTCAAGGTATACCGTGGTTTGGAAAAGGTTTTTAAAACCTGCTAAAATTTTCTGTTAAGTACTAAGGTACCTGTAATATTTTTGATTAACTTTTTTTGTTGGTTTTTAGGACAGCAGTATCTCCAGAAGAAAAGATATACAAAGATGCCATTTTAAATTGTAAAGAAATCAGTGTTTTTTAAACAAATGAGGACAGCAGAAGTCAATGATTCATTTGAATTATTTAGCCTGACATGTTTACCACTCCTAAATATTTTAAATGTTTCAAAAAATAAAATATCTTGTTTTCAAAGGGGAAAAAGTTTTAGTTTTTTATCCAGACATTTAAAAAGAATACATTTTAGAGCAGTAACCACAATACCGTGATACCGTGAAACCATGATATTTTTATCCAAGGTTATCATACCGTCAGAATCTTATACCAGCCCATGCCTAGTTGGCAGTTCATTCTGCTGTGTTGACCCCAGATTAAAAAAGGGACTAAGCCGAAAAGAAAATAAATAAATGAATAATAAATGTATGTATTTATTTAGAATAAAACTAAGTAAATAAAAATTAAATGAATAATGCCACAATTTTTTCTTTCATGTTTTAAACCACAGATGTCAAAGCCAGTTCCTGGAGGGCCGCAGCTCTGCACAGTTTAGTTCCAACCCTAATTAAACGCACCTGATCAAACTAACTAAGTCCTTCAGGCTTGTTTGAAACCTACAGGTATAGGCTTGTTGAAGCAGGGTTGGAACTAAACTGTGCAGGGCTGCGGCCCTCCAGGAACTGGCTTTGACACCTGTGTTTTAAACGATAAAGCAATAAAGCTTTTGAGAAACAAAACAAATGTAATAGAATCCCTTAAAATTAAAGTGTATAAATGTAATTAAAATAAGATGTCAAGTGTAGGGATGCAACGATTAACCGGTTTCACTATTAACCGCGCTTTAATTCGTCACGGTTAATTAATCGTAAAGGCTTCTCAACACCGCGTTTCTGCACAGAACAAAACATCAGTCACTAAACAAAGTTATGCCAACTGTGCGCTAGTTTGTACACAGAGACTAATAACCACGCACACTGCATTAACTATATTATAAGGCAAGCTCATGTAAGTTTATTATTTCCAATGGAGGGACGCGCACGCGACGCAACGCGCTCACGCTTTTCACGCGCACTAGTTGAGATGGGGGCTTTTGTGACCGCGGGAACTGTAAACGGCTGAAGAAAGGAAGAAGCAATGAAAAGTACACAGGTTTGCAAGGCCACTTAAAGGGGCAAATATTGGCGCCAATGAGAGCGATCATGCGGTGAATGTTGAGCCGAGATCAATCGAGTGATTTCGGAGAGGGTGCTGAAAGACTCGGTGGATCAGCTGTTTAATGGCCCGCATCTTGATGCGTTGTATTCACTGCGTGTTCAGCACAAATGTCCGCTAAATATAAAATCTAACAGTATATAGATCTTTTTGCCAAAAAAGCTCGACTTTACTAAGTTCATACTGAAACTTCGGCTCATGAGTCATGACAAAGAACGGATGCAGGTTGTCATCGCGAGAACCATATGCTCTGCGCCGCTCATATATTGGGTCGGCTCGCCTGCTTTTTTTTCCACAAACACAGAAAAATGTAAATCAGCGCATAACAAGACTGATCATTTAAAATGACACAAACCCAAACCAAAACTTTTAAAAGAGTAGTAGAAGTAAGACTTTTCTTTCTTTCTTTTGTCCGATCTTTCTGGTTATTAAATTGACATGCATATAAAAACAATAGTGCAAAATCTATATTTCTTACTGCAATGCTTCATTTTTGTTTGATGCAAACCCTAGATTTTTTTTTCATAATGTAACAGTAGAACTTTTTATAGCAGATAACTCCCATTCAAGCACATTTAGGGCAGCATGATAATGTTATTCATTGTTAGTATATTATTGTTGTCATCGACATCCAGGGGCGATTTTAGGATTTTCATTTTAGGGGGGCTCAGCTCCTTATAGGGTAAAACATTTTTATATATATAATCATAACCATTTAAGTTCTGAATAAGCCAAAAAGGCCAATCCCCTTGTTTACTGTAGTAAAAACCACTTTCTATATTTAAGTGCATTTTTTGTTTCCGTGTATTACGTAAATAAACTGCCACTTTTCTAATTAAATGACATACATATACATATATATTTTTAAACTTACAGGCTAATTCACATTTTTGTCGATCTGAATGATAATAATAAATAAAAAGTATTTTTTTAATACTAGACAATACTTTATGTTTTTATCTCTGTCAGTGACTCAGTTAAAACGAGTACATTCTCTAAGTCAGGGCTGCTCAAACTCGGTCCTGGAGGGCCGGTGTCCAGGGTATTTTAGTTCCAACCCCAATTAGACACACCTGAACAAGCTAATCAAGGCTCTTTCTAGGTATACTAAAAAGCTCCAGGCAGGTGTGTTGAAGGAAGTTGGAGCTAAACTATGCAGGACACCGGCCCTCCAGTACCGAGTTTGGACACCCCTGCTCCAAGTGGTTCTGTCATTGTGTTTAATCCTTTCTGTGCAAGACTGTATGGTATAGTTAACGCCACATGAACTGTAAAATGTTCAATATTGGTAGTTCATTTTTAGAGTTACGAGTTTAAGAGTTACATTTTTCACTGAAGGAAACAGCTGTGCTGATGAGGTGAACGCCGTGAAAACCCGACTGCTCCTCCGTGACATTGAGATACAGGTGATAATCTATATCAAAGAACTGCAGAAAAGCAGATATTATAACAATTTATCAATAAACACACACCTTGCTGTGGTTTGCCGATCAAATGAAAAACAAAAGACGGGGAGGAGCCAAATTCTGCCGCCGTTTTTTTAATCAAATTTACAGGGGACTGAGGCGATAATTTAGTGTACAGTTTGAGCTAATCGCAAAAGTTTTAGGGGGGCTGAGTAGAAATATAGGGGGGCTACAGCCCACCTAAAATAGGCCTAGCAACGCCCATGTCGACATCATTAATATGTTATATTCATTTTGGAATTATTGCACAAATATCAATAAGTCATAACAGAATTAGTTAGTTGTTTCTGGTTTTTGTTAGTTCTGAGTGATGTTGTTTTCAAATGCAATAAATCTGTAATATACAATTTGCAGTGGTGATCATTTATTTTTGGTGGGTGCTCCTAAATTTTTTATGGTGCTCCTAAAATTTTGGAAGTTTAAAGCAACAGTGCTACCAAGTAAAAAAGTTCATTTCAAGCCCTGCATTAGACAAATACCATTTTTTATTTATTTATTCATTGTTCTGTCATTTATTTACAGTGTAAAAATTATGTATGTTTAAATGTCAAAATGTTTACATATTTTTAAGCACAAAGAGAGAAATGGGCTATTGTTTGTTTTTAATATTATTTTGTGCTGTATTAATTGCTTACTGAGCAGCAATAAATAACACTTCAAAATATGAGTTTTCATGTGATTTTCTAAACTAGCAGTGTTTTGAAATTAATGAATGCATAATAATCGTGATAACCGTGATTATTTCTCAGACTATAATCGTACAACCAAAATTTATAATCGTTGCATCCCTAGTCAAGTGTTACTGATTAGTAAAATTAAATATATTTAAACAGTCTAAACTATCTATTTAGAAAAAAACTATTATTATTTATATACATTACATTAATTAATTTACATTAATAAAATGTAAAAAATAAAACAGATTTAATTGAGTTCTACAAATGTTTTTTTCTATTTAGATTTAACGTCATCGATTTTTCTCACTTATAATTAAAAACATTATAAATGCAAAATTCTTCATGCAACATTTTGCAATAGGAACCTCGTGCTCCAGAAAGTTCTCAGAAGAGTTTGCCAAGGTTGCAGATTAAAGACAATAATAATGTTGTAAATATTTTTTTTATTTATTGAACAGACCAATTTTTTTACTTCATTCAACCTCAACGCATCGTTAGAAGTAGGGCTGCACAATATATCATTTCAGCATCGATATCGCAATCAATGTGTGCATTCACAATAGTCAAATCACAGCAATCTGCAATGTGAAGTTGGGATTATTATTGTTGATCAGCAATGAAGAATGTACAGTGTTTACATTTTACATTGCATTTGATTATTCAATAGAGGCAGGACAAAATAGCGATATGCATGAGGTGGAACTTTTGGCAGATCGAACATATATCAATGTTGCAATTATAAGAAATGTATGTGCTGTTTATAAAAGAAATACAGCTTATAACTTTTTGATGCATTTTCCCCTCTTTATTTACAATTATCATGATAAATTGTGGATGGTTTTCTTGTGATATATGGCTGATATCGTGATCTATCATTATCGGGGGCAAAATATGATAATATCGTATCATATCGTATTACTGTACCTGAATATCTGACTACTTATTTCACTTTTATCTTATTGATTTATTCTTGCAATTTCTTTGATTCACTCCTCTATAAGTTTATTCCAATCAATCTAATTTAATGATTTCAATCTAAATAATAGAGCTATTCAAGTCATCTGCCGAAATGTTATTTATTTCACAATAAAAAATGCAGCAAAATAAAATATCGCAATGTCAGATTTTTCCAACATTGTGCAGCCTTAGTCAGGAGCCACAGGTATCAGTTTTGTTTTGCCTGCATGCATGTTTTCTTTCTCTTCTTAAAGTACCAATAGGCACTGAACTGAACCAAAGACCACAGTTCCAACTAAAACTATTCTTTAATGTCATTGTCATTGTATTCTTACTGAAGACAAAAGGTCACCTACATTTTGGATTGCCTGAGACTGAGTAAACTAACAGGTGAGCTATTCCTCTACCACTTTTTGTTTTCTCTCTAAACCCAAAAGTTCCCATAGTTGCAGAAGAAACACACATGCAACATCTCCGACCACTCCATCAACTGAATCTAATCATGGCTACAGTTTATTAACTACAATTCCTTCATCCTTATTCTTTGTACACAGAGGTAAACTCATGAAATGGCTAGAAGAGTGTGTGCTGGACTGTCTCCAGCAGTGTGTCATCAACGTGTAATATATTTATAACATTCATAGGAGTCCCAGGTCAGCAGTTCACTGCGAGTCTGTATAGTCTCTGCAGGTCAAGGGCATTTAGAGCATGACAGTCATGCATACATGAATATCATAAATTGGATCTACATATTACACTACATCTGTGAGTTTTCACTCGTATAGTATTTAAATTAATTGCCTGTAAGCATATGATAGTATTTTCTCACTGTGATTATTGCTGAAGCACTGACATAAAGGGTCACAAATTTAGCATATATTTTATGTATATGAATATATATGTTAGGGCTGCACTATATATCGTTTCAGCATCGATACCACAATGTACCAATCTGCAATATTGACATCGCAGGACCTGCAACATCATGTTTAGATTAATATATCATGAGCTAATCTAATAGGTTCTAATTGTGTGAAGGCCTGTGACTAGAGATTTCAAGTGAACAAACCATTTGGGTACAAGAAATTACAAAGTTTGACACTTGAACAAAGATTAATTGGGTAATTATTATTTTCACAATCAAGACATGGTGTTGTTTTACATTTAATTATTGGGTTTTGATACAATATTGAATGCAATGCTGTTAAGACTCCACCGAAAACCATAAGGCACTTTTTTATTTTTTTATCTTTGTTCTATTGTTTTTTTATTTGCTTTCATTTTTGTTATAATTTTGTATATTTTATGGAGTGTATTTTATGAACTCGCCTACAAAAACATCTCAATTAATGTAAAATTACACTAAAAAAGCTATTAGGTTGCTAAAGTATAAAGTAACTAATCACTTTTTACAGCATATGAATTCTTTCAACAGAGTTACTTTAGTAATCTTGTGAAATTATATGCATATCGCAATTTACATCACAAAAGAACAGAAAATCGCAATGTCATTTTCACTGTATTTTAGCGTAATTTGTATTGCTTTATTGTGTATAAATCTTCAGAGTAAAGAAATGTTTCAAACTAATTACACTGCAAAAGGATAGCCTAGTGGTTAACGCGCCGACATATGGTGCAGTAGCACGTCAGGGTGTCCCGAATTCGAGGACATTTCCCTACCCTACCCCCCCTCTCTCTCCAACTTCGCCTCCTTTCTCAATACTGTCCTATCTAACAAAGGCCAAAAATAAATCTTAAATTAAATAAAAAAAAATTTTTAAAAACTAACATCAACAGCAGGGCTCAACAATAAAAACTGCACGATGGCCCAGGGCCAGTGTGACAGATGCTCGGGACAGTAGATAGGATCGTTACTGTGCTGCCTTGTCACTAAAGTTTAATTTGCCTGTGACTATTTATCAACTGAGTGCAAATACATCTTCTACATCTTAGAATCGAGAAACAGTTTGTGCTTTTAAGCCTTTAAATGCTACCTTCTCTGTGAAGTCATAAACATCATATTGCTTTTCGGTTGCTCTTATCTGATTGGATGTTGTGAACACGTAATTTTTTTCTGTATCGAAAAGCGAAGAGATGGCAAGATCAAATTATGAGGCTAAAAGAAAACATTTGTTTCTAACGTCTTGGAAACAAACATTTTTGTGGGCACAACACAACTAAAAAATGGAGTGATGTTTTGCCTTTGCCGTCAGTTTGGCAAGTCAGCCATCTTTTGTTTTGCAATAAAATACCTGCACATTTTTCATATTGTTATTTTTGTTTACATAACATGTTGAATTTTGCTCATTATACATTTATTAACACTTTTTTAATATTTAAATTCTAGATTCACAGATGTTATTTTGACACATTATTCCCAATCGGGCCAGTAGAAAAGATGCTTAGCGTTGAACCCTGAACAGTGGAAAAACAATAGTTATATTTGTTACAGAATTTTATATGCTAATGTTAGCTTTACTATACAACTTAAATGCAATATTTGTTTCATTCACTTAAACAGTTATGACTTTTATTGCAATGAGTTGTTAAGCATTAAAATCATCTAAGATTAATAAATTCTGTAAAAAGTTTTCATCATTTAGGTTGATTAACTAACGTTAACAAATGGAGCCTTATTGTAAAGTGCTAATGAAAGGTCTTCTGTCTTTACCATAGTAACAACGTCCACCAAAATAATACAGTTGTTAGTTATTGTTATTACTAAAATACAGCTGTTATGGGACAGTTGACAGAATTGGTATTTGAGTGCATGCATTTTATGTACAAGAGTCTTGTTTGTGTATCCAATATAACCAAAGCCAAAATAATGAAGGCCTTTTATACAATTTAAAAGCACATTTAGAACAGTTTTACAACATTGACAACATTATTATTATTATGACAGAAACCAAAGTTACCCTGGTAACTTCCTATTAGCAAAGCCAGATGAATATTAACCATGGTTTTATTATAGTAAAAGTATAGTAACAATGTTTTTTTTCTTTGGTGCATCAATTACCATTTGCATTACCAGTTTATCTACAAATAACAGGTTTAAACATGCTTGTTGTAGCAAACCTATGCTTTAATTCATGGTTAATTACCATTGTTTAACTACTACATTAAATGATTTGGGATTTATTTGTAGTAAGGCCATGTAATTAATCCTCATAGGGGAGAAAAGTTAAATGTATTATTTGCTTCATTCACCTAAACAGTTATAACTTTTAATGCAACGAGTTGTTAAACATTAACATCATCTAAGATTAATAAATCTTGTAGAGAAATTTGTCATTCTTTTAGTTTGATTAACTAATGTTAACAAATGAAGCCTGTAAAGTGTTAATGAAAGGTCTTCTGTCTTTATCATGGTAAGAACTTCCACCAAAATAATACAGTTGTTAGTTATTGTTATTACTAAAATACAGCTGTTATGGGTCAGTTGACAGAATTGGTATTTGAGTGCTGCATTTTACATACAAGAGTCTTGTTTGTGTATCAAATATAACCAAAAACAAAATAATGAAGGCCTTTTATACAATTTAAAAGCACATTTAGAACAGTTTTACAACATTGACAACATTATTATTATTATGGCAGAAACCAGTTACCCTGGTAACTTCCTATAAGCAAAGCCAGATGAATATTAACCATGGTTTTATTATAGTAAAAGTATAGTAACAATGTTTTTTCTTTGGTGCATCAATTACCATTTGCATTCCCACAGTTTAACCACAAATACCATGTTTAAACCACGATTACTGTAGCAAAACTATGGTGAACTCGTGGTTACCATTGTTTAAGTACAAAAACAAACAATAAAAAACCGTTTACTGCTTTTACAGATTAAAACGCAAATTAAATAGTGGCACACATACAAGTAAAACGAAGCAGATGCTTAAAATGCAACTTTTTTTGTTTTTGACCACCATAAAGCCTCAGATCTGGCTGTGTAAAGGTTTTATATCTGCAAAGCTTTGGCCATGAAATCTGACAGCATGTACTCACAGCGTGTGTCCGCACACATTCACCATCAGCTTCAGAGATGGGTTTCTGTATTTTGTCGTCTTGCATCTCGGGCATCCCTGATCATCCATTTTTATTGCTATTTTTAGAGTCCTTCTTCAAGAGAATAAATAGTGACCAATGCACTCTGCAGCGCCGTCTTCGGCATCCAGTCGCGTGTTACATATAAAACCCTCCTGGTGGAAACAAACATGCGGAATGCATTCGTTCCCACTCAAACACTGCACACGTCTGAACTTCATCTATTCATAGACAAAATAGACAGACTGATAGACAGAGATAGATAGAAAGACAGACTAATAGACGGATAGACGGATAGACGGATAGATAGATAGATAGATAGATAGATAGATAGATAGATAGATAGATAGATAGATAGATAGATAGATAGATAGATAGATAGATAGATAGATAGATAGACAGACAGACAGACAGACAGACAGACAGACAGACAGACAGACAGACAGACAGACAGACAGACAGACAGACAGACAGACAGACAGACAGACAGACAGACAGACAGATATAGGTAGGTAGATAGATAGATAGATAGATAGATAGATAGATAGATAGATAGATAGATAGATAGATAGATAGATAGATAGATAGATAGATAGATAGATAGATAGATAGATAGATAGATAGATAGATAGATAGATAGATAGAGACAGACAGACAGATGCTAAAAAAAACGTAACATAACAGATTTTTTACAGTGTAGGCTATTACATTTTAGTTTAATACTGTAAAATACTTAACTAAAAGTAACAAAAACAAGATGCTGTGATTTCAGACATGGTTATGTAAATAAAGAAATAAAGAAAATAAATATAGATTAAAACAAATATTAAACACTTTACTAAAAACCATACATGGATCAGGTAGAAAGTGAGACTTTTTCAAGTGGTCCCTTTAGTTTTAGCAAACAATAACTAAACACACACTTGTTTGTAGGATATTTTATAAAAAGTGATGTAGAAAGCTTTAACTAACCTTTTTTTACTAGACAAACTTACTAAGAACCCAATTTCAAACGCAGGGAAAATTAACTAAGGGGTAGGGCTTGTCGTTTTGTTAATGTCTGTGTCGTTTGAAGTGTCTGTTGTATAAGCAGTCTGAGTCTGTTAAGCCAAGAGTAAACACTCAGCAGCGCACAAAAGCCTCGAATGAGATCTCACCTATAGCGCAGGTGAGCCGCGGCAGCGCGTCACGGTTGATTGACAGCTTTATTTCAATGGGTTCGCCTTGAAGCTACGACCGCCCCGCCCCTTTTGAAATTCCGAGCAGCCAATCATGTGCGTCCCTCCAAACTATCGGACTGAGAACAAGTCACGCTGCTGGAGCGAAAGGGGAAAGCTATCCACTTACAAAGACACCCGATATCACTCGCATGGCGCACGGGTAACCTGATCAGCTTGGGCAGAAACGAGGCGGGGTGACGGACTAAAGGAATCTGAGGTGAAGAACAAAAACAATGTCTGTTTCCTCTAGTGAAGTGACAGTGCTAGGCGACATCAAAAAGGAAAATGTGAAGTACACGGAGCTTCTCGAGAGCTCCACGGACAGTCGGGAGCACGTCAAACTCCTGACTCTGGACAGTCCGGTGGCCACTGGGATGCGCGTGGGGCAGCAGACCTCTCCACCGGCGCGCAAGATGCCAACTATGGACTCTTTGTCTGCGCACAGTTCGCCCGCAGTGACCGCGACCTCTTTGGCTTTCTCACCGGAGCAGGTTGCGTGTGTTTGCGAGGCTCTTCAGCAGGGGGGCAACGTGGACCGACTCGCCCGCTTTCTGTGGTCCCTCCCGCAGAGCGACTTACTGCGCGGTAACGAGAGTATCCTCCGCGCTCAGGCGCTCGTGGCTTTCCACCAGGCGCGCTACCAAGAGCTTTACAGCATCTTGGAGAGCCACAGCTTCAGCCCCTCGTGTCACTCTGCCCTGCAGGACTTATGGTACAAAGCCCGGTACACGGAGGCGGAGAAGGCCCGCGGTAGACCGCTGGGAGCAGTGGATAAATATCGCCTCCGACGAAAGTTTCCCCTACCCCGGACCATCTGGGATGGAGAGGAGACGGTGTACTGCTTCAAAGAGCGCTCTAGGAACGCGCTTAAGGATCTCTATAAGCAGAACCGGTACCCGTCCCCGGCCGAGAAGAGGAATCTGGCCAAGATCACAGGACTGTCCTTGACACAAGTCAGCAACTGGTTCAAAAACAGGAGGCAGAGAGACAGAAACCCATCAGAGACGCAGTCCAAAAGGTGAGGAAAGTCCAGAAATAACCTACACTTTTAGTTGTGAATATATGAACAGCCAAAAAGCTTACCCAGAACTTTTATTGGCAAGACTATTGCGATGAAGCAGTTCTTACCATTTCATAATTTTCTGCTTGTGCATTGTAAAAACTTATGGCTGTTACCAATTCTTTTACATTTGGATAAATCTTTCATTAAAATATATAATTCCATATTTTCAAACAACGTAGTAAAATTGTGCGCTTAAGGGTATTTTAAAGACATTATACACATCCAAATATGTGCGTAAAATGTATATCGCGTGAGTCACCGCCTCGTGTGGATGTGTGTTTATTTTTGAGTGAGCAGCTACTCAGGATCCATTGACGCGTAAGGTTTGCCTCACCACATACATTACTCTCAACTATTTACTTTTCTTTTTAGCCAGAGGGGATAGGAAAACCTCTTCAGCACTCTGCTTTAACGCACACACATACATACGCACTGGTAATACAGGATTCACTTTAATGTTTTTCTCTTTGTGAACAAAGCTCCGCGCACCTGGTGAACGTGACCTCCCTCAAACAAATACATTTTTCCATTCACAGAAACATGATGTCACATGCTGTCTGAAGCGTTTTGATCATGTTTTGTCACTAATAATCATACTGTAATTTAATGACGCATGTAAATTAGGGGATTTTAAGCTTAATTTACAGAAAAACAAAATAAATTTATTCTTTAGTTCAATTTAAGTGCTAAACGCGCCTGCCTTGCTATTACTTTAACACTTTTCTGTTATGGGCTTTCCTTCAATGCCAAAAGTGGGGGGTCTGAGGAAAATGCGATCATATTTATAGGCCATACCAGGCGTTTTCAACCTATATAGACCTATTCAGTATGGATCCTCTGTTCTATTAGATTCATCTGTAGCAATTTATTATATATATACAATTCAGACAGTTGACGATGCCACAAATTCCACAGTAGGTAAAACTGTGAACATGCTTTTGAAGAAGTTGTTAACACCCCCCAAAAAAATAAATAAATAAAAAATGTGTGTATTCGACAGACTAAAAAGGTATTCACGTATAAATGAATAAATGATGACATAATTTCTTTTTTGGTTAACTATCAAATGACTAACACTAAAAACCTAAACGCCAAAATCTTTCGGCTGATTATGAAGAGAAACAGAACAGTTGTGGAGGTCCTGTCGGAGTCATACAGCTGCTCCAGTCATTCACCAAACGCGCCCTTCTCTCTCAAGTCTCAACTACACGAATTTATGTTCGAACAGCTGAAGTCGCTGTGAAATATCGTCAGTGGATGAATTGCGCAGTATCGGACTGTGAAATATCAGCTAAATTTAACCTCTCGTCGCCGACGGCCCTCCCCGTTTGGGTTGACCATTTGGGAAGTCATGCTGTGATCGCGGGCTAGTGTCGCCATAGGACTTATTGCGCCAAATGGTGAGCGTGCGTGAATGCGTAAAAGAGTCTGTATTGTAGACAGGATTACCGCTGACACATCAAGGCTCTGATCTCAGGGGTCCCGCGGTGTGAAGTGGATACTCACCTCTCCATTTGTCTGTGCGCGCTCCCGTCTACATCTTCCTGGAGCGGCGTCACCACGCGCTCATACAGGCCACTGTTTTTGCAGAAGGAAAATTTCGTTGATAAGTCAGTATTATGCCAATAGTTCTTAAAATAGGCTACACTGTAAGTGTTTTGCATACAGTACTTCAACATCGTCAAAACAGTTATTTAAAATCTTTCAGCAGGCCATACAGACAATAAACGTCATAAGATTATTTGAGTTATCTTAAAGTTCATTAAGATTATTTTGATTATATGTTTGATGAGTTAAAGTGAATTTTGACAATTCCTTTCAGACAGTTTAGAAAGCACAATCACAATAAATGAGAAAGGGACCTCTATCTAAAATTTATTGTCACCGTTTCATTTTCAGAGGGTCTATCAGATAGTTGAATGAAACCTGAGAACTTTTCCTATTATAGTTAGTTAGTATTATTTATTTTGATTCTGATTTAGTTGGTTTCATTTAACTGAGCGTGAAACTATAATCCCTCATTTTTTGTTAGCCATCATAACACATTTAGATAAGAGATAAAATCCAGAAATGCCATAGTTTGCAAACTGCAGACATTTAAAACATACCATGTATTTATTTATTTTCCAGATTTGTTACAATTATTTCTGAATCTTAAACAAGGTAATTTTGAATCCTGGCATGTATAGAGCTATGTTAAAATGCTTGTAAAATTACAGTTAATGTAAAAAAAAAAAAACACTTTTGTAAAAGATAGTTAGTTTTTTACCAGTATCTCACACATTTTTGACCAGCACTTTGTTGGTAAACATATCATTTTGCCTCTTGAAGGACCATAAAATGTATAAAAGCTTATTCAAGCAAAATATATTTATTTTGTTTGAAAATAAGTAATACTAGTTAGTCAAATGGACTAAAATACTGTATATTTTGTGGGTTATGAAGTTTAATTGTGTAATTCCAAATCCTGTTCAGTTTAGCAATACAAAATAAAACACATATAAAATAAATAAAGTAGTATAAATGTTAAAAAGTGTTAATTAATGAAATTGAATAATGAAAAGAACCTGCTTAAGCTAGTATAGAAAAGCCTACTTTTTTATTTCAGATTATTTGAATTGAGCAAGCTCTCTATCTCAACAGCTTTTTATGACCACTGTTTTGCCACATCACATGTTAAAGTATATTTCTTTGTTTGTTTGTTTGTTTGACTTTAATAATCCCAAAGGGAAATTCACGTGTCAACGCAGAGCTCTCCATACTAAAGATAGATAAAATAAGTTACATATATATAAAAACAATAATAAAATTACATTCATAGGGCACACCTTAGTTTCAAACAATGAGTAGACACTAGTCCATATCTAATACTATTACAATTCAGCATAATTTAGTATGACTTTGGTTATACAATCTGATCACTGTTGGTAAAAATGACTTCCAGTATCTTTCTCTGTAACACCAGGATTGAATTAATCTTGCACTAAAGGAGCTTGCACACGCTTTGACTATATCAAAAATGGGATGATTATCGTGGTTTATCATACAGACATCATTCATCCATCATTCGATCATGTGCAATGTCTTCTATAGTGGGTAGTACACACCACACAGCAGAACCTACACTTTTTAAAAGCTTATTATATAGTTTTTCTCCTTCTCCAACAGCCCCCCTCCCCAGCAAATTACAGCATACAGAATCACAGAAGACACCACAGAATCATAAAAAGTCTTTAACAGTGTCTGACACACAGCACAGGACCTCAGTCGTCTTGATAAATGAATGCAACTCTGACCCTTCTTAGTTGTGGATGTCTGCTAAAATCAACAATCCTTTCTTTGGTCTTATTAGTATTAAATCTAAGATGGTTATTTGTCTTATTTGTCAATTATACAGTAGTTTGTTTGTTCCCTTTTTGGTATCTGATATTAATGTTCAACAAATTACCTGATAACTTGCACAAGTAATTAAGAATATGGACCAAGTCGACAGAATGGACACACATCTGTTATAATAAGTGACAGTCTACTAACCTCTCTGTCCCTCACTCTTTCTCTCAGCGAGTCAGATGGAAATCACAGTACGGAGGATGAGAGCAGTAAAGGTCAGGAGTCTCTCTCTCCATGCCCGATGTCCACCTGCACTGACGGGCCAGTGGGTAACACAGCTGTGCCTCTCTGCTCCGGCTCTCTGGACGCCGGGGTGATCGTCCAGCAGGTTGCAGACAGCAGGACCTCTATCTCTCCACCCTCCGTCATCTTCAACGGAGTCTCAGTTCACTCACCTGCCTCTGTTTTCCACAACGGCACCCCTTCATTTCTCTCCTCCACGGGACACGTACTGTTCAGTGGCATGAATTTGGGACTCCAGTCTTTGGCTTGCAGATCAGTTTCAGATGTGGAGATGGACGGTGCAGCGCAGGAGAAAGTGGGAGCGGCAGACCCTGCACTGGCGTACTCTCCGTTTCATTGCAGTGTCAATGGGACGGATGTAGAGGTGAAAGAAGAAGATGTGAGGAAGGACGTTTCAGTGCAGGACCAAACACAGTCCATTGGTTCGGCGTTCAGCATCAGTCCGTCTAATGGTTTGCAGATTGATGGTTATAGTTTGGTTCCTGAAGGCAACAAGGTTGTACTTCCTTCCGTGCAACTCACAGCATCTTCTTCGCCCTCATCAGTCACACAGGGTGAGTGAGCTTTACCAAACTCTATTACAGATTGTTACATTGTTCCTTTAAACTGGATGAGAAGGCCACAGGTTCCTTTGTTTTGTTTTGTTTAGTTTTTGTTTGCAAGTGCATAAAATAAATTGTTATTTCTAAATTCAAATAAATTATATTTAATTTAATACAATTACATTAAATGTAATTATATTTATTATTTAAATTTTTACATTTTAGAGGTTGTCAAATTCACCTCTTTTTTGATTATTATTGTTTTTTATTTCTGTAATAAATATTCGTGATTATACTACTTTTAATTATGGTTAATGATTTTATTAATTATTAATAAAACTGGCTTCTGTTATGCTTCCTGTTATGTGATGAGCAGGATTATCATGTAAATTTAAATCATTTTGAAACATCTTTTACAGGCTGGTCTAAATAAAACATGCTTGTTTACAGTAAGGTTTGGTCTGGGGCCATAGAAGTGTTAAATGTGATGTCATTTATGTTTATGTTTAATGTGTTTTATTTAACTTTTTTTTTTTTTTTGATTGATTGATTGACACTTTGGCTAGGACTAAAAAAATCATTAAATTTCATAAAATTAAAATAGGGCAGTGCTGTCGCCTCACAGCAAGAAGGTCGCTGGTTCGAGCCTCGGCTGGGTCAGTTGGCGTTTCTGTGTGGAGTTTGCATGTTCTCCCCGTGTTCACGTGGGTTTCCTCCAGGTGCTCCGGTTTCTCCTACAAGTCTAAAGACATGCGCTATAGGTGAATTGGGTGAGCTAAATTGACCGTAGTGTACGAGAGTGTATGGGTGTTTCCCAGTGATGGGTTGCAGCTGGAATGGCATCCGCTGCGTAAAACATGTGCTGGATAAGTTAGCAGTTCGTTCCGCTGTGGCGACCCCAGATTAATAAAGGGACTAAGCTGAAAAGAAAATGAATGAATGAATGAAAATTAAAATAATTTTGTCAAAGGGATTTGATAATATTATTAATAATGATTATTATTATTATTAGTAGTAGTAGTAGTAGTAATAGTAGATTTCAGATGCATTTTTCTCAGCCTTCTTTTTTTATGTTAAGTTATTTCACTTTAAAGACCACGAAAATAAGTTATTCTTTGCCAATAAAGTGAAATTACTGAGCCTACATACAGGAGCCTGATAAAAATGCTCATTTAAAAAGAAATGTCCAGATGTCCATATTATCATTTATTAATAATACAGTATTATATAGTATTGTATAATAGTTTAATATTATAAAATAGTATAAAAATATTATTAAAAGTAATTAATAATATGAAAAACTCATTTTGATAATATTTACGGGTATAATGTCAGGGTGATAAAATTAACCTCACCTCATATTTAGTATATGAGACATTAATAGTACTGAAGTCTTGAAAACATGTCTTGTTCACACATACGAGGAATTTGTTTTCGTGACAGAGCTTCTACAGTGCAACAGAATTACAGACTAAAGGACTAAAAAAAAACAGATAATAAATATATTTTAAAAAGTAATGAATGCAAATATACAAATTGACAAGTGTATGTACAGTTATATTACATAATACATAATACATAATATGTGCAGCTGTTATGTGCAAATTGGCATGTAAAGCGTGTTGTTAAATAAATGTATGTGTGTATAAAAAAAAAGTGTATAGCAGGTAGTGATGTTGGTTCCACAATTATTATCATCAAGTGTTCATGAGATGGATTGCCTGAGGGAAGAAACTGTTTCTGTGTCGGGCTGTTCTGGTGCGCAGTGCTCTGTAGCGTCGACCAGAAGGTAAAAGTTCAAAGAGGCAGTGTGCTGGGTGTGAGCGGTCCAGAGTGATTTTGGCAGCCCTTCTGCTCGCTCTGGATAAGTACAGTTCTTGGAGAGTAGGGAGGGTTCTACCAATGATTCGCTCAGCAGTCCGAACTATTCGATGTAGTCTTCGGAGGTCGGATTTGGTAGCTGAGCTAAACCAGACAGTTATTGATGTGCAGATAACTGATTCAATCATGGAGGTGTAGAACTGTTTCAGTAGCTCCTTTGGGAGGTTGAACTTCCTCAGCTGACGAAGAAAGTACAGCCTCTGTTGAGCTTTTTTGACAATGGAGTCAATGTGAGTGTCCCACTTCAGGTCAATGCCAACTGACCCAGCCGAGGTTCGAACAAGCAACCTTCTTGCTGTGAGGCGACACCGCTACCCACTGCGCCGCCGCATAGACATAGTATTTATTCTTTTTTATTAGAATTTTTTTTTAAATGTCTCTAATGCTCATCAAGGCAAATAAAAAGCGGTAATCCAGTATTATTACTAATTATTATTGTTTTGGTAACACTTTACAATAAGGTTGTATTAGTTAATGTATATACTGACAATAACAATAATTAATCAATTCATCTTTGTTAACATCAGTTAACGTTTATGTTAACTCACAGTGCATTAACTAATGTTAACAATCATGAATTTGGATTTTAATAATGCATGAGTACATGCTGAACTATGATTATTAAATGCCGTACAAGTATTGTTCATTATTAGTTCATGTTAATAAAACATTAAAAACAGTAACTAATGAGACCTTATTGTAAAGTATGCCCAATATTTTATTTTTATATTTTATTCATAATCATTTATTATTATCAAACCTGAAAAAAACTGTGCTGCTTAACATTTAGGATTCTGTATTCGATATGAATATAAAATTTAAAAGGACAGCATTTGTTTTTAACACCTTTGAGCAATTTAATCCATCCTTGCATTTAAATCGCTTAAAATATAAGATCCATGATTTTTCCAATTCTTTACTGCGGTCAGCCTTAAACGTCATTGACCCATGAACAAAATAATAATCCAACACAGTGGCTTAGTGGTTAGCACTGTTGCCTCACAGCAAGAAGGTCGCTGGTTCGAGTCCTGGCTGGGTCAGTTAGCATTTCTGTGTGGAGTTTGCATGTTCTCCCCGTGTTTGCGTGGGTTTTCCTCTGGGTGCTCTGGTTTTCCCCACAGTCCAAAGACATGTGGTATAGGTGAATTGAATAAACTAAATTGGCCATAGTGTATGTGTGAATGTGTATATGGATGTTTTCCAGTACTGGGTTGCTTGCCGCTGGAAGGGCATCCACTGTGTAAAACATATGCTGGATAAGTTGGCGGTTCATTCCACTGTGAAGACCCTTTATGAATAAAGGGACTAAGCCGAAGGAAAATAAATAAATAAATGAATGAAGTAAGAAATGTATCATCTCTCCTATCTTCAATCATTTCTCAAGGATCTCTCTGTCGTCTATCAGGTGTCGTTGACTGCAGTTCTCCAGTGTGTCAGGAGCGGCTCCAGCTCACCTCTCTGGAGCCCAGCAGCACGCTCTACAGCCTGGGCAACATTCACACACTGTCTGCCGTCAAGAAGGAGCCACTGGAGCCTCCTGGAGGATTCCTTTACCATCTGGGTTACTCATCTGACCCCACGCACACCTCGCCCTTACTGGCCCAAACGGACTTGCCCGCAGAGTTCAGAGGTCACAGCGGCCACATGACCTCCAGCCTAAATGGAGACTTCCTATGTGCTGTTTCTGAGGGAGGAAAGGGCGAGATGGAGGAAGAAGAGGAAAAACAACTGACAAAACTAAAAACTGTGCATTTAGAGGAAGAGATGACCGACCTTTGAACTTAAGAGGAGAAGAAGGTAAAATACTGAAAATCGTTATTTGGAAAACATTAACTAAAACATTATTTTGGATTATTGATTGAGATTTTTTATGTTTTCAGACTCTTGTTTTGTGTATTGTAAAGTATTAAATTATTTTGGTGAATCTGTCCAGTTTGCTTTGGTTTAGAGAATCTGCTAAAGACTATTTAAAGATTTTCAAAGTGTTTTTTTGTTTTCTTTCTTCGTGATCAATTCTAATCCCACATAGGGTTAATTTAAAAAACTATCTATACATGTTATATCAGAAGCTGTGTATAACAGGGGTTTTCAAACTGAACTACATGAGAGTTTACAAAAAATATAATATAAAAAATATAGAAAATATAACAAAAACTAAAAATTAATGGCAGAATTGGTGTTGTTCAATAGTTTTATAACAAATTTTATAAAAGGTTTTGATACACTTCAAATGTTGACTACTGTAGCATGGGCTAATAATAGGCTATATATTTTATACAATATATCAGCATAAGATTTGTATACAGTATCATTATACATAAACATATACACTCACTGGCCACTTTATTAGGTACACCTTACTAGTACCGGGTTGGACCCTTTTTTGCCTTCAGAACTGCCATAATCCTTCGAGGCATAGATTTAACAAGGTACTGGAAATATTCCTCAGAGATTTTGGTCCATATTGATTTGATAGCATCGTGCAGTTGCTGCAGATTTGTCGGCTGCACATTCATGATGCGAATCTCCCGTTTCACCACATCCCAAAGGTGCTCTATTGGATTGAGAACTGGTGACTGTGGAGGCCATTTGAGTACAGTGAACTCATTGTCATATTCAAGAAACCAGTCTAAGATGATTCGCTGTTTATGATGCGTTATCATGCTGGAAGTAGCCATCAGAAGGTACACTGTGGTCATAAAGGGATGGACATGGTCAGCAACAATACTCAGGTAGGCTGTGGCTTTGGCACGACGCTCAATTGGTACTAATGGGCCCAAAGTGTGCTAAGAAAATATCTCCCACACCATTACACCACCACCACCAGCAGCCTGAAACATTGATACAAGGCAGGATAAATCCATGCTTTCATATTGTTGACGCCAAATTCTGACCCTACCATCCGAATGTCGCACAGAAATCGAGACTCATCAGACCAGGCAAAGTTTTTTAATCTTCTATTGTTCAATTTTAGTGAGCCTCTGCGAATTGTAGCCTCAGTTTCCTGTTCTTAGCTGACAGGAGTGGCACCCAGTGTGGTCTTCTGCTGCTGTAGCCCATCTGTTTCAAGGTTGGACGTGTTGTGCATTCAGAGATGCTCTTCTGCATAACTCGGTTGTAACAAGTGGTTATTTGAGTTACTATTGCCTTTCTATCAGCTCAAACCAGTCAGGCCATTCTCCTCTGACATCATTAAGGTATTTGCGCCCACAGAACTGCCACTCACTGGATATTTTCTCATTTTCAGACCATTCTCTGTAAGCCCTAGAGATGGTTGTGCGTGAAAATCCCAGTAGATCAGCGGTTTCTGAAATACTCAGACCAGCCCGTCTGGCACCAACAACCATGCCAGGATCAAAGTCACTTAAATCACCTTTCTTCCCCATTCCGATGCTCGATTTGAACTGCAGCAGATCGTCTTGACCATGTCTACATGTCTAAATGCATTGAGTTGCTAATATGTGATTGGCTGATTAGAAATTTGCATTAACAAGCAGTTGAACTTATTTTTACCTAATAAAGTGGCCAGTGAGTATATAGCTGCAGTATATATTTTAAGAGTGGGATTACTAGAAGGGGAATGATCACTTGGTAGTCCATTATATCAAAAAGTTTGAAAACTCCTGGTATATTTAATAATAATAATAACTTCCATTAGTGTTTACGTGAGTTTTGGAGCTACATGTACCAGACAGCTCTCGTTTTTTTCCTCTGCGTCTCTTCCTGTCACAGTAGGGAGTGTGGACGTATGTGTGTTTTATGAGAGTCACCTGCTAGTTTCTGCCATGAAGAGTTGAGTTCAGCAGACAGGTGGATGTCTGGTCATGTGTCACACGAGTCCAACCTTAAAGGTCACATCCCTATGGAAACACACACATGCTCAACCGCACTTTATTCTCATGCAGATCGCAAAATACAAAATCTGTGACAGACTTTGTGGCATTGTCATTACACTGACTACAGCTTTCAGTCACATCCATAATATTCAAATAATATGCACAGTAGACAAATAATACAGATATCAAAACAAATAGACAATGTTTGCTTACACAAATTAGGGGATGAGTCAGAACGGTCGGTAATCGCAGATGCTATATCAGATGTTCTATGACTTCAGGATATTAGCTGTACACAAAATATGCTATTAACTACCTGTTTATTAGGACATGCAAACAATTTGGGTGTATTGAGGTCATTCAGATCATTTAAAACATTTGAATAAATGAGACCTATTATGCCTTTTTTACAAGATATGATATAAAGTCAGAATTATTAGGCCTCCTGTTAAATTTTTATTCTTTTATATTTTTTTCATCAAATTCTGTTTAATGAAGAGAAGATTTTTCAACACATTTCTAAACAATAGTTTTAATAACTAATTTCTAATAACAGATTTATTTTTATCTTTGGTCAATATAAAACTAATAAAGGTTTCTCGAAAATAAAAAATTGTATAGGAAATACTGTGAAAGTTGGCTTAATCCATCAAACATCACTTGAAAAGTATTTGAAAAAGAAAAATATTAATTCATTCATTCATTTTCTTTTTGGCTTAGTTCCTTTATTAATCCGGGGTTGCCACAGCAGAATGAACCGCCAGAAAAAATATTGAACAGGAATAATTTTATAAATTTGCCCTCAACTGTATGTTAAAATAAAATACCCCATAGATCAGAGATGCCCAAAGTAGGGCCCACGGGCCAAAGTTGGCCCATTGTAACCTTTGATTTGGCCCACCATCTCATCGGAGAAGAGCGTGAGAAGGATGGAAACAGTTGGGGCGAATGCCTTTAAAAGAGATCGTCATTTCTAATTTGACATAACCTTTTTTGTTTGTTTAATTGCTGAGCAACAAAAATACAAACTAAAATGAAATGTTTCAATTAAATGTTGTAAATGAACCTGATTTTTACAAATGTAAACAATGTCACTCGATGAATAGAGGACTATGCAGAAGACATCGGCAAGCAAATCAAGACAAAAACTAGTCTAATTCCATTGTTATAAATGAGATTTTGTATTTACTGTAATAAGTTCATTATAAAATGTTAAAGAATTATGCTGTATTAGTTAATATAAAGCCATGTTTTCTAGTTATTTTAAATATTATTAATTAAGTAAGGAAATTGTCACGTTTGGGTCTCGGCATGGGGAGGACAAGAGGTAGAATCCAAGTGCAGCCTAATAATAATTTATTAAAGAAAGTATTTGTGCAGGTAACCCTAGACAAAAATAGAAAAAAAATCAAGAATCAAACAGGCCAATCCAAAATCATAGTCAAAACAGTCATAAGGTCATAGTCAAGGCATCGATCCAAAAGTACAAACAAAACAAACTTAGACTAAAGCCAAAAAAACCAACAACAAAAACAGAACAAAGACTCACTTCAGACTGATGTGTGTAGGGTGTATATATAGTCCAGATGATCAATAATAACGATAGTCAGCTGTACATGTATGATCAGTGGAGAATGGTGACCGGTGTGTGTAATTGCATGCAGGGATTTGTAGTTCATGGATGGGTTTGTAGTTCACCAGCGATCTTCCAAGAAGAGATCGCTGGTGATCATTACACATGACAAATATATTTACTCTTAGCCCACTAGTCTCAATCAAGGTTGGTTTTTGGCCCTTCATAAGAAAAAGTTTGGGCACCAGTTGGTCATAGATAAATGAATAGATAGATAAATGAATAGAAATATATTAAAACACTGTTTTGTGTGTCTCTTTAAATGCAGATGAGCTGCAGCTCCCCACTTGATTTCTAAAAGAAGGTGTGGCCTTTACATCGTATATCTAAAATGCTCCTAAAAACCAAAACATCCATTTGATTCCTCATGTCTATCACAATCATGTGACGCTATAAGTCTTCATCGTCATGAACATTTATTTACATGCGTTTACCAGTTTAAACTCCTGATATACTATTTCTAAATGCACAGAAAGCCAGCTGTCACATCCTGACAATCTATTTCATATCTTATTCAGTGCAAACTGGCAAAATACACACAATGTTACATCAAAAACACAAGGTTTGCATAAAGAGTCTGGAAACGTGTATTTTCTGAAGATTTCTAAAGATTAAAAATAAGTGGGTTGATTTTTACTATTATAGGCTGGTTGTTTACACCACATACCATAGACACAAATCACCAAGTAAAAGTGAAATGAGCATAATAGGTCTCCTTTAAACATGTCATCTGGGTTTTACAGTGAACTTATTGCAAGCAGATCATGTTAATCTGCTGTCGCATTGAATGTCACCTAAAAAGCAATAACAAGCTACAGAAAATGAAACTTTTTAATGTAGATGCTGAACAAAAAAGTTTGAATAGATGTTCAAATGAGGTCAGCACAGATGTAAATGAGGAACTTTTTATGGTTTTGTGTGAGAGATGTTTGAAAGTTGAATGTTTGTCAGAATGTTTGGACGGAAAAGTGTGTGTGCATCTGAAGCAGTTTTTCATTTTGAGGTTGTTCTTTGTGCCTTAATTTTGGCCTTAATTTTTTTAATTATCATTGGTGCTGGTTTGACATCTGCAGTATTTAACCTCATGACAAAGCTATCCAGCCATTCTGGGACTGAGAGATGACTTTAATTAATTATTAGAGATGATAAGGACGCAGGAGTGAACTAAGCTAATGTAAAGCTGTAAATGTATAACGACAAAAAGCAATACACATTGTGAATAATATTTTAGCATGAACAATAATGTATTTTTGTAAATAAATTATAAAATAAGAAGCCGAAAAATGTGATCCATTAAATATTTATACTGAAAATCCAGCCTCAGCCGAGTGATTTCATTCATGACTGTGAGAGATCTAGATTTGTTTGCGTTCTCGTGTTATGTCTACAGTGGACGTTAAATATTCAGACGGACAGGAAACATGCAAATAAAAAGATTTAAGTAGCCAGGGAGGGGAGGGAAGCAGAGACCTGATACAGAAAGGCCAGGCCGGGTGCTGGAAAATCAGCGGTGATCGTTTGCACATGCCTGGTGGTCTGGAGCTTGTTAGCAAGCTGCTCTTGTCTCAGACTCCTAAATTCAAATAAACAGGAGGGCGATTTCTGGAGGCCCTGCCGTCTCCTGTTAGGGGGGGTCCAGAAACAGACAGAGAAATTCCCTCTGATTTGTAAATGACTGTTGCAGATGGCACTGACAGGCATGGCGGGGTCTCAATCGGTGCAGTTTTAAGAATTCTGTGAACTGCCAAATTATGTTACACTGGAGGGCACTGTAATGGTGGTTCGGCCAGGGTTAGGGTTTAGGGTTAGGTTTAAGTCAATGCAGAGCTTATTAGGGTCACATAATTTGGTGGTTTGGAGAATTTATAACATATACACTGTAAAAAAATTCCACACAATCAACTTTTTCAACTGATTTCAACAATCAACAGTTTTTACACACAATTTGAAGTGGATTGAACATAAAATTAAGTTGTCCCAAAAAAACTTCAAGAATTGTGTTGATTCAGCTTATTTTAAATAAGTAGTTTGAACAAACAGCAAATGTAATTTTTTGAGTGTAAGAGAGAAAAAAGACACAAAAAGAACTTAATTCTTGAAATCAGAAGGAAATGCTAAGTCAATAAAGTTAAACTGTAGAAGCCCCTGACCCTTGTTTTAAGCCTTAAGTTGACATTAACTGTAAACCTATCCCTCAAATGTGACTGGATGATTTGAATGTTTCAGGATCAACAAAGACGCTGATCCAGGATCATGTTCAATGAGGGGGTTACTTTGTAAAGCTCTTACAATCTTGTCTTTTCTTTTGCATATTTGCGGTCTCAGTCACTGATTGAACATTGGAATTGATTGTGTGATCTTTTAACTTAAAGGCTCTAGCTTTCTCATTATCATTTGACAAGCTTGTTTTTATTTATATTTTAAATCTACTTTTAAGAATGAAACAATATTTTTCACTCCATTTGAATTTTTTGTCACTTTTTGACACTTTGCATTCAAACACTGACATATTAAACATACAATAATACACAAATTCATGGAAAAAATAATAGATATATTGTTTAAAAAAGCTACAAAAACAAAAAATAATTAATTACACTAGCAGAAAATTTACCAGACTGCCAGATATATGCTATAGTGCAACTGTGGTACAACTGTGAAAAATACCTTCTTCTTTTTTTTTACAAACAAACAATATATTTTTGCTGCTTGTTCAAACTACTTACTTAAAATGAGCTGAGAAGCACAATTCTTGAGGATTTTTGGGCATAACTCAATTGTTTTATGTTCAATCCACTTAAATGTGTTAATTTAAACAATTTGTGTTGGGACATCATGAATAATTTGTGTGTAATCCTACATTTTTTACAGTGTAGAACCAGATGCAAATAACGGACAATTATTATTGGCTGTTATTATCCAAGTCAAGTTGAAGATCATGCATATATACACACACATATATATATATGTAACCCCAGGTAAAGGAAAGTTTCACATCTGGAATTTTGAAGGGGGTTTCGTTCCACTTTTAACCTGAGGTTACGAAACTCTGCTCCAAAGCAGAATCAGCACTGCTTCTGAAATGTTAACCTTGCATTACTGTGCCAAACATGTGTGGTGAGAAATTATGCACTGTTTGAATGTTATGGCTAAATGTATAACAACCGACAAACAATTGTCTCATAGTGGTTTGGACAGTCATGGAAACTGTGTGCTAACCCCTTTTTATTTTTAGTTTTTTTATTTAAATTTTTTTATTTTGTTAACACTCAATTGAGTACAATCATACAATATTTCAAGGTACATTTGAATCTCAGTATGTGACCTTAAGTGACACAATCTACTGTCAGGTGTACTAACTACAGTATACTCAAATTTTGTTCAATTATAAAAATAAAAACAGCATATAAAAACAAAAGAAAATAATCAAAATTAGAAAACATCCAGGGTGAGAACGCATGTCATAATAAAATTCCAGAATAATCTCAAATGACCACCTTCATTATACAGATGGGGATAACAATGTGAATATACAGTTTAAGTCAGAATTATTAGCCCCCTGTTTGTTTGTTTTTCTCCCCAATTTCTGTTTAACAGAGAGAAGATTTTCTCAACACATTTCTAAACATAATAGTCTTAATAACTCATCTCTAATAACTGATTTATTTTATCTTTGCCATGATGACAGTAAATAAAATTTGACTAGATATTTTTCAAGACACTTCTATACAGCTTAAAGTGTTATTTAAAGGCTTAACTAGGTTAATTAGGTTAACTAGGCAGGATAGGGCAATTAGGCAAGTTATTGTATAATGATGGTTTGTTCTCTAGACTATCTTAAAAAAAAAAGGGTCTTACCATTTTGACCTAAAAACTGCTTTTATTCTAGCCGAAATAAAACAAATAAGACTTTCTCCAGAAGCAAAAATAGTATCAGACATACTGTAAAAATGTCCTTGCTCTGTTAAACATAATTTGGGAACTATTTAAAAAAAGAAAAAAAATCAATGGGGGGCTAATAATTCTGACTTCAACTGTATATAACCATATCCATATACACACATTAGCATGTATTTATCTATCAGTTGAGCATCTTCTATTTGTTTATAGCAACAAAATCAGGTCTTCTAACTAAAATATATTCAACCCATTTCCTCCATTTTCCCAGGAAAATATCCTTCTTTAAATTATCTACAGACGTGATTTTTTTCCATTGTATGAATCTTAATAGTTTCATCTCTCCAACTATTAACGGTGGGTCGCTCTTGCTGTAGCCATTTGCGTGTGATTGCTTTTTTACTGGCAGCCATGAGAGCATGCATCAGGTATTTATTGTCTGCCGTTACTGTATCTGCATTTACACAGCCAAAATATAACAACTTACTTTCTAGAAGTATTTCTCTTTCAAATATACAGTATGTTCAAGAGCCTCTGTATTTCTTTCCAGTATTCATGAGCATACATACATTCCCAAAATCTATGATGTTTTCTTGGTTACATCCACAGTTAGGCCAACATTTTGGAGATTTGTTGGTATATTTGGTTGTTAGTGCTGGGGTTTTGAAATATCCAGTAATGTTCTTGATTTCCATTGAAACTCCCATATATTTGACCACTCTCTAACCCCTTTTTAAAATATGAGTAATAAAAAAGTTGTCGCCTAAAACAATAATAGTCATTGTTTTGGTAGTATTTGCTATATTTACAAAGCATGTTAAAAGTAAAAAGTGTCTCAAAACAAAACAAATACAGTACATCATCTTAGCAATATATTGGCATTCTTTTAGCATTACAGCTCATGACTCCTCTTGCAGAGAAGGGGAAACCGGGACCAAATAACTGAGTGAGAGAGATAACAGATTGTATATGAGGAGAGGAAACAGGAGCATTGTCACCTGTTCCCAAACCGCCTAGGTGACCCTGTTGCCATGGGAGAGGGCCAGGTATCAGATAACACCGGCTCCAACAATGAACGCAGTGACAGAACAGAGTTTTTAAAAGTTGTGAGCAGATTCTGATCCAGCGCAATGCTTTTATGTCATACTTTGCTGTTACCAACAAGCAAATAAAAGAGTGATGGTGACTGAAACCACTCAACCATACCACACACTGAGAAGCAGCAATAAAAAATATGAACCTCTCAAACTGAGCCTTATTAAAAACTATGACCTCTCACCTTTGGGGGTTTGGAAGGAGGGGAATTTAACCCTGAATAGCAAACAGAGCTGGATTTGTAACCTGAACCTCCCCCCACAACCCCACTAATGAGAGGTGAAAGGGCACACGCTGCTCCTCAGCTGTGTTTCATACCTGCATACGTGAGTGTGTGTTTGTGTGTGTCTGTGTGTGTGTAAGCCCACATGGAAAGAAACTATATGAGGATATATGCGCATATATGAAACCTATATGCAGTATACAGTATATACACATGTATGATAATATATATATATGCTGCATTTGTGTGTATATATGCCACATATAGGCAAAATTGAGGTGCATATATGTGCATATACAGACCGACAGTTGCATTGCTTCTGTATTGCTTCTTTCTGTATTGCTTCTACATATAAGCCCCATATGTACATACAAGATATGTCTCCTATATTGCTCATATCTCACTTTGGCAACTGTCATACATGATGCCAAGCTCATATTTTCTATTATCAAGGCAATAACTAAGAACTAACAAAAAAATGCAAAAAAAACTTTTGTATGAAATTGTCATCACATGTAATTGGCATGTTATGGAAATTAACTATGGCAAATAAGTGAGAAGAGATGGAAAGCTATGATGTCTACATGTTTTCCTGAAACATTTACAAGGCCAATTCTTTCTTGTATGAAGATAGTGGGAAAGAAGGAAATGTATAAAAATGGTTTGTAGTTTTGTTTGTTTTTTTTTTCCCTGTTCATTTTTTTGTCTTATTTTTTGTTCTTGTACTATATATTTTCTTGTACTATTAAAGTAAATAAAAAATGTAAATTTCTACATGGGCTTTCATTTATGTTGTCTAGCAGCTATAATTTTATTAATATATAGGTAAACATATATGTGCATATATGCACACACATATACAGTTGAAGTCAGAATTATTAGCCCCCCTTTGATTTTTTTTTCTTTTTTAAATATTTCGTAAATGCCGTTTAACAGATCAAGGAAATTTTCACAGTATGTCTGATAATATTTTTTCTTCTGGAGAAAGTCTTATTGTTTTATTTTGGCTAGAATAAAAGCAGTTTTTAATTTTTTAAAAACCATTTTAAGGTCAATATTATTAGCCCCTTTAAGAGAGAGAGAGAGAGGGGGGCGGGGTAGATGAGTGAATTTTGAAATGTTTCTGCAGATTCCGGCCATAAAGAACTGTCAGACATTGTAGAAATTGTTGTTTTTCAGCTGTCTGGTTCACATATAATTGCTTCAGAGTTATCAGGTTGGGTTAGTATGGAGTACTTACTATTATTTAAATAAGAAAATTCAAAATACAAGTCATGAAGAAAACAAGCCTCTCAGTGAAACACACACACAGAGGTTAATCTATGCCCTGTGGTGAAATCAGACCACAGAGGGAGAGAGCACAACTGTTTTTTTCATTACTTCTGTCAGCCCACACAACCCAGTGTTTACGATTGAAGGAAATGCATTATTCTTGAATGAATTTAATGCCATTTTTACCCTATTGTTTCGAGCTGAAATCTCATCTTCTCTGTAAACACAACAGGACAGAATTGACTCAAATGTATTTTAATAAAGTGCATACAACAGAGATCATAAATATTTAACAGAGGAGATTTGTTAAAATAAGATTCATTTGTCCAACTTTGGCTAAATCAGATCGATATCGCTGGCTGGCGCCCTCTTTCTGCAGTGATAAATATGACATTCTGGAGAGTTGTCTAGACCAGAGGTGCCCAGAGTACAGCCAAAGTAGGCCCATGGCAAGTTTTGGTTTGGCCCCCCATCCCATCTGAAAAGAGAGGGCGAATGATAGGGAGTTGATTGGGACGAACGCCATAGACAGAGATCGTAATTTCGAATTTAAAGTAACCTTTTGTTTCTTTGTTTAACTGAGGAGCTATAAAAAGCCAATTAAAGTTAAATGTTGTAAATGAATCAGACTTTTAAAATGTAAATACTGCCACTTGACAGATAGAGGACAATGTACAAGACATTGGCGAGCAAATCAAGGCAAAGACAGGATCAGCTTGACTAGTGAATTCAGCATTGATCTTCATTGTGTTATAAATGGGATTGTTTATGTTTTTTTACTATAATAAGTTAATTAGAAAACGTTATAAAATGATACTGCACCATTAATTAATATGCTTTAAAGCAACATTTTCTAGTTATTTTTAATATTAGCAAGTAAATTAGGAAATTCCCCATGGCAAATAATGCAATACGATGTGGTATATTCAACTTCAACCCACAATCAACTTTCGTTTTTGGCCCTTTATAAGAAAAAGTTTGGGCACCTCTAGTCTAGACAATTTAAGTAACAATTATAAAACAATTCGCACAAGTTTGATGAATATATGTCTTATTTTCTTTATAGTATTATTAAAAGTCAATCAATACAGTGTTTATCTGTTCTCTCATATCAAGATTAAAGAACCCGTTAAAACTAAAATTATTTTTTACACAAAACAAGTAACAAAACTCATTAATGCATTATAAAAATGTTTTCATCAATACAGAAATTATTGTCTCTGTTTCAATTAACTAAACCTAATATTTTTACTCTCTGTTTTAAATGTTCTGACATTGGGCCGTCCAGAAGAATGCATTTACATTTAAACTGGTCGATAAATTGAATTTATCATTGGATGCTGTAACTGATGCTGGTTTGTATTAAATATGGACTAACCCAACAGGACCAAAACATGTTACCTAAATTTAATGTAGCCTACAAAATCAACCCAATGTTTGGTTTGTCCATATTTGACCCACCCAACGTTGGATTAGGCTAATAACACATGTAAAGCCTTTTTAAAATGCACCTACACAAATTAAATCAGAAAGGTAAAGTTATGCAGTTTTATTGTGTCCGTATAGTGCATGAAAAACGATTTTACTAAAATCGCATGGCCCATTCGGTTTAAACTGCTATGGCCCTGCGTCTATAATCACAGACGAGAAAACAAAACTAAACAAATAAAATATATCGAAGAATGCTACATTGTGTCTTAAATGTTGTTGAAATAAAATGCTGTTTAAAGTTATTTAAACATTAAAACAATAACAATCTCAGTGCAGTTTAAAAATGGTATTATGTCGACTAATTGTTTTTCCCCTATATCCCAAAGCGGCTGCAACAGCGCGTCTAATTAGCGGTGGATTCTCCTCCACTCAGTCTTTCATTTACACCTCACAGAAAACTCATAAACACACACTCATTCTAAAGAAAACAGTTTACACCTTCACAGTGGTGGAGCACGGACTACTAAACATGAAATATGGTGACATTTATGTTACACTTATTAGGATGTTTTGTGTGTGTGTGTGTGTGTGTGTGTGTGTGTGTGTGTGTGTGTGTGTGTGTGTGGGTGTGTGTGTGTGTGTGTGTGTGTGTGTGTGTCCGCACATTGCGCCATCACTGTGCTTTATGAAAGAGTCCGGGCTGCGCCGCGTGTGTGCGTGCGTGCGCGCGCGCGCGAGTGTGTGTGTGTGTGTGTGTGTGTGTGTGTTGTGTGTGTGTGTGTGTGTGTGTGTGTGTGTGTGTGTGTGTGTGTGTGTGTGTGTAAACGCGCGCGCTTCTGTTGGTCCATAACATCTTGAAATGATCATGATCTGAGAGCGGGCACGTCGCCGTTCATGCTGGGGGCTGGTAAAGGATCTGCTGTGGGTTGGAGGGGGTGCCTTTTGCTGGACGTTCTACCGTAACCCGAGCAGCATCGACCCACGTACTGTTTGGGACAGTCTAAAAAAGGTTTTAGGCAGAAATGTGCACAAACTCGTTAGAAAAGTTAAAATATGCCCTAATTTGTATATACCGAGTTAGTATATTAGTATATGAAAGAATTAGCCCGCATGATAGGCTACTGTGTGCAGGTAAGCATTTAATGATTCTTATTGATAATTGATGTTATTATATTAATTGTTGGAGCTTTCAAATGCAAACGGTGTTAGAAAGATGCAATATGTGTAAATATGCAATATGAAGCTTATATTTACAATTTATTCTGGTTCTGATATTTAGTCTAGATAACATCTGCTTGTTGCGTAAACTATGCCTGTTCAAGGGCATTAATAAACCATTAAGAAGAAGAAGAGAGGGGAGCAGACAAACGCCCCCTGTTTGACTGAACATGACTGATTGTTTTTACAGGTGTTAAGGGAGACTATTAAAGATTACACTGAAACTAATTAGTATTAGGGAATTTTCATTTTAGTGCAAAATCCTCACACCGTCCTGAAATATTCAGGAAAAAATACTCAATATTGAAGAAAAAAAAAAAACAACCTCAAGCGGGCCAGCTGGATTTCCAGGTGTCATGTTACGGATATCTTCAGAGATAAAGAGCTGTGACCGAGAGACTAAGAGCTCGTCAAGCTCACAAGTTATTCGCTAATGGATCGGTTTAGTGTTTCAGGCCCACCTTACAAAAGCACACAGGCCAAACGCTCCAACGACAGGGATTATTGTGCTTTTTCAACCAAATGAAATAAATAGAAAGTAAAAATATAAACACTCAAATATTTTTAGATGGATTGTAGATGCAGTACAATAATCTAAACAATAGCCACAGCATAGCTTCTAGAGTTTCTTAAAAAGTTACTGCTGTTTCATTAAACGTTCTTCAGTCCAAAATTCGGTTTTGGGTCGTTCAAGCACAGTCTTCGAAAGAATCATTAAATAAATAACTCGTTGTAGGCGGTAGGTTATTCTTTTTCCAGGCCAATGACTTCAAGTTCAAAGTCCTCAAAAGAAATCTATACTGTATTTCTGACGCAAAGTTCATAAAAATAATTTCGTTTTTGCTTTTAATTGACGCTTCCATTAAGAACTTTTAACATGTATAGGAAAACACAAACATATTTTATGCGTTTTTTTTAAATGTTATTCACACAGAATTTTTGAGAACTTATTTTTTATAAACTCATGTAAAAATAATTAATTATTATAAAGAATTAATCTGCAAAACGTAGTCACGAATAATTTATTAGAATATGTTCACAATTTATGTACAAGATTTTTTAATCAAAATTACATATTGGTTTTTGGTATTATGGCATTAGTAATATAATTGTTATTTTTTGAAATAGAAAATACTGAAAACAACTGTAATAACTGATGTCAAAAAAGGGCATTAGAGGTGCTTGTGGTAATTTAATAATTGATTAGTAGCCTATCAACGGTAGTGTGAGTGGGAATGTGCGTGTTTATGTGTCTATGTGTGTGTGCGTGTATTCAAGGTCTCCAGTTTCAGGCCTTGACGTCCGCCCTCCGGGGAGGAAACGGAACGGATCTGTAGATGCAGTTCTGCTCTGCTGGCCGGTTCCAGAACATACCGGGGCGAGCTAATCACGGAATGACGCTGTGCTGGCTTTCTCTGTCAAATATCCATACAGAAAAACCGCATCCGAATCTCACGTGTGCAAACCGGGAGGGTGACAGGGGGTGACACACAACCGGTTATCAAAACTGGAGTGCGCCACAGATAAATCCGGCACGGGGATTTTTGTCCTGGGACTAATTTGAGAGGAATACCCACAGAGCCAGGGATTAGCAGTACATTACGGGTGGATTGCATAGGGGCGCCATGTCAATCTTGCCCTCTTTCGGCTTACGCAGGAGCAGGTCGCGTGCGTCTGCGAGGTGCTGCAGCAGGGTGGGAACCTGGAGAGGCTCGGACGGTTCCTTTGGTCCCTGCCAGCCTGCGACCACCTCCACAAGAACGAATCCGTGCTCAAAGCGAAGGCTGTGGTTGCCTTCCACCGGGGAAACTTCCGTGAGCTCTACAAGATCTTGGAGAGCCACCAGTTCTCCACGCACAACCACCCGAAGATGCAGCAGCTGTGGCTGAAGGCGCACTATGTTGAGGCGGAAAAGTTGCGGGGCCGCCCGCTAGGCGCTGTGGGCAAATACCGTGTGCGCAGGAAATTCCCTTTGCCCCGAACTATCTGGGACGGTGAGGAGACCAGTTATTGCTTTAAGGAAAAGTCTCGGAGCGTACTGCGTGAATGGTACACGCACAACCCTTATCCATCTCCACGGGAGAAGCGAGAGCTGGCAGAGGCAACAGGACTGACCACTACACAGGTCAGCAACTGGTTTAAAAACAGGAGACAGAGAGACCGGGCAGCCGAGGCAAAAGAGAGGTGAGATCTTCATTAAACATAGCTAGTAACAATTCAATAAAAAAATATTAAAATATAGCCTACTATTGTTTTTGAGTTGCAGCAATTACAGTTTCAAAAATAACCTAGCCCGCAAATATATTAAGAAACCGTAAGAATTTACGGTTATGGTCACACAAATTCAACACTACATAGGCTACTTAAATACATAACATTTGTATCAATATTTACTTTAATTTCTTGAAACATTGCTCGATTTAAAAAAATTAAAATAACTCGAATAAAAAAAGATTTACTTCGAATGAAAGGACAGAATAATTTTTAATAATTTTGTTAGACCTAAGTAATTACAGATTTTTAAATGTTGGATTACAATAAATATCCTATTGATTTACTTTGTTTGCAATTACATTCTCTAAAACCGTCTCAAGACTGAAAGAGGCTGGAGTTTGCCTCCAGTAAATCTGTGGTGACATGACAGTTATCTTATGTCATGTTAAATACAAAGCACTGGCAATTTGTTACTGTAAAATCATAGACCATTAAATTTTCTTTAAATAGTGTAATAAATTTAAGATTAAACTATTATTTTGAATAACACTATATACGGTAAAGTTAATTATTCTATAATATGCTACTATGTGTAGCCTAATTCAAGGCCTATAGCATATAATTACACAGACTAATATGTTACAAATATAATCATTCAACAGAGAAAACGGCGAGAACAACGGCGTCGCCGGAAAGCAGAGCCAGCGGTCTCCGCTCGACGGAGTGAAGTCGTTGATGTCGAGCTCGGAGGATGAGTTTTCTCCGCCGCAGAGCCCCGAGCACAGCTCCGTGCTTCTCCTGCAAGGCAACATGAACAATCCCGGGGCTCCCGCATACCCAATGCCCGGCCTCGGTGGGCCGCACCCGCTACACGGCATGCAAGGGCATCCGCATCAGATCCAGGATTCACTATTAGGATCTCTAACATCCAGCCTTGTGGATTTAGGATCTTAGGACGCCTTATTCACGGTTAGGCGAGAAGACTTAATACCATTACAGCATATGTCTTACGCAGAGGACGTTTACTGAAAGAAAAAGAAAAAACAATTCTGTTGCATATCATTAGAAAAGCGAGGAAAATCAAAAGAGCTTGTGAGTTTTGGGAACTTTGGGTTTACTGGACAAGTGCGTACATTTTGTTAAACAATTTAGGCCACTATTTAAAAAAAATCACCGTATTAATGTATGCATTTAAAAACATTTTAATAATTTATGATGTTTTACGCAAAGATTAATTTATATGAATTGTTCTGTACTGAACAGTGCGAGAAGTTGGGATTTTAATGAGAAAATCATTCAAACGTCTTCAACTAAACACCAAAGTGGAATCTAAGGTTCTTTGTTTTTATTCAGTTTACATATATAATATGTTTACACTACAAATGTAGTTTTTAAAAACATCAGTTGAAAAGAAAAAGAAAAACATTAAAAAGTTAATCTGTTGTATCATCAGCGTTCTGAGCATTTATCTTTGACATGGAAGCTGTTAATCAAAATAATAATACAAAATCTACAATAAATAAATACAAAACCTCAAAAATAATAAAATATCTCAATCCACGTGACATGTGAACAGGAAGAGCGCGTGAAAAATGAGAACGCCTAAAACGTCAACAAGAAAAATTGGCCCTTATGCTGAGGGCAGACACGCCAAGAGGCGCCAGGCTGAGCTCAGGGCCGAGGTTGACTTTTTGACTGTTAAAATGGTAAGAAAAAGCACTAACCGAGTCACTTTAAGCACTTTAAGTTGGATAAAGATTTAGGCTATTAGTTCATCACACTGACCGGCCGAGTTAATTAGCAAAGAGGAAGAAAAGGGGAGTTTTATCCCTTGTTTGTTCTGTCAGTTCTGGGCCACTGAAAACTGACACGATTCGCAAGGCCCGCTCTAAATCTTCTTAGTCTACCCAAAATCACAACAAAACACTATCAAAGCAAATGTAAACTTTGTTTCTTTAACTATCTACACTGCCAAACAAATAAAAAAATCAACAAACGAAAAACTTGCACCGAAAATAATAAAAATCTACCTTGTCTAACATTTGTTTTAACACAGAATATGAATTATGACAGTAGCCTACATTTCCGTCAAATATAAAGTTTCTAGAACGTTTAGCTCTTTCTCTCTGTCTCTCTCTCTCACCTCGCTATGGTCTCGTGTCAATGTAAACGGTTGTGAACAGAGAGCGCAGAGGTTTTCCGGGCCCTAATTAGAAACAGTCTCCGGGTGTACAAGGGCTTGATTGCAGGAATGAGGGGGACACCCTACCAGCCTCGAGCCACAGGGGGCTGCATAACTCACATTTACCTCAGGGTTCAATCAATCAATCAATCAATCAATCAATCAATCTATCTATCTATCTATCTATCTATCTATCTATCTATCTATCTATCTATCTATCTATCTATCTATCTATCTATCTAGAGATTTAAATTCTTAGCCTATCTTATATAGACTTTTCTTTTTATATCATTCTTAAAATTCAATATCACTTTAAAAAACAAAAACAAAGCAATTTTAAAAAAGATATCTTTACAATTGGTAATAAATATAATCTAGCCTATAGCGCCTGATCTAAATTCAGAAGCCCATCCTGTTTTTTCAACCAAAAGGCCAATGCTGGGCATGAATGACTGCTGTGGTTTTAATTTAACAGTTATATTTTGCACATATAAACATTCCTTACATCTGCTTTCTTCATAATGATAACAAAAATTGAGAGATCCAAGATTTTTATTTGATTTTTGTGGTGGTGATGGCCAGTTGTGGCACAGTAGAAGTTTAAACTAAAAGATTTGCTGATGATCAACCAGCAACTGCAGTTTTATCATTAAACATATTTAAATCCTCACACTAAAGTATCTTAATGAAATGAAAAACTCTCAAAAAACCAAAAGCAAAATACTGTGCATATTAGTTTATTAAAGCTGATTCAAAGGAGGTATTCAAGCAAAAATAAGTGTAATGCAGCTTTAATATGTACATTAGATTCTATAAAAGGCTTGGTTCTTGAGGCAAATATGGACAGACTCAACAGCTGGGTTTAAAAAAATGTAAATAAATTAACCCATTATTTAGGTTTGCCCATATACACTGTAAAATGTTGTTACACAACAATCGATTTGTGTTGGAGAAACATGAAGGAATTATTTCAAAACTTATTCGTTTTTACAAATATTTTAAGTGACTGAACATAAAATAATTAAGTTGTCCCCCAAACAAACCTCAAGAATTGTTGTTTCAGATCATTTAAAATTAGTTTGAACAAAAAGCAACTGACATTTTGTAGTGTACGACCCAATATATATATTTTTTATTTTGTTTCTGAGCAAAAAATGAGTAACAATGAGTTTTTATGATGATTAACAGAAAATTATGATGTCAAAAATGCTTGTCAGGCATATTTAAAACAAGATTCGTTTCATCATATATTGAAAGACTCAATTTAAGAATCACAATGGAGCCCCTAAATGCTTATGGCCATTTTAAATCTATATACTTGACACTATGTTTCTTTCATATAATTTAGCCTACAGGTAACCTACCTGTACACTGTAAAAATGCTGGGTTCAAATAAAATTCTTTTATATTATCCCAACACAAATCAATTTAGTTAACTTAATCATTTTACTCAACAACTGGGTTTAAAATTGTTTTAAATAAATTAACCCTTTATTTAGATTTGCCCATATACACTGTAAAATGCTGAATTACACACAATCGATTTGTGTTGGAGAAACATGAAGGAATTATTTCAAAACTTATTCATTTTTACAAATATTTTAAGTGATTGAACATAAAATATTAAGTCGTTCCCCAAACAACCCTCAAGAATTGTGTTGTTTCAGATAATTTATATTAGTAGTTTGAACAAAGCAAACAACATTTTTTTAGTGTATGACCCAATATTTTTATTTTTATTTTGTTTCTGAGGAAAAAATAATTAACTATGCGTGACATGCATGATTAACAGAAAATTATGATGTCAAAAAAGCTTGTCAGGCATATTTACAAGAATCGTTACATAATATATTGAAAGACTCTATTTAAGAATCACAACAGAGCCCCAAAATGCTATGGTCACTATCAAAAAAATATTGCTGCCTTAAATTTTTTAGTTGAATCAAATAAACTTTTCTAGTCATCTCAACTTACATTAACTGAACTGATCAAAATTGTTGTGTGAAAACTTTGTCTAACCCGATTCACTTATTAAATTAAGTTAAATCAACATAATAATATTTGTTGTCTTGACTTTTTGCCATAAATTCTTTTAGTGTAAATACTTTGACACTATTTTTCAAACCACTAGTATCTTTTGAATAGGCTACAAAATTTGTATTATTATTATTCTTTCATATATTTTAGCCTACAGGTATCTTACCTGTACACTGTAAAAATGCTGGGTTCCATAATGAACATCAAACAATTAAGTTGTCCCAAAAAATGAAGTATTGTGTTGTTTCAGATTATTTTAAATAAGAAGTTTAAACAAGCAGCAAAAGTTTTTTTTTTTGAGCTTAGGCTAAAGTATCTGAAAAAACAATGCTAAAACTAATTTTGATGCAAGATAAGAATGAGAGGTAAGAATATTTTGATGTGAGGCAAAAGATATGTTTAACTTTTAGCTCAATATATCTGTTACACTGAATGACAATGGAACATGTTTTCACACATATTTGACATTTTATTTTCACAAAAAATGATATGTAGATTTAATACGCTTTCTATGTAAAATCACTTTTGTAAATTTTATTTAATGCAGACACTATTTATTCCAATTACAAAATTATTACCTAATCAACTGCTGGTGGATGAGGAGATTCCCCCAAAAAAATGTGTAAAGTGCTTTGAGTGTCCAGAAAAGCACTATTTAAGGAATTATTATTAATTATTAACAAAACAAGCATGTTTTGAAATGGCATACCTCAATTTTTGATTATTATTTTTTACTTAAAGAGTGAATGAGGATAAAAAGCATTCTCAAATTACACAGCTCATATCAAATGTCTGTTTGAGGAAAATATTACATAAAATAAGGGTTAAAAGTTGCATTTCTACAGTATTCTGTACCTTTGTGATCAATTTAATCCATTCATTCATTTTCTTTTCGGCTTAGTCTCTTTATTAATTAGGGGTCCCCACATCGGAATGAACTGCCATAAATGTAATTATCACTAGATATTCATATTTGTGATAAATTCAATTAACACTTGGCGGTTCATTCCACTGTGGCAACCCCTGATAAATAAATGGATTAAGCCGAAGAAAAATGAATTAATGAATTATCACTACATAATTCGTGCCACACGTGAGGCTAAAATATCAATATTAATATCGATACCAAAATATTGATGTTAATATTTGGGATAAATTCAGTTCACTACACCCTATTTCAGTGTCCTCTCCTCTGGATGTAACTAAAGAGTTGACTGGTGCCATGTTTAAATAATCTATCCAATTGCAAACTGTATCAATCAGTATTGATCAGATTATGATGACAGAATAATTGTATATTCTCTGGCACAGACAAAACGCCATCTAATACTTATAGTGGCAAACCTGCACCATGTCACAGTCAATCTCACGCACTAGAGGATCTGTGGTCAGGTATCTTCACCTGTACAGGTAGTCACTCATCCAGAACTCTCTGAAAAACTGACCCTTAAATGGGTTTTGGGGGAGGGAGAGGCACTGAAGGAGCTTTTAAAGGGAGTCTCAAGAGAGCCTGAAGAGGGGGATTCTGTTACCAATGATGCATGGAGCTGACAACACTCCAACCAGCCAGACCCCCGACAAAGACTAACATATGTTTGTGGGAAAGGGATATGGGCGATACATCAGTTTTGAAATCCACTTTTTCTGAAGGTCACTGAAACTGAAGCAGCCGTTTCTCACTTGCAGCACTTTATCAGAACACACATATTTTGTAGATAAGATAAGCCTCATACTGTAGTAAATGTATGGAATATACATTACTGGTCAAAAGTTTGGGGTCAGAAGGTTTTTTAAATGTTTTAAAATAAGCTTATCCTGCTCACCAAGGCTGCATTTATTTTTTCACAAATACAGTAAAAATAGTAAAATTGTGAAATGTTATTGCACTATAAAATAACTGTTTAAAAGTAGTTTACAATTTAATTTCATAATTTATTCCTGTGATTTTAAAGATGAGTTTTCAGCTTCATTACTCCAGTCTTGAGTCACATGATGCTTCAGAAATCACTCTAATATTTATTATTATTATTATTATTATTATTATTATTATTATTATTATTATTATTATTATTAGTAATAAAAGCAATAATGACTGGAGTCACTGGAGAATAATTTAATTTGAAAATACATACAATAAGAAGGCAGTTATTTAAAGTTTTAATAAATATTTAACAATTTAACCATTGTTTTCACATTTAATAAATGCCGCCTTGATGAACAGAATAATCTTCTTTAAAAAAAAACATGAAATAATTAAAATAAAACTGACCGGTAGTGTTTGTAGGAATGTATTTTGCTCTGTCTTACAATTTTATTTAACATGTTATTTTCTTCAGATTGCTAGCCAAGTAAGTAAATAAAATGAACATACATACATAAAATAGTACAAAGTTATAGCTTAATTCAGCCAATCATGGAAATAATTCTGATCATTAAAAATAATAAATAAATAATGTCAGTTTTGGCATTTCTGTGTGGAGTTTGCATGTTCTCCCCGTGTTGGCATGGGTTTCCTCTGGGTGCTCCGGTTTCGCCCACAAGTCCAAAGACATGCGGTACAGGTGAATTGGGAAACCTAAAATTGTCCGTAGTGTATATGTGTGAATGAGAGTGTGTGAGTGTTTCCCAGTAATGGGGGGCGGCTGGAAAAGCATCCGCTGTGTAAAACATATGCTGGATAAGTTGGCGGTTCATTCTGCTGTGGCGACCCCAGATTAATAAAGGGACTAAGCCGAAAAGAAAATGAATGAATGAATGAATAAATAATGTCAGTTTTTCAAAGCATCTTCACATAAATAATATGCGAAATGGGTTTTTTAAATCAATAATATTTATTACAAAGTATAACTGTGATAGTCAATGACGACTTTCATACTCATAACTAGGCCCACGGAATCTGCGTGTGCAGAATTCCGCAGATTTTTAGCCCATCGAGTCTATGTATGTAATTTCACTCATATTATTGTGATATAATAATATATTTTCAAATGTTCATATCATTTATTTACAATTCAGTTTGTAAATTAATATTTTCTGTCTTTTAGTAGATCTATTATATTAGACACTTGATTTGTTTACCAAATAAGTGGATCTAATTGGATTTGCATTGTAAACATTAAAATAAAAGTTAAAAATGTATTGTTTTTTATTTCATAAATTAAGTTTTTAGTTTTGATACTCCTAAAATCATTCCTCATAAATCCACAGATTTTCTACAAAATTATCCGCAGAAAATGTCCGCAGATTCTGTCTGGCCCTACTCATAACTATGTGTGAATGAGAGTGTATGGGTGTTTCCCAGTGATGGATAGGTGCAGCTGGAAGGGCATCCGCTGCATAAAACATATGCTAGATAAGTTGGCGGTTCATTCCGCTAACTAATACATTTAATACATAAATCAAATTAGAAAAGTAATTTAGCAAGGGCATCTGCTGCGTAAAACATATGCCAGAATAGTTGTCAGTTCTTTCCGTTGTGGCGACCCTAGATAAATCAGGGACTAAGGAAAATGAATGAATAAGAAAAGTAATTTAAAGCTTAATTCAGATATTTATGGAAATAATTCTCTTTTAAAACTAATGTCTGTTTTTAATACATCTTTGCGATTAAGCAAAGCATTGGAACAATTAATCATATTGTTAATAAATAATTAATTAAAATGTAAATGCTTAAATCCAAGGGCGTAGATTTTCTTTGGATATTGGTGGGGACCTAATTTGACACCAACATCCAACCCCAACCCCCCCCCCCCCCCCCCCCCCCCACACCCCCCATCCTCCAATTCAAAAATTTAAATGTAAAACTTCCGTTTACTGAGGGCTTATTTGTGCATAATCATCTACCACTATATCTGAACACATTTTTACAAGTATAATATTGCCATTTATGCACTTTAAGCTAAAAGATGACTTCTCTGAGCGTACAAACAGAACCGCACATGTTCTATTTCACACTTTAAAAAACAAATAAATACATCAAATACAATTAGTAATAAAAACAACATTAAATCAAGCATGTCTTATGGTGCAAAAGTAAATTTACAAGATTTTACTTTGACAAGGAATGAATGCAGACTTCTGGAAAAGGGGAGGCATATGACACAATAACCATTTTACCTTAGTTGTTGTTTTTCATAATCGTCGTGGAGGCCAAAATCAAAACAAATTTTTATTAATTGCACATCCATGGTTACTATTATGGTGGACTTGTAGCAAACTTGACTTCAAGTGGCTGACACTTTTCTTTGAAATGTAGCTGATTATGCCCATGTCTCAATTGAGTCTTGCACAATAAGCCTGTCTGGAAAATTTCCACAAAGCATTATTTTATTTTGGAGGCGATTCAATTATTGGTAAGGACATTTTAATAATCTGTGGATATAGGTGTGCACACATCCATGATAATTCTACACCCTTGCTTAAATCATTTAATTAAATAATGATTTTTTAAACTATTGTCAGTACTGTGTTTTCATAGCATATTTCCATTTAAAAGATACACATTTAAAGCATGCATCTATACGTAAAAATACAAACTTTCTTTGCATTAAAAAAAAACGTCTTTAAAAAATGTCTGTCAAAAGAATAAAAAAGTCTAATTAATTTTGGCAGCTCTTTTAGGCTTGGAAGCATTAAGCCAAGTTTCACTCCCCAGAGAGGCAGACAGAGAACAGGATAAAACTCTAGATGGCTCCATTAAAGAAAAAACTCAGGAAATGAAAACAGAAATATGATAGTTTCCTGTTTTTCATTGGGACTTGGAGCATTCTGCTTTTGGGGTATAATTATTACAATGAGATCAGTGTGATATAGTCCAAAACCTTCACACACACACATTCATCTCGTAGTTTATCCCAGGTTTCTCTGGCTGAGATTCCAGTGGCAGTTTTGTCTCCCTGGATCACACTGATCTAGATTCACATTGATTTTGAAATTCCAGTAAAGTCCAGCTATCAGCAGGAGAACTGGACTGACTACAGAAAATATCCAGCTGCGGGACTCATAAAAGAGCTATTCTCATCTTTTACTTCTCTTTGAACTATTTTTCTACACCTCTGATATTGATCATTTGACTAGTAATTTAACTTTGATTTTTACTATCTAATAATGCATTAAATTATGTATCAATAGCTTTGTTACATATTTAGCATTACATACTTTTTAACAAAATTATTTATTTTATTCGTCAAGCGCACACATTTTGTTTTGCTAACACATTGACTTTGTGGTCTTGACTCGTTATCTTAATAGTCTCATTAGGATAGCTGACAAGTAGAATAATTAGTGTGGCTGCAGCTTTCCTTACCACAGTGTCTCTTCTGCCCTCTGGTGGCAATGTTGAGCATCACATAAAGCGGGAATGAGTGAAGTCTCTAGATAATTAGGTGAAAACAGTGCATTACTTATTTAAAAACACCAACTATGGATCTAAATCTTTAAACATTTTGCACATGGTAGACCTACTAATGAAATCACAATTAAAAGACAATTAAACAACCTAATGTGTATTAATCAATAAAAAATTCAGCTTATTTGTTGTCATTGTGGTAACAGATTTGATGTTTTACAAAATAATTCTTGTTTTAATTTGATTTAAATTTACTTTTTTTATTTTAATTTACTTTTTAAACATACATTTGAGGGCGTCACGGTGGCGCAGTGGGTAGCACGATCACCTCACAGCAAGAAGGTCGCTGATTTGAGTCCCGGCTGGGTCAGTTGCCATTTCTGTGTGGAGTTTGCATGTTCTCCCCGTCTTGGCGTGGGTTTTCTCCGGGTGCTCTGGTTTCCCCCGCAAGTCCAAAGATAGGTGAATTGGGTAAGCTAAATTGGCCATAGTGTATGTGTGTGAATGAGTGTATGAGTGTTTCTTAGTGACGGGTGCAGCTGGAAGGGCATTCACTGTATAAAACATATGCTGGATAAGTTGGCAGTTCATTCTGCTGTGATAACCCCTGATTAATAAAGGGACTAAGCCAAAAAGAAAATGAATGTATGAATGAACATACATTTGAGGGTTTCAGTTTGGGGTAAACTTGACGATTTTCTATGCTTTATGAAAATTTATGGACGCCTATTTTCATCAGATATTAAAACATTTAAAGATAGTAAGAAATATAATAAGAACAATTACTACTTAATGCCTTTATAAATAAAATTAATGGAATGTTAGATATTTTTTTACAATGACAAAGGGGAAAATAACTATGGGAAAAGAATGATTTTCATATATAGTAGGTTGTCGCCTCCTAGCGACTAAAGGATGTATTGCATTATAAAAACATTGCGCGCGCGCGCACACACACACACACACAAACACTTCTACTATTTCAGAAGAAAAATCAATTGGTTATTCCGCTGATCATCTATTAATAATGATAATCTATCTATTTAAGCATTTCGATCTCATCTTAACGTGGTTAGGCTACGTTGAATTAAAAAACATTTTCAAGAAGAATAAATGTCAAGAATAGAGTCATCGTCGCCATTTAAACTAATATTCACTTCAGTGTCTGACCACTGTTTGTGGCAACTGCGCCGTCGATCATATAAGCAACAAAGTGCTACAATTTACGTTTTACACTATCATATGCAATAGTCAAAAATGCATTTTAATTCTATTTTAAAAACATGCTAAAGTTTTTTTTGCCATTACGATGCAAGTGAACTCTTAAAAGTGATAGAGTGATAGAGCAAATAAATCCTTACCGATGTTGTGTGGATCGAGTTTGGGTTAAAGACCGTCCCACCCTTGTGCACTACTTCCTGCCGCGTGCACGCGCTCTGAATTCGAGTGGATGCTTTGTGGGTATTTTGATGGGCCCTCGATCAGATTCCAGGTAGTAGGCTTTGTTGCCAGGGTCACGTGAACCGTAAAATGCTGACGGTGATCTTGTCCAAGTAGTATTGAGTAATAGGCTAGCACTGAGAGGCTGTCAAAACTCAAAACGCTAAATGTTAATATTGATCACAATTACTGGCCCACTATCGCTTTTCAATAACACTCAGGCTAGTTTTCTTCTGACAGCTCTTATTTTACTTTTTCGTCTGCTTCATTTTTCTTCAAAATGATACGCACTTATCTCTAATAATTGTCTCGACCGTTTCCTGTTTTTCTAGTTGAGTTCGTTTTCTTTAAGAAGTTTCCGGTCCTTGTTAAAATAATAGTTCACCTAAAAGTGACAATTTTGTCATCATTTACTCTCGCTTCACGTGTGTCAAACCTGTTTGAGTTTCTTTGTTCGGTTGAACACAAAAGAATATTGTGGAGAAAACTGGAAACTTGTAGCGAATTATTTCTTTTTTCTACTATGGGTGTCGGTGGTTACAGGTTTTTAGCTTTCTTCAAAATACATTTTGTGTTCGACAGAAGAAAGTCATAAAGGTTTGGAACCACTTGAGGGAGAGTAAAGAGTAGGCTACATTTTTGTATTTTGACAAAGTTAGACCAACACACTCTGATTTTTGATTTCTCTGTACACTCTCAGAAATAAAGGTTAAAGAGCTGTCAATGGGCTGGTACCCTTTTCAAAAGGTACACATTTGTACTTATAGGGTCTAAATTGGTAGCTCAAAAGTATATATTAGTACCTAAAACATTTAAGACAGGGGTGTCCAAACTCGGTCCTGGAGGGCCGATGTCCTGCATAGTTTAGCTCCAACTTACTTTAACACACCTGCCTGAAGGTTTAGTATACCTAGAAAGAGCTTGATTTGCTATTTCATGTGTGTTTAATTGCGGTTGGAACTAAAATATGCAGGACACCGGCCCTCCAGGACCGAGTTTGGATACCCCTGATTTAAGAGGTACAATTTTGTACTTTTTAGGTACTAATATGCATCCCTGAGGTATTAATATGGACCGTTAATGTGTACCTTTTAAAAAGGTAGGCCACCCCAGTGACAGCTTTCGTACCTTTATATCTGAGAGTGTAAAGATTCCACCAACCCATGAAAAAATAGATATTATAGTAATTCATAGTAAATATAGGTATAATGTTTTTAATAATCTAACTAATAGTAGTGTTGCAGTAAATAGTAATAAATAGTGGCTTTTTTAGCTAGGTTAATAAACAAATTACCCAAACTAAGTTTTCTACAGCTCGCTCAATTCTCAATGTATATATGCTATACAATACACCACAGTTTACTGTAAAAAAAAAACTAAAGTATAATGCATTATTTATTACAGTTTATCAGTTCACTAAATTTAATAACCTACAGTAGGCCTATGCTGTAAAAATATTTATAAGCGAAATATTTGTGCACAGATGTTCTCAACATTTATTTTATCTTAGATTAGTGCTCCTCATTTTCCTCCGTGTAACACTAAATTTATATTTAAAAAATTGTCTCAATGTTTTTCTTTCTTTTTTATTCATTTATTCTCAATAAGGCTTTCTGCTTATACTGAAAAATTCTGAAGAAGTCCTCAAAATATATATTTTTGTGTATCGCCGAATATCGTCAAAGTGATTTAAAAGACAAAAAAAAATAAAAAAATACAAGCCATTGCTTTAGATAAGTGTTAATTGCGGGAGAGAGGGGACGATTTGTAGCTGTCCACGGTGCTGAACGGAGTCTCTATCACTGTAACGATTTTGTTACAGACTGGAAATCAACGCATTTTAGTGATTGATTTCAGTGAAATCTACAATCGGTGTAGATGCCCATGTACCGTCACAGCATTTATATCCTGTGCACATTTTCTATACCTCAAATGGCGAATAATCCTATAAACTGAGCAGCAAAATTTATTAATTCTAACTTAAATTCTTCACCCCAATGTACAGACTTGCCCAGGTTACCTTCCTAAGAAAATTGGAAACGTTGTATTAAGACACTTTTTCTCTTTAAAATTAACTTCATATTTGTATGCAGTTTTGGATGAAAGGGCCTGGTGAATAAACAATGACCTTTATTTTTCACATTTTTACAGTGCCAGTTTTTTAATCGTTGTTTCCAGGCTTTTTTTTTCAAGGTTGTTATAGGCAGTGAATCGCTCATGGAGTATACCATGCCGCATTTGACCACCAGAGGTCGCAAATAAAAGCTCGAGAAACATATCAAGTTGTCAACCCTGATTAAATAACCGCATGATGTTAGTTTTACTCTTTTATATTTATCGTATTTATGACCGTATTTATTTGCGTATGTGATGAGAGGTATTGCTGTAATCAAAGACCCTCCCCCCCCCCCAAAAAAGCACATAGTTAAAAGCTTTTATTTTATTTATTAATTTATTACTTTTTTGGTGGTAGTAAGCTGAAATGTTTAGCTAAAATGTAATGAATAAAACCCTACTAATTTATATGTAGCCGTTTATTAGCCTTTTTCGGGATTATTTGAAGTAAAATTACAGTTGTATTGTTTTCCAGTGAGAGACACTTTCTCACTGAACAGGCAGCTTTATATTGTATATAAATACATATAAATTTTAAGCTGACATTTGTACCAAACACATAAACAAACTACTGAAGATAGTTTTGCCTATTTGCAAAGAAATAGGCTAAATAATTGTTTTTCCCCTCTCCAGTTAACTTATTTATTTTGCTTCAAGCTTTAATGTTGCATCAACAATAATATATTTTAAGAATTATTTTTATAGGTTTGGTTAACCATAAACCTAACGTTTTATGTTATTAAGCCTTTAGCATTTTCAAAATAGTTCTAGTCAGCGAACATCTGAAATGAACATCCCAGAACGTCACACACTCTCTCAGACAAATGAAAAAAGTTAGGATTTCTGTACCTCTGGCAACCCTAGCAGAGAGTTTTCATGCTGAGGCTTTGGGGAGGGGAAGGCGGGGTGCTTCTTTGTTAGCTCGGCCCTCTCCAACTCGTCATTAGTGCTGATTACCGTTGACCAATTTGACAACCTTATTGACTGCTAAAAAGACTTTTTCATCGTCCCACCCTGCACTCCCCAGAGCTCAAAAGAAACGGAAATTTTCCACCATTCTGTATCCAGTGTTTAAATAAAGCCGTGCTCCCTTTCCCCTCCCTTGCTTTGGCTCCTATTTTCTCCTTTTTCTCGGAAGGAACACTTGGTTTGGCCCCGCCGTTGTTCGGCTTGAATGAAGATTGAAAATACAGCTTGTGCTTTTTATTGGGAGCGTTAATGAATGGCGCGGGTTAAACCCAGGTGCGCACCGCGGACCCTTCAGGCAGTTTGGAAACAGAGGCTCTGTGTTTTTGCGTCTGCCCCTTCTCTTATTTGCGACATAAAAACCTTAAATAGTTTAGAGCAGTAAGTGTGGCCGTGCTTTTAAAATATAATGAAATATTTACAAACATTTATTATTCAACTTAACAAAGAAAATTTCTGAAAGGATAGGCTATAAAATTAAAACGCTGCCCCCTTTTTTCTTTTTTGTGTGTGTGGCTTCTGGAATAAATATTTGTGGTTCGGAAAATTTGTCATTAGTCAAAAAATATATATTATAATATCCCAACAGTCGATTAGTGCAAATCTGACCAATTTCACAAGAAAAAAATAACTAAATCTATATAGAAATAGACATGCAAATATGACTAATTTGACAAGGCGGATAATATCAACTATTTAATAAAGGAAAATGTAAATCTGACCAAAGGCAAATATATCTGAACAAGTATAAAATACACGAATGCATTAAATACCAAAATAAATGTGGGGATCACCATTTAAATGACTACAAACAATACTGCGATCAAATTAAAAACAGCAAAACATATTTTCAGAAATGCGCAGCACAGCCAGAGCACTTTTGAGAGCCAACATTATTTTTAGGAAGCTTGTTAAGGCCACTATTGGTTCTATCCCTGTCTTTAAACAGCAGATCACAGCTCGGTTTGTGTTGACATCCGGGAGAGCGTCTCGGCCTTTCGCTGACCCTGTGCTGTCAGAGCGCATTACACCACGCGAAGCATTTTAGCCAATTACTGCTCGAGTGTGAGAGAGATTGAGCTCGCAGAGAGGCATTAAAACATGCAACATATTTTGATCCCCGTCTGTTCTAAATCTGTTCTGCAGCATATGACATTCACATTTTGAACTGCATATGTTTAATTTCGAGTTGGCACATGTGCCACGTTAAAATAAACCTGAAATATTGGATGGGGCAGTTTGACTCATTTTGTCTGTGTGGTGAATAAAATACCGTTGAAATTTACGATCATTATTTAGTTCAACAGTGATTTTATTTTTTTTATTTTCTTTGTATTAATCATGGTTATCTTCCCTCCCCCTGAAATTCACGACGCGCAGCATTACGCACAACATAAATGATAATAAAAAGCACACAAATAAAAGGCCTAGGGGCCGGTGATATTATAAATAAGCAAATAAACATCATTTATATATTAAAAAAAGACAAACATTAAAACAGTATTCAGTCTTTTCATGATAAAGTACGCACACATACAATAATAAGCTCGGCCCTCAGAAGATTTCCCCCCAAATACTCCCTTTATCTGTCTTCGTGAGAAGCACTGCCCATTTTGATCAAATCAACGAATGGGAAATGAAAGTGTGTGATGGTTTTCTTTCCATCTTTCATTTTAGCCTCTCTTTGGGCCGGTTGCAGGCACTAAAGTTTTGTTGTGAGATTGTCTCTTACAGTTCTTCGGTTTGCTCTTTTGAAGCCTGTCACGTTAGATGTCACATTCACTGTCGCTGGAGGTGATGGAGATGGCGGAGGTGGCGGCCTTGCTCGAGAGACTGACTTCTGGGCTTGAGGCGGGACCCAGGCGGTCTACTGTGGTGTCATCGTCCCCCAGCGATCGGACCGAGCCACCGGACAGAACCTGCTGCTGTAGCCTACGGGGTTGGAACGAGACAAAATGTCAATGAGGATATATCGACATTCATAGTTTAAAATGGAGACAGGGGAGTGATTATTATACACCGATACACACATTACACACTGACGATGTGTTTAAATTAATTAATTTTGGGTTAGAATGGAATTCTGGTAAAACACACAGTCATTTTGGGTGTGGGGAAACAATAATCTAGCTTGTTTGACTATAATATACTCTTACACCAATAGAAAATATTAGTGGTTGTAAATGCATTTGTATTAAATAAAATCACTTTTAATAAAAAAAATCCGTTCTTTTAGCATTAATAGCCTACTTAATAACTTGATAACGAAAAATTGGTGGTGCACAAACAAGTGATAAAAATAGACGTTGAAGCCTTTAAAAACAAACCACGACTTACAGATTTTTATTCAGTTATAGAAATGTAATCATTTGGTAAGAATGTGAGTGAAAACAGGGCATCTAATACTAGAACACCAGCATGTATTTTGTTTTTAGACATTTATTTTGCTCATGATATCGATTATGTAAGACTGTTTTTAGTGTCATAAATAATTCTGCCATAAAACATCATACATCAGAACAGATACCTAAATACATAAGGAATAATTTTTAAAAGGTGAATTCTAGCTTAGCCCACATCTAGCTCACACTTCTACAAATAAATGTTCCAAACGCGTTTTTTTCGCCTTTTTAGACCATATGTGGTTTTTTAAAATAATGTTTCAGTAAATTCTTTAAAGAACAATTTTTCTTTTACAACATTTTCAGAAATCTAAAGAACCCCTTTCCACTATAAAGAATATTTGGTAACACTTTACAATAACATGGATTTTAAAGGTTCTCAGGCTGATCCACAGAAAAGAACCTTCATTTTGAGAGTGCAGTCGATTTGCACATTATCTTATGTTAAATTAGGTCATGAACGAATAAGAATTTTTTTTAATTAAACAATTAATAAATAGTCTAATCACAAAACCACTGCCTTTTTGCAGTTTGGTAGAGATGTGTGTACCTGTTCTTGGCCGCTGCCGCTCGGTCCCTTTGCCTCCGGTTTTTAAACCAGTTGCCCACTTGCGTGGGTGTGAGTCCAGTCGCCTGCGCCAGTTCTCTTTTTTTGCTGGGATTTGGGTAAGGGTCCTGCAGGTACCACTCTCTCAGCAGATGCCGCGTTCTCTCCTTAAAGCAGTGTGTTTTCTGTTCCCCGTCCCATATCGTCCGAGGCAGTGGAAACTTCTTTCGGACGCGGTACTTGTCCACGGGTCCTAACGGACGCCCACGGAGTTTCTCAGCCTCCTGGTAGTGCGCCTCGAGCCAGAGCGCCTGCAGCTTCGCGTGTGAGTCCTTGGTGAATTTGTGGTTCTCTAGTATGTGGTAGAGCTCGCGGAAGTTGCCCGCGTGAAAGGCCACGACCGCGCGCGCGCGCAGGACAGACTCGTTCTTCCCGAGCACATCGCAGGCGGACGGCGCCACCGGGAGTGACCAGAGGAAGCGGCCGAGCCTCTCCACGTCTCCGCTCTCCTCGAGCGTCTCACAGACCCCCGCGACCTGCTGGGGGCTGAAATTCAAAATGGGCAGCTGGAACATGGAGACTGTAATGTCTCTCTCCTTTGGTCCTCCTGTCTGGTGCTGCTCCTCGTCTGTCTCGCCCCTCTTTTTGTTTAGCCTGTCTGTCAGAAAACGGCAAAAGTTAACAGCCGTGTCACAAAACGCGCCGAGGAGCGATGCCGTGCGGCAGGCTCAAGCAGCCTGAACGGCAAAATCTCTTCTTTGATTTAGTGTGAGCATAAAAACTGGAAAGCAAGGTGTTTTCTGAAGAGCAAAATAAAAGAACATTTAGCCCCTGCTGCCGATATTCTATTGGACTTGTCAGATTGGCTGCCTGGTTGCCATGGACACACGTCAATCACTGTCAGGTTTGCCAATCACGCGTGAAGCTGCACTAGATTTCAGCACCACCCAGCGCGCAACAGCGCCTTTCAGTGAAAACGTCAAAGCGTCATTTTGACCTTTACGTTTGTGCTCAGAGACGCTGAATGCAATGTTGTCATTTGGCGGAAATCTGGAAGCAACCCCCTCCGAGTCGTCGATAAAACGATGGGAAGGAGTGTCTTTTAAAACAGAGTACACACTATGGGTTGAAAGACATTAGTAAGTATTTGACAGAAAAAAACTGAGTAGGGAGGATACATAATTATTAATGACTGACTATTTAAAGTTAGACTTTTCAAAAGTTATTTTAAACTTAATTTGCCTGTAAATATGCATGAGTATCTTAAAAACGAACCATTTCTGCATGAAAATTAAAAGATGGCTTAAAAAGCAAAGGAAAGAACAATCAAAATTCAAAGTTTTATATGCCATGCAAATGTTAAGTAAGGGGTTAGCACATCTTTATAAACATGATATCGACTCAATATGACTTTGTTTTCTCACTATTTTTGTGCGCGCTTGAGGAAATGGATAAAGCCTGAAGGGACGTGATAATATATTCCCATAAGTTCAAAGTTTCTTTTGCTTGTTTTATATCAGGGATAAGCAAGGATTTATTATTTTACCTATTGCACTGAGGATGCGTTATAATGCTTCTCGGGCAAGATCAGAATTATAATATTTTAAATACATCCATTAACAAAAATGTGCATTATCGTTAACATTCTATAGGGAACTTAAAAGCCAATTAAAACCTGCATGTTCGTAAATGACAGATTAAACTTGTCAGTATATTGTGGTAATTAACCCACATTTAACATTAGTTAACCATAAATGTGATTAATTTTAGTGCGTTAATTTTTGTTTTTTGTTTTTTCTTTCTTTCTTTCTTTCTTTTTTTGTTGACAGTGAACCTAGCCTATATTTCTGCACAGAAAGCAATAGCATTAGGATGACAGATTGTCAAAAACAGATCACACACAAAATCCAGCCTATTACTTCAGGGCGGAGGATCTTCGTGTGTTTGGCAACATTGATAATCAATTATCTATAGGCCCAAACAGGTTAACCACAAACGAAAATAACGTGACAGTTGGTCATAAGAATGAGAAGTAGACACAATAAGACGATTACAGCCAGGGTCCATTTAATCCTTCCCATTACATTTTAACGCCAACCAGGAAAATAGGGGGGTGAGAAGGATTTGCGAGTTCCATACTTGGAGAAAACCAAACTAATATAGGATACCCTAAGTGCTGTAAAATATTCAAGTTAAACTGTTGTTTTTTCTTAATAATATATGTTAATAATATCACCCGACGGCACTGATAAAAAACAGTTCATTAAAATAACTGTTAGTTCACATTCAGACAATCAAACTATTTTAACCAGCTAGCATTTCACCCTATTCGCCAGCTTAAATTCTTTATGCACGGTAGTACTTTCGCAAATAAAACGAGGAGAGTCCGCCCTGAACGTTCACTTGTGCTTTTTGCTACGCTTTAGTGGCGAAATGACAGTCCGCGTCATGCCCATGCGCGAGCACGGTATGGAGCGCGCACGAGCTGAATAATAAGGATTGCACACATAATGTAATGCCTGACACCGCTATCCCTGAACGACTGGGAGGGAAAATAGAGAGAGTGAGTAAAGATAAGGAGTTACACTCATACAAAGAGTTCTGTTATCTGCTTGTTCTCTGATACAAAACACAAAGGCAAAACAGTAACGTTACAACCCCATTAAAAACTTTGTTAACCAGCACAGATATGACGCATGAATTGCATTCACGTATAAAAAGTGATACAGATGAATTTACCCAAGCGAATAGGTTGCATAAGTTACAGCCACAATTTAGATGTGTTGAATCAAACATAACATCTTCTACTATTCTTATAGTTTTAAAAAAACTGAAAGCAGTACACAAAATATAGTAACAATAAATGACACAACAAATAAAACACAAGTGTTAATGATATATAAATGATAAAAGTGATGCTGTTCATTAAGTCTAAGTGGAGACGCTTATGTCAAAGCTCGCGTCAGAGGTCACAGTGAGTGGCAGCAAGGGAAGAGGGGGTTGGGGGTCTAGTTGAAGCCCAAGGCCTGTAACCGCCATATTTGGCCCAAATACGGTATTAGTAATGACCAAACAGTCCCCAGTATTTAAATTATCGCATGGTTTATGGCACTACATTTCGCGGCGCTGTTATTTTTGGATGGAAAAAGTTTTTTTTTACCGGTCTGCCATGTCATTTTCTGCCACAGTGCTTGTTAATGTCTGAGATTGATAAAAAAAATGTAATTAGCAACCGTTTAACGTTTATTTCTAGACAGGCCTACCTATATTTAACCCTACCTGCTTCAGACGACTGCTTTACGTCAGAAATGATAATTTTATGCAAAATACTCCCTAAAATTTTCCCTAAAATGTATAGTGGTTCTCAATGTACAAATTACATTATTTACACGATTCCTGTAATTCTTAAATGTGAAAGCTTTTGCTTTTTCGATATAGCCTACATAAAAACAGGAGTCAGAATGTTATGTTAACACCATAATGCAGTGGACTGCAACACGATGGTACGCGTGTCCTGTTTAATATATCAGCCGTGTAAAAAAGGCTTTTAAACTTTTTTCATTATTTTTTCGAGTGCTTTGGACTGATCATTTGTTTGAGGAGTTTTTTTTTACTTCAAAAATGATCATTTCAAACAACACAATTACTGAGTTTTTTGGGACAACTTAATTGTTTTGTGTTCAATCCGCTTAAATTTGTAAAAAAAAAAAAAAATCTAATAATTTCATTATTAACTAATTTATCAACGAATAACATCAACTTAATTCCTTCATGTTGATTGTGATTCCGATTCCGTCAAATCGATTGTGTGGAACCAAACCTTTTTTTAAATACAGTTTATAGAATTCGATTTTTTTTAAATAGAAAAAACAAAACAAAACTGTCCATCTAATACAAAAGTTTAAGACAAATTGCTTTTTTTAGTCCAAAATAGTCCAAATATTCCTGAAAAAAAACTTTAAAGACTCTGACTGTTTGCTCCCGAGTAAGACTTTTTAGCTTCTTTTCATTTTTGCACAATCATTAATATTAGGTCTCTACAAGTTGCAGCATTTTTCATGCCACTGCTGTCATGGATATTCATTTATAAACTGAACCAATATCAAGATAATATTGGGTTTTACAAATGTACCTGAAACAGGAAAGTGTTGTTTCAGTGAAGAGCAAAAACTGTTCCTCATTAAAGATGTATCAGCTTTAAGGGGAACTTCAACACAGCACATTTAAAGACACACAGTATAATACTTTTCAAAGGTTTGGGACAGGCAAGATTTTATTAAAAGAAATTGATCATTTCATTCAGCAAGGATGCAGTAAGTTTAGAAGTTAATAGATTTCAAACAAGCGCTTTTACAGTTTCCTTAACACACAATCCTGTAAAATGTCTTGTTAAAATATGCAGCACAAAATCAGTATTAGATTGATTTCTGGACATGACAGAAGACTGGAGTAATATGGAGTGATGCTGAAAATGCAGCTCCGGCATCACATGAATAAATTACTGAACCAATTAAAATCAAACACATTTATTTTAAAATGCAAATACTTCACAACAGTACTGTTCCTGCTGTATTTTGATCTAATGAATGCAACCTTTAGTAAGCATAAGAAATGCCTTTAAAAACATTCAAAAATAAAGTTTTGTTTTTAATAGTATATACACCATTACTGACTCCATGCTGCATGCCAGCAGCCTTTTGAAACCACATTCTTTCTGTCAAACAGTGGTTTTCTTTAGGCATAGCTCACTCACACACACACACGCACACACACACACACACAAAAAGGAGAAATGCCATTCGCTTTGTTGTCCTCTCAGCTGGTTGAAGCCGAACGCTGGATGACTCCTATAGGCCGGGGATTTACGTTCTAATTAAGATATCATGTCTGGCAGAGCTGGAGTGGCTTGCTAATACTCCACTGGCCCAGATAATAGCAAACGAATGAGGGATTCAATTAAATAAAGTCTTTGCTTGCTTTCGTACATACACAAACCAGATGAGTTACAGAACTCTGTGAGCGTGTGGGAGTGTCCTCATGACAGATCGGTGTCCAGCCATGGCATTGTCCCATTCGGATGTAATCTGGGATTTGTGGTAACAGAGAAGACCTCTTATCCTATGACCCTTCTGGCTTATCCTGCTCTCTCTCTCTCTCTTTCTCTCTCTCTCTCTCTCTTTTGGTTATCCAGCAGCAGAACAGGGATAAAAGACATCCATTTCCCAACCCAAGAGAATCCCTCAGGCATTCGATTTCTGTCTTTAGCATTCAGTTTGCCGGATACTGTCAGATTATTAAAGCCAATACACACCAAGAACAATAATGATAACTATAAATTCTAAAAAATAAAAATAAATAAATTTGTTGGGTTAAAATTGTCATTTTAATTCAAATGTTCTTACTTTTTACAGTTGGATAAATTCTAATTGGTCAGTTTTTGTCAAAATTGATAAAAAAAAGTGATTCAAACATATTTCTTTTTCCTCTGTGCCTTTATAGTTGTTGTGGTTTTAAAAATATATTTTAGTTATCATTAAAATTGTAGTAATTGTAGAAGTATTGTATTATTGTCGTTTTTGTGTGAATGGGCCTATATGATGTGAGGAAAATAATGAAAAAGATGTAAAAATACAACAAAAAAAGATCTACACGATAATGATTTTTATTAGGAAATTAGGAGAAATAAGTTTATTAGGAGATAAAACAGCAATATTTTGGTCAAAGACCTTCATCAGGCTCAAACCAATATTTGAAAAACATTTTTTGTCTGCAATGTCAGGGCCAGAACACACTTGCAGCCGTGATAAGGGGTGTGTTTAGTACCTATATGAATATGTATGTTTAGGATTATATGGGTGTGTTTGTTTTGGTACTTTTAAATGTCTACATAGTTTGGAAAAATTAACTTAAATCTGTTTAAAAGAAAGCCACAGAGCAGACCAATCGAAAAGGGTATGAACGGAGGTCAGAACCAACTCCAAGTGTGTGGGCCTTCGAGCTCCAGGTGGGCTGTACAAACCTGGAATTTTTATTTATTTAATGTCAAGTACATGACACTGAGTCCAATATTGTGCTTTATGAATGTCTACACCTAACCCCAACCCTAAACCCAACCTCACAGTAACCTGTTGTGTTTTATTAATGTCTACACCTACACCCACCCTAAACCCAATCTCACAGTAACTTGTTGTGTTTTATTAATGTCTACACCTACCCCAACCCTATACCCAACCTCACAGTAACCTGTTGTGTTTTATTAATGTCTACACCTACACCCACCCTAAACCCAATCTCACAGTAACCTGTTGTGTTTTATTAATGTCTACACCTATCCCACCCTAAACCCAATCTCACAGTAACCTGTTGTGTTTTATTAATGTCTACACCTATCCCAACCCTAAACCCAACCTCACAGTAACCTGTTGTGTTTTATTAATGTCTACACCTACCCCAACTCTAATCCCAACCTCACAGTAACCTGTTGTGTTTTATTAATGTCTACACCTACCCCAACTCTAATCCCAACCTCACAGTAACCTGTTGTGTTTTATTAATGTCTACACCTACCCCAACCCTAAACCCAATCTCACAGTAACCTGTTGTGTTTTATTAATGTCTACACCTACCCCAACTCTAATCCCAACCTCACAGTAACCTGTTGTGTTTTATTAATGTCTACACCTACCCCAACCCTAAACCCAACCTCACAGTAACCTGTTGTGTTTTATTAATGTCTACACCTATTCCAACCCTAAACCCAATCTCACATTAATCTGTTGTGTTTTATTAATGTCTACACCTACCCCAACTCTAATCCCAACCTCACAGTAACCTGTTGTGTTTTATTAATGTATACACCTACCCCAACTCTAATCCCAACCTCACAGTAACCTGTTGTGTTTTATTAATGTCTACACCTATTCCAACCCTAAACCCAATCTCACAGTAACCTGTTGTGTTTTATTATTGTCTACACCTACCCCAACCCTAAACCCAACCTCACAGTAACCTGTTGTGTTTTATTAATGTCTACACCTACCCCAACTCTAATCCCAACCTCACAGTAACCTGTTGTGTTTTATTAATGTCTACACCTACCCCAACTCTAATCCCAACCTCACAGTAACCTGTTGTGTTTTATTAATGTCTACACCTACCCCAACTCTAATCCCAACCTCACAGTAACCTGCTGTGTTTTCTTAATGTCTACACCTACCCCAACCCTAAACCCAATCTCACAGTAACCTGTTGTGTTTTATTAATGTCTACACCTACCCCAACTCTAATCCCAACCTCACAGTAACCTGTTGTGTTTTATTCATGTCTACACCTACCCCAACCCTAAACCCAACCTCACAGTAACCTGTTGTGTTTTATTAATGTCTACACCTACCCCAACCCTAAACCCAATCTCACAGTAACCTGTTGTGTTTTATTAATGTCTACACCTACCCCAACTCTAATCACAACCTCACAGTAACCTGTTGTGTTTTATTCATGTCTACACCTACCCCAACCCTAAACCCAACCTCACAGTAACCTGTTGTGTTTTATTAATGTCTACACCTATCCCAACCCATAAACCCAATCTCACAGTAACCTGTTGTGTTTTATTAATGTCTACACCTATTCCAACCCTAAACCCAATCTCACAGTAACCTGTTGTGTTTTATTAATGTCTACACCTACCCTAACCCTAAACCCAATCTCACAGTAACCTGTTGTGTTTTATTAATGTCTACACCTACACCCACCCTAAACCCAATCTCACAGTAACCTGTTGTGTTTTATTAATGTCTACACCTACACCCAACCCTAAACCCAATCTCACAGTAACCTGTTGTGTTTTATTAATGTCTACACCTACCCCAACTCTAATCCCAACCTCACAGTAACCTGTTGTGTTTTATTTATGTCTACACCTACCCCAACTCTAATCCCAACCTCACAGTAACCTGTTGTGTTTTATTAATGTCTACACCTATCCCAACCCTAAACCAAACATCACAGTATCCTGATGTGCTTTATTAATATCTGCTCCACCTACACCTCCTAAACCCAACCTACTTGTGGTTTAAGTCCCTCCCACTTGGAGGTCTCCAGGCTGCAACTTGGACCAATCAGCGATGAGTTTACAAAATTAAAAAACTTTGATTTGAAGCAAAAAGTGGAAGCAAAAAATGGAAGCTGAATAGATTATCTACAATTTGTTATGTCTGTTTTTGTTTTTACAAATCACATGAATCTATTCAGCAACTTAAACTAGATTACTCATGTTAGATTATGTATTCTGATCACTTCAGGATAACCTTTAGACAACTTTTGTTTATAATAATTTTAATAGGATTATTACTATAAGAAATAAATAAAATGAACAACTATTTGAGATTTTTACGAGTTAATAAACACTTTTTTCTTTCTTTCAGTTTTTTTGTTTGTGTACTTGATGTTAAGTGTTAAAAAATCCTGGTTGCCATAAATTTTTAAGCTGAATCAAATGAACCCTATTAGTCTATTGAACTTATATTATGTTAAACTGACTTAAAACTGCTTGCATAACTTATAAAATTAAGTTAGAACATGATTAACTTAGTTTAATAAGTTACAATGACCTAAAAACATATGCTGTCATGACTAATTGTTCATATCATTTTTTACAGTGTGTTTATTGTGTTAAGTGTGTCATTGTTATATATGAACCACCACCATGTCAGAATGAATTGCCCCAAGGGGATTAATAAAGCTTTAAACTAAACTAAACTAAACTAAACTAAACTAAACTAAACTAAACTAAACTAAACTAAACTAAACTAAACTAAACTAAACTAAACTAAACTATAACTTAATTAAACAATAACAATGCATGAGTAAAATAAATGAAATTAAATTCACAATAATTACTTTAAATTAATTAATTACTTTAAAGACACAAGTGTTAAATAATATGTTTGTCTTGCATATTAGTGTAACCATTAATTTTATTTTGTCCCCAAAACTGTACCATTCAGAAGCATGGATATGAAAATGAATTTCATGACATCTACATGGGCTTTATACTGTATATGATTATTCAAAGTTAAATAGGATGACACAATATTTTTGGCAAATGAAATGTAAAAGAGGGGAAAAGAATTATTAAAAATAAAATTCTAAATGATTTAATATAATTTAGAAATAATTAAAAATGTATCCCAGTGGTTGGGTTTGCCTATTTAGACTCAATATTAAGCTGAATCAATGTAGCATTTTTGAGTGCATACTGTACACCCCAAATGCAGACATGATGACAGACCTCTTCATGTGCACAAATCCTACTGCAAAAAAAACTGTCACAAACATCCACCAACGGCACACCAATGGCTAATGTTACCAATTAACACTGGAATCCTCCATTAGCATTTTGATTTGCATTACAGAAATTAAATCAACAAAACAACAACCCTTGGCTTTTAAACCCTGCAATGCAATATCTAGTCCATCACAAACACAAATGAGACAGCCATTTTTGGTCTACATTAACTGTTACCTAGCAACCAAACAAACCAGCACTGGAGAAGCTCCACTTACCCCTGATCTGAAAACCACTGCTCGGTCACAATGCTTGAAGACCTATGGTGACATATGCAGACTCATATCTATTTTGCTTTTATCTTCAAAAATACAGGGGACTTTTCAAATCTTAATAGACTAAAGGTAATGATTTGGTGGCATTAATGAATTTAAACAGGCTATGAAGAAATAAAATGACACAAAGAAGGCAGCACGGTATCTTAGTGGTTAGCACTGCAAAAATGTTGCTGGTTTTAGTCCCGGCTGGGCCAGGAGGCATTTCTGTGTGGAGTTTGCATGTTTTTCCTGTGTTTGCATGGGTGCAGTGGTTTGTCCACAGTCCTAAGACATGAGCTATAGGTGAATTGAATGAACTAAATTGGCCGTAGTGTATGAGTGTGTGTGAATGAGAGAGTGTGTGTGTTTCCCAGTGTCAGGTTGTGGCCAGAAAGGCATTTGTAGCATAAAACATATGCAGAGTAACCGCCAGAGTAATTGGCGGTTCATTCCGCTGTGGCAATCCCTGATAATTGAGGAACTAAGGCAAACTAATGTGAGTGAGTGACAAAGAAATACTTGGAAAAAAAAGAAGAAACAGCGAAACTGCCAATTACTACAACATAACAAGAGTAACGATGATGACACAATGGAGGAATATCCCTGCAATAACTTTCAGAACTATTTATTTTCAGCTGACGAACTATAAATATTGTACATTGGCAGCCAATCTGGGATTTCTAGATCATTGCATCTTTATAATGACACCAGTTCAATCAAGTCACCTAGAAAGGCTGATCTTTGAAGCTGAACATTGAAATAATGAAATGGTCTGCCCAGAGTCCTGATCTAAAATTAATGAACATTTTTGGTGACAAAGCAGTGAACTATGGAAGAGACCGAAGAAGACCTGAAGAAGAGTGGAAAAATGTGAGAGTTAAGTGATTTCTGGTAATGTCCAATGAGAGACTAATAATGTCCTGTGAGTGTAAGACTAGGGATGTCCAATGAGAGACTAGTAATGTCCTGTGAGTGTAAGACTAGTGCTGTCCTGTGAGAGACTAGTGCTGTCCTGTGAGAGACTGGAGATGTCCTGTGAGAGACTAGTGATGTCCTGTAGGAGACTAATAATGTCCTGTGAGAGACTAATAATGTCCTGTGAGAGACTAGTAATGTCCTGTGAGAGACTAGTAATGTCCTGTGAGAGACTAGTAATGTCCTGTGAGAGACTAGTGCTGTCCTGTGAGAGACTGGTGATGTCCTGTGAGAGACTAGTGATGTCCTGTGAGAGACTAATAATGTCCTGTGAGAGACTAATAATGTCCTGTGAGAGACTGGTGATGTCCTGTGAGAGACTAGTGCTGTCCTGTGAGAGACTGGTGATGTCCTGTGAGAGACTAGTAATGTCCTGTGAGAGACTAGTAATGTCCTGTGAGAGACTGGTGATGTCCTGTGAGAGACTAGTAATGTCCTGTGAAAGACTAGTGATGTCCTGTGAGAGACTAGTGATGTCCTGTGAGAGACTAGTAATGTCCTGTGAGAGACTAGTGCTGTCCTGTGAGTGTAAGACTAGTGTCGTCTTGTGAGAGACTAGTGTCGTCTTGTGAGAGACTAGTGATGTCTTGTGAGAGACTGGTGATGTCTTGTGAGAGACTAGTGATGTCCTGTGAGAGACTAGTAATGTCCTGTGAGAGACTGGTGATGTCCTGTGAGAGTTTACAGATGTCCTGTAAGAGACTATGTCCTTTGAGAGAATGGTGGTGTTCTGCGAGACACTGGTGATGTCCTGTGAGAGACTGATGATGTCCTGTGAGTGTAAGACTAGTGATGTCCTGTAAGAGACTGGATGTCCTGTGAGAGACTAGTGGTTTCCTCTGAGAGACTAGTTATGTCCTGTGAGAAACTGCTGATGTCACTGATGTCCTGTGAGAGACTGGTGATGTCCTGTGACACTTTGTCCTATGAGAGAGTTGTGATGTTCTGTGAAAGACTGGTGATGTCCTGTGGGAGACTAGTGGTGTCCTGTGAGAGACTGATGATGTCCTGTGAGAGACTAGAGATGTCCTGTAAGAGACTATGTCCTATGAGAGAATGGTGGTGTTCTGCGAGACACTGGTGATGTCCTGTGAGAGATTAGAGATGTACTGTTAGAGACTGGTGATGTCACTGATGTCCTTTGAGACACTGGTGATGTCAGATGTCCTGCTTCCAGAGGTGAACTGAAGTTATTTAAAGCCAGGTCTCCTACACTTCAAACTTTGTAATCGACGTAACCTTCAGAAATGTTAGCTGTAATATTCCTTCATGCCGTTCTATAATTTCGCTCTCTGTATTTTCTGTATGAAGACTTTTTTGTTTGAAGTGCCTTGGTTAGTTTGTAAAACACAGATTTACAAGCACGATATTGGCACAACTGAATTTCCTTCTGTCTTAATAAACAATGCCAGAACACCAGTTCACCAGCTAACTCTTGAAATGGAAACCATGATAGTAATCATTTCTAATATGAGACTCCACCAAGAGTCATTCAGGTAAGCCATTGCACTACATATTCTCTAAAATAAAGAATTTAATTAAACAGGGCAACATACCAATCAGACATATGGAAGTTTTTTATTTTTAGATAAATAAATAATCTCTGCTTCCAAATGCCGTACAATCAAAATTCTCAGCTTTCAGAGAGTGGATAAACAGACTTTACCGCTGCTGAATGAGCTCAGCTACAGAGCTTACAGATAGACAACAACACTATGTGTATGTGTGTGTGTCGATGACAAGGTCAGACACGTGTGTGTGTGTGTGTGTGTGTGTGTGTGTGTGTGTGTGTGTCAGTAGGGTGTTTACGGCTGGGCTTGATCTCTGTTCTCAGGGCGTATGTCAAATGCCAATCTGACACTTTTGATTTTCATGCAATATATCCAGAAACTCTCAGTGTCAAAAGATTTGTTGTCTTGAGGCAGATCGATCAATGGTCACTAGTGACAAGTATGCATCCAAGCTGTGTGGGTTACTGAGCTAAAGATGAAGAAACAATGAGAAACAGGTCATCTCTCTAGGAAAGCATTGTTATTTATGTATTGGGGGGATTGATGCAGTGATTTTGACAGGTAGTGACAGCAGAGACTCGTCTCACTTTGAATCCCAGCAGGCACACACATGCACAGCAGTGAGTAAATGCGCTGTTCTGATGGTCTGCTCTCTGTGCTGTGATACTCTTACAGTGAGTGACTCATAAATCTCAGATCAAGCCTTAAGCCCTGCAGCAAGACAACGTTGTACTAGATTTAGCTTTTCTCTGTCTCGCTCTCAGTGTCTCTCAGAGAAGTGGTCTGTAGTTGACTGAGTTAAGTGGGAGACAATCTATCCTGCTAAACATATACTGTACAAGGTAATCCTTTTTAGGCAATCCGCTACAAAGACAAAGCCATCTGTTATAGGGTTGTTTTAAAGTTCAGCGATCAATATTGCCATAGCCTCCCTACAGTACGCATGTTGTTGTCGTTATTTTTATTTTTTTTTTGACATGGCATTAACTTTTCATTGACTTTTTGTGATTCAAAGGTGCAGTATATAAGTTTGTCACCCAGTGGTTGAACTAGGTATTGCATTCCTGGTTCAAAACACATGCAATCGCTGGTTGCCAGTTTGAGGACCAACAGGAGTGTGCATCGAGCCTAAAGGCTGGTTTAAGGCTGATTTAAAAGCAATGACACATGATAGAATTAATATTTTCCATATTAAAAGGAGTTTTTGTTATAATATTTTAGAAACGGCTTCTATTTCTTGCAGCTGAACAACAGGATAAGCTGACAATCATCTCCTCAGGTACACCTCATGTGCTTTATTCAGTGTTAAATGCTAATAATGCGAGTTTGAATGCCATTTTACATGACATTTATTGCTATACTACTGAAAGCGGCAGCAGATAGTTCACCTCAGATCTTGAAAATAAACCGTCTGAAACTGAACTTTAGAACTGTGACTGACTGCAAACCAACACATATCAGTGATTCAGCATCTACATTTAATAATGTTAAAGAGGTTTAATATGTATTAAATTGATTATAAACCTTCCCATTTAGTTGGAGTGCAGTGAGTGCACTGTTCTGTGCTTCTGAATGGCTGTATTTAAATTTCTGTTTTGTTTCATCTGGTGCAAACAGCCAAATTGCTTAACACTGCTAATCTCATCACGTAGCGTGTTGTTAGGACACGGTTTTGCAATGCAACCTGCTTACCATATGTTTACGTTTGTAATATTTATAATATTTGCTAATTAATAACCACCTCATGTGGAACTCTGAAATTTAGAGTCTGCTACTGTCCACTGGAGGTCGAATTTTGGTCATGGACAAACACTTTGAGAGTCTTCCACTAAGTCAACCCGGGGTGCTGAAATATAATTGGCTAAACTGGCATTGGGCGGGTTAAAAGAACCAAAACAAAGACAGACTTTCCAGCACGGAAAGCACATTTTCAAAGCAGAATATCTGACTTCAGCCTTGTTTTTCAGATAAACAAGAGTTTTCACTTAGCATGTTTCTTAAATATTTGCAAACATATTATGGTATTTTTATGCTTTAGAGGAGTCAAAATTTACATACAGCACCTTTAAATTCAAAGACATAATTGACCCAACAGATAGTTTCATAGTGCGGCAGTAACGCTACATGATCTACCTCCCATCGGAGGAAAAGGATACCAAGGGATACTGAGAAGACCAGAATCTTTCTTTTCGGCTTAGTCCCTTGATTAATCTGGGGTTGCCAGAGCGGAATGAACCGCTAACTAACTTATCCAGCATATGTTTTACGCAGCGTATGCCCTTCCAGCCGCAACCCAACACTGGGAAACATCCATACAAACTCATTCACACACATACACTACGGACAATTTTAGCTTACCCAATTCACCTATAGCATATGTCTTTGGACTTTTGGGGGAAACCGGAGAACCCGGAGGAAACCCACGCAACATGTAAACATGCAAACTCCACACAAAAATGCCAACTGACCCAGCCGGGGCTCAAACCAGCGACCTTCTTGCTGTGAGGCGATTGTGCTTCCCACTGCACCACTGTGCTTCCCAAGACCCAGAGAAGTATAATGAATGAGAAAGGAAGGAGCAGTTCGCAGATATATTGGGGAGCCAGTTTGTGAAACAATTTAAAAGTGAGCAGGAGACTTGATTCCCACTTTATGTCAAATATCCCACTGAGTAAAAAGCTGAATTTCAATCACAACCAATTAACCGAAAAAGGCCACTATTGTGTTTGTTTATATATTAATAATATTAGATTAAGGCAACGCAGTGGCGCAGTAAGTAGTGCTGTCGCCTCACAGCAAGAAGGTCGCTGGTTCGAGCCTCGGCTGGGTCAGTTGGCGTTTCTGTGTGGAGTTTGCATGTTCTCCCTGCATTCGCGTGGGTTTCCTCCGGGTGCTCCAGTTCCCCTACAGTCCAAAGACATGTAGTACAGGTGAATTGGGTAGGCTAAAATTGTCTGTAGTGAATGAGTGTGTGGATGTTTTCCAGAGATGGGTTGCGGTTGGAAGGGCATCCGTTGCGTAAAAACTTGCTGGATAAGTTAGTGGTTCATTCCGCTGTGGCAACCCCAGATTAATAAAGGGACTAAGGTGAAAATAAAATAAATGAATGAATAATATTAGATTAAATAATGTTTTATATTATGTTTAACATAATATTCAAATGGTTTTAACTTGATTATCATTTTGCAAGACACTATAATAGCCACTATGAGAAGATCAATGAATAATTTACCTGAAAAATATCTGAGGTAATTACTGTTTGTGTGGCTACGGAGTGCTCCCATGGCCATATTTGATAGCTTTTTGCAATTTTTACATTGAGCTTTTCTGTTGTCTATTTTAACACTTTGAAGTGGTCTTTGAAGTGGTCATTTAGAAGCCAAAGCGCTTTAAAGTTTTATTAAAATGTTAGCCTTAGTTAACAGGAGATTAAAAACAGGCTTACCAAACAATAGTTAAAAACAGCACAATAATAAACACAGTATAGAAAAATGACTTTTTGATAAATGGAAACTAGAACCCTGGTCCCTGATATTTCATGTCTTGGACAAAAATATATAAATTTTAATAAATTCCAGTGTTTAGAATAGACCTTTTAAATTTCCATAATATTCCAGATATTCCATGATTATAAAATAAATCAGGTGGTTTTAATAACATTAATCCTTTTTCCTACAAATATACAACCAAATTTAATCAAAATCAATTAATATTCTTCAGAAACTATTCTTATGTGTGCCTTGCTGTGTCATAATATTATTTTAAATTAATTCATAGCTTTATTTCAGCAAGGGTGCAATAAAGACATTTATGATTTACATGGTTGCATTTTAATTATGTTCCTATTTTCAAATCTTCCACATTCAACATATCAGCATATTAAGTAGCACAAATGTTTTCATTATTTTTGTTGACAGGAAATGTCTCGTAATGTCACCAACTCACATAAGAGACACGCATTACGATTATAACATATGAGAAAAAGAAGGATTTCTGAAGGATCCAGTGACACTGATGTAATGCTGCTAAAAGTTCAGCTTTGCCATCACAGGAATAAATTACAAACTGCAATAATATTTCATGAATAACTTGTTGAGTACTTGCTTTTACTCCAGTCTTGATCAAATAAATGCAACCTTGGTGAACATAAGAGAAAAAAATGTTCAAAAGAAAAATCCACAAAACGTCTGGAGACAGGAAACCATTAAATCTAGAAATAATCCAAGAAAGCAAGTCCTTTTTTTGTAAAGCTTATCTTATTAGTACTCGAAAATATCAATCAAAATTAGGTAATCTTCTGTAATTCTTTCTGTATAGAAAATTCAAAGAAGACGGTGTAATGTAAAAACGCTGGCAACGGAGGTGAGGATCCACGTGCAGTTCTTTAATATTAAGAGTAGTCAGACAGGCAATGATCAAAACAGCAGCAAACAGAAGCATAAAGCTAATCCAAAATATGTGGTCAGAGTACAGGCAAAAGGTCAGACTAGGTGGCAAAGAATCAAAACAGATAAACAAAGCAAACATGGCAACACAAATAAGGAAGAATGCTTTGTAATGTTACACTGGGTAAAACAAGACTCAGCAATGTGTGCTGCAAAGAGAAGTGTCTTTTTAGTGCAGTTATTGATTCACTGATGAGCTTCAGCTGTGTGTGTGTCATCATCAGTGATCTGGTACAGGTGTGTGTGAACAGGTAAAATGGGATTTGTAGTTGTTTAGGTGGCAGATTTCAGTCCCGTAGCCAGGGGGGTTCGGGGGGTTCGAAAGACCCACCCCTCACTGACAAAGGTCCAGAATTTGTCTCATACATGAGCTCATTTGTCCTATTTTGCCTGCTATGTCATCATAGTGAAAATAATCCATCGAAAACAGCTTTAAGACCAAGTGGAATCCTTGGCTGTTGCTTCGGTGTGACTTCAGCTAATCAGTTTTGATTAATGCAAACAATTATTTTTCATGCGTCTAACATCCAGCTATGCAAGAAAACTTACAATCTGATGTAAGTGGTCATCTTTCGCTACAGTATTGTTTTGAAGTAGAGAAAACACTTCACAAGTAACTTTTATTCAAAATCTGGGACCTTATTCCTGAAACAAAAAATGACCAATAAAAAATTGTGAAGCTCTACGTTATTATTATTACTATTATTATTATGTTTCAATTTTTATTATTCAAATGGCCAAATTCTGACTGAGGAAAGTTGAATGTGTTGGCCAGTTTGTTATTTGCCTTATAAATGACAATAGGCTACAGTTTTTAATTTAAAGCTTTACCAGATTAATATTTTTTCTAATGATGTAATATGATCAATTTTATTTTAAAAATGTATTTATTCATAATTTCTTCATTCTAAATCTTTAGAAAATGTTTTTGTAACTACAAAATGTGGTTATGATGACCACCCCACAAGCTAATCCAGCTAAAAGTAATGCTTAAAATGTTATTTAAAGTGCTATTTAAATCTTATAATTAAATAGAAAATGAGGCAAATAACCCCAAAAAGGTTCACTTTTTGGGCATCACAGTGGCCCAGTGGATAGCACGATCACCTCACAACAAGAAGGTTGCTGGTTCGAGCCACGGCTGGGTCAGTTGGCATTTCTGTGAGTTTGCATGTTCTGCCCCTGTTCACGTGGGTTTCCTCCGGGTTTTCCCTACAGTCCAAAGACATGAGGTATAGGTGAATTAAATAAGCTAAATTAGCCATAATGTATGTGTGTGAATGGGTGTTTCTAGTGTTGGGTTGTGGCTATCCACTGCGTAAAACATATGCTGGACAAGTTGGCGGTTCATTCCACTGTGGTGACCCCTGATTAATAAAGGGACTAAGCCCTAAAAAGAAAATAAATGAATGAAGGTTCACTTTTTGAGAAAAAAAGAATCACCCCTTTCACCAGGCTGGCTATGGGCCTGGATTGGTAGTTCTCCAGCGGTCTATATGGACTAGATGGCTGGTGATTGTGACCGATGGTCATTTTTTCAGAAGTTTTTCTCATTACAAAAAAATATCCAGTCCAAACTGTCTAATCAAAGTCAAGCTTTGCAAAAAAAATAAATAAATAAATAAAAGTATACAGTATAATTCAGTGTCTCCCCAACACATTATTGTAGTTTACTGTTTTCATGTGGATCTATCGAGTCAGTCAATCATTTCAGGACGACAGGTTTAGCTTTAAAATCAGTCCCTGACTTGAGCACTTGTCTGTCAGTCACCTAGCAACAAGTCTTCCCCATAAATGCACCATCCTGCCCAATCTCTCTTTTTCTCGCTCAACTCTCTGGCCTGCTGAGAACCCTCTCTCTATCTCTCTGTATGTGTGTGTGTGTGGAGTGTATTTGGGGGCTGTCGAGTTCACGGTACTCTACTCCCTATTGACCAGGAAGTCCTTTCTCTGAGCAACGTACAATACCAACAGAGACAAAGCAGCCAGGAAAGAGGACAGTCTCTGGAAAACATTCACACACACACACACACACACACACACACACACACACACACACACACACACACACACACACACACACACAGAGTCTCCCACAATCATACGCAAGAGGCATATCCCAAGGAAACACACACATAGACAGGCACAAACACAACAGACCTCCCCAAAAACATGGGGGCCTCTGCCTTTGTCTGGCAGCCTAATGAAAATGATGTTCTTTTTCTATTTGGAGCTTGTTAAGGCTCACAGACTCTTTCATTTTGCTCCCACTCTCACTCCCCCCACCTGCCCTCCGTAGACTGAGGTGAAGGCAAATACTGACGAACAGATGAGGACTCTTGCTTACGGTGTGCTTTTTTTAAAATACAGCAACAAAATGGACAAATATACACACTTCCAGACCACTGCAACTTAGTTGAGTCTATCACATATGATATAAACTATGATAAAGATACTCAAACAGTGTTGGAGAGTAACAAAGTATTTTAACTTCATTACTTAAGAACATTTAACGAGTATCTGTAGTTATCAGAGTGTTTTATTTTGGTAAATTTAGCTTTAGTACATTTCAAAGCATAGCATTGTATTTTTAATCCAAATATAAAATTCATAAGCATTTCATAAAAACAAAGCTATTGTTATAGTGCTCGAAGATGCAACAGCAATGTCTGATTATTTTCAGCTATCCCATGAATCATTTGTAAACTGGACTGATCTGGACCTCTATGGCACTTGTAAACATGCACTCATCTGCCAATCACAACCTGTCCATCTACTTGTTAACGCAAATTTCTATTCAGCCAATCACATGGGAGAAACTCAATGCATTTAGGCATGTAGACATGGTCAAGACCATCTGCTGCAGTTCAAACCGAGCATCAGCATGGGGAAGAAAGGTGATTTAAGTGACTTTGAACATGGCATGGTTGTTGATGCCAGACGGGCTGGTCTGAGTATTTCAGAAACTGCTGACTTACTGGGATTTTCACGCACAACCATCTCTTGGGTTTACAGAGAATGGTCAGAAAAAAGAAAATATCCAGTGAGCGACAGTTCTGTGAGCCCAAATGCCTTGTTGATGCCAGAGGTCAGAGGAAAATGGCCAGACTGGTTTGAGCACTCTGAGGCAGATGAGCTACAGCAGCAGAAGACCACACCGGATGCCACTCCTGTAAGCTAAGAACAGGAAACTGAGGCTACAATTCGCACAGGCTCAATGAAATTGGACAATACAGTAGAAGATTGGAAAAACATTGCCTGGTCTGGTGAGTCTCGATTTCTGTGCGACATTCAGATGGTAGGGTCAGAATTTGGCGTCAACAATATGAAAGCATGAATCCATCCTGTCTTGTATCAATGGTTTAGGCTGGTGGTGGTGGTGTAATGGTGTGGGGGATATTTTCTTGACCCACTTTGGTCCTATTAGTACCAATTGAGCATCATGTCAACACCACAGCCTACCTGAGTATTGTTGCTGACCATGTCCATCCCCTTATGACCACAGTGTATCTTCTGATGGCTACTTCCAGCCTGATAACGCGCCATGTAATAAAGCGCGAATCATCTTAGACTGGTTTCTTGAACATGACAATGAGTTCACTGTACTCAAATGGCCTCCGCAGTCACCACAGCTCAATCCAATAGAGGGAATGTGGGATGTGGTGGAACAGAAGATTCACATCATAAATGTGCAGCCGACAAATCTGCAGCAACTGTGTGATCTGCCTGACTGCTATCATGTCAATATGGACCAAAATCTTTGAGGAATATTTCCAGTACCTTGTTCGGTGAGTGTATAATATATAGTGCATTATTTGGGATACAACAACTGATTTAATTATCAGGTAAGAGGAAGCCACCATTTAAGATTCACTGATTCAAATGAGCTTTAAAAGTGAGTCTCCAGTTAACAACTCACTGATTCAAATGATCCAGTCAGAGCGAGTCTCCAGTAACGACTCACAGATTCAAGTGATCTAGTCGGAGTAGTTAACGATTCATTGATTCAAATGATCTAGTCAAAATGAGTTTCCAGTTAATGCTACACTAACTCAATCTGATCAGGCTGAATGTCCAGGTAATAATTCATTAAATCAGATGATCCAATCAAAAGGAGTTTCCAGTTACCAACATATGGTTTCTCCATAGTCTCCAGTTAGATATTCACAGATTCAAAGGGTTTGTTCAGAGTGAGTTACTGATTCAGATGATCAGGTCAGAGGGGGTCTCTATTAATGATTCATTGATTCCAATGATCCAATCAGAGTGAGTCTGACTCCAAAAGAGTCAAAAACTAGAGATTTATCTGAGCATTTATTATTGTAGCACTTTCATTGGCAATGAAAATCATATCTAGATCACAACAGTCAGTTGTTTGTAAACTAAATATGCCGTGATATATAAAATGTTTGAATGTGAACATTGTAGGCTTAACATGGGGTTGGTTTTATTTAAAAACAAAATACTCTTCTTCCTCACTAATTAGTATGAATAGCATTCATAAAATGTTAACACATTCTGGCCTACATCATAGCCTATCTGTTTTATATGTTTATTTTTGTAAACACTTTTTATAATGGCAGCTGCACAGCAAATTCATCAGTGTTAAATTCTCGGTGTTAAAGCATTTCAGAGTATAGTGTTGACATTGTAGAGTTAGATTTTGGTAAATTACCACAATCAGAGTTCGAAGCTCAGTTGATCCAGTGTAAAATCAAGGAGTTACAGTAGCCAACACTTCTAACATCCGGGAATTCGTTTGACCAAATATCTTAATGGAACATGAAAGTCATGCCATTTTTTTAATTGTTTAAAGTCTTTAAAAGTGTTAATTTGTTAAAAGTGTCAATTAGAAGTGCTCGCTGTCAAGTAATAAAAATGATTAATAGCAGCATTGTAATTGTGATTTCTTTCATTCAAGAATTGTCTTATGTAAGATATTTTAACTATCAGGCATGAGTATTATAATGTTTACTAGGTAAACTAGAGTTAATTTCTTGAATTTTCACTCTTTACAATAGGAACAATTAACTCCCAGTAGTGTTGACCAGAGTTATTTTTGAATCAGTACAGTGTAAATATAACTCATTTATAGTACAATTAACTCTCTTAAGAGTGTTTTTTTTTTTTAACTCTGAACATATTGGGACAATATGTTCACTCATTTGGAGTTGATTTTAACTCTGATAGAGTTTAAATTACACTGCTATTTTAGCAGTGTTTAAATTGTATATTTTGTTATTTTCCCTTGATTGCAGACTTGAATGATCATTAATATCCAGTGTAGATGATTGATGGAAAAAAAATGCTTTCTTGCAGTTACATTTTCACCTAAGTAATGTTTACTCTCTATATCAAGCACTTTTGTACTTGGACTCTAGTAAAACTGAAAAAAAAATAGCCTACAATTCATTCAGCACTTTTACTCAAGTAGCCTACTTTTCAGCACTGCACTTGAAGTGTCAACAATGCTTTTAGTTTCAGACTTATAGCTCGGCGTATTCCGAGTAGGCTATATGATTTCAAATCACATTTATCTCATAAAAGTACAACAGCTACTCTTTATTTTCTTGAAGATGCGTCCCCTTCCGTTCTGGTGAAAGTGTATCTATATTATTAGTGCTCAGAGATGATGCCTTCTTTCAGTCAATATCTTTGCATAGGAATGTCAGTGGCCTACAGCAAAGCCGCGTTTCGTGAAAGAAATGTCCATCTGGACTGTTGGAAACAAGTAAACCGAGAAGAATGGCAGACTTTCTGTTTCTCCTAACCTTTTTGACTGAAGTATTCACGCCGTTCGCCGCGGCTGCTAACCTTGACAGTTCGCACCAGAACACGCGGTTTCGTTTTAGATTTGCTGTCATTTTGAGCACTGACCCACGCAGATACATATCAGGGAAATACATAAGAGACTTCATACAGGGCACTGAAAGGATTTTTTCTGAGGTGAAGGCCACTCGGTGTGGAAGAAAAAGCTATAAATGACAGCTTGGTCAGTTATGGGCCTTTAATAACGAATGGCTTTGGATACATAACAAATATTTACTACAGATATTTCTAATGTTTTTGAATGCTCAAGGAGGAGAACATTTCTTGTGTTTGCCTTTGCGTTGGTATAATAAGAGGATTTTTACTCTTTAACATTAGGTATGGTTACGTTGCTGCTTTAACGGGTATTTTAGAGATAGATTTAATCCCCTTCGGGAGTCTAGCATTCCCGTCATGTTTATGTTTTCAAAGCTCACTGGCTTTACAACCAAGACGGCTTAATTAGAGATTAGATCTGAACCTTCGACCTGCTTTCACAATGCCAACAACGACGGTGTCACAACCTCGTGTACAGCATATGCATAACGTCAGGATCAAGTAAACTTTAATTACCTCGGCTAATTTTCTAATATCCCTTTTATCTATTCATTCGTTTCTTTTATTTGGCTTATTGTTCAATATAAGTCTGTGTGTAGGCTATGTTTTTGTTATGAATTTTGAAATGGGAATAAAAATTATTTAAGGATTAAGTTTAGACTATCCTAAAATTATTTCTAGTTGAATCCCGGCTATTAGTATTTAGGAACAAACAGGAATTGTTTAAATTGACACAATCCTCATATTACCTCCGCTTTTTTGTTGTTGTTGTTGTTGTTTGTTTGTTTGTTGCATTTTAAGCAATATTTAAAAACAAAATATTTAGCCTACTTGTAATAATTAGCTGCTTCATAAATTGTATAAAATGTAGGCCTATATAATGTGTCTTTTGGGTTTTAGAGATTATTTTAATGAATTTATTTAGATATTTTGCACATTTCCTAAAACAAAGTTCCCCAGCAGTTAATATCTTAAACTGATTAGACCACGTCAGGAGTAGGCTAAACCACAATAAAATAAAATAAGTAGCCTAAATAAAAGTAACTTTTTGACAAATAAAAAATAACGAGAAAAGGGGGAAATCAAGCGATGAGCAAAATAACAAGTGGCAAATAGCCTATAAAATTACTAGCTAGCCTACTAATTTATTAGGCTATAGCCTATTATTAGGACATGATATGAATCATCAAACAAAATTTAACAGACTAAACATATTGGGATAAACCTTAAGTGTGTGCGTTTAGATCGCAATCAAACAAGATTGCTATCATCATTTATATAAGAAACCATCATATAATTTTATTTTATTGATTCCAATGTAAAGTCAGGTCAAGTGTGACAGATCTGAAATAAAAGTGTTCAGCAAAGAAACTTATTAGCTACTGCAAGTCAGTAATGAATAGGCTTTCAAAATGTTAATCATCAAAGAGAACGATTAAATCAGAAACATATAAACGATTTAATCGACAACTAAAATTAATATGCAACAAAACATGATTTCTTACCGTAGTAATAGACTGCTCTTTCACTCCTCATAGACTACATTAATACAGAAAGTGCTCTGAATGTGCATGGCTGTTTCTCTCAGGATAATTGGAGGCGGTTGAACCGCGAGCCGTAAATCAACAACCTTCAAGTAGAAAAATGTCCTCACCGTAATTGGGCCGTGCGCTATTGTGGGCCGCGGGGGTCTGACAGACCACCCAAAAAAATTCCCTTCGGCCTATACGGCGGGACAATAGCAGGCCACTCGAGTCGGCCACGCACCGGGACTCTGGAATGAAGCCTGACAAGAAACAAGTCTCAAGTCCGACACTTAATAAAATGTTTCAGTATGTCGTGCTGTTAGAGCAAGAAGATTTGTAAAGTGCATGAACAATCCCGAAATGTATGTTTTTGGATAATTTAGATTGCTTGGATTAAAATTACACCATAAAAGTTGCTGTTTTTCCATTTTGGTATCTCCAGCTATAGAAAAGTGTTAACTTTTCCCCCTGAAAGAGCAATTAAAAGGTCAGACTAACTTACACCAAAGTATTTAACTAATTACAGCAAACTTTGCTTTTTGATGAAGACACACAAGCAGGTAGGCTAAAATGTTGTAATTTAAAATACACCTGTCTGAAATATTACTTATTTTACTTAATGAAGAATCAGTCTGCTTCTTCACAAATAAATCAGAAATAATAAAAACATTCTGAAAAGATGTGAGGTGAATTTTTTCAGTAATCAGACCTGACTAAACATTCCCAAATGAAAAGCAGAAGCGCTGCCGTCAATTATTTCCAGCATGCAAATTAAATCACCTTTGACTATGAGAACATTGTCTAAAAATTCGCTTTCAAAGTTGCTGAATTAAAGGTGAAGGTGTGTTCACCTCCTCTTATCTGGCAGTCTTTGCTGGATCCATTAAAGTCACAGCCTGTAATAACTGCTGCCCTGTTATTCAATTCGAATGTTATAATATTTGCCTGCCAATTACATCAAAACAACAGATCTCCAGTTACGCGAATGTATGTTTAATCAGGAATCTATGTGAACAATAAAAGGCCAAGGCACGCAGTGTGTCTTTAGGGGACTTAATGAATATCTGTCCTTCACCTCTACTGGAAACACAGAGGAGTAAAAAGAAAAACACTAAGCTTTCCGACTTCGTTTCTGCCATGTGAACTGCTTTGAACTGCAATTAGCAATGATTAAAGATTGCATTAACTTGAGAAAGAGATGTTGGGGACAGCTGGACACTAAACTACCAAAAAATGGTAGAGTGACAATTTGCCTCATATGAATGATTTACACTGCAAAAAAATAGAAGTATTCATTCATTTTCTTTTCGGCTTAGTCCCTTTATTAATCAGGGGTCACCACAGCGGAATGCAGGGCAACGGATGCCTTTTCAGCTGCAACCCATCACTGGGAAACACCCATACATTCTTATTCACACGCATACACCACTGATAATTTAGCGTACCTCTTTGGACTGTGGAGAAAAGCACCCGGCGGTAACCCACGCGAACACGGGGAGAAAAAACTCCACACAGAAATGCCAACTGACCTGAGGTTCGAACCAATGACCCTCTTGCTGTGAGGCGATTGTGCTACCCACTGCCAGCTATATGTAAGATGTAGAATCCAATGATTTTGAATCCTATTGAATTGTGAATATCCTCATAAATGGACCATGAAAAAATAAAATATAAAACAAAATATAATGCTAAACAAAGCGTAAATATATTTTAACAATTTCAGAAGATTTGTACTTAGGACATTTTCTGCCCCTCAAGCAACAGTCACACGTTTAAAGATAACATTTTCTGAAATAAAAAGCTTCTATAATAATTTATGATTAAATTACTTAAGGTTTTATACACTTGACAAGTGACAAATTTGTAAAACATACAAGTAAAATATACTATGACTTAAAAAAAGTCTCAGAAATAGTAATAATCACTATATAATTATAATAATTTTTTTTATTTACATCAGAAACACTAAAATCATCACACATATTAATTCATTTTCTTTTACATATAGCATTGCACAGTAAAAAAAAATATGATCAATAGTCCTGACAGCATATGTTTTTAGGTCATTGTAACTTATTAAACTAAGTTAATCATGTTCTAACTTAATTTTATGAGTTAAGCAAGCTGTTTTAAGTCAGTTTAACATAATATAAGTTCAATGGACTGATAACGTTAATTTGATTCGGCTTAAAAATTTAAGGCAACCAGGATTTTTTTACAGTGTGTAAAAATGTAATGACAAAAAGTCAAGATAACAAACATTTTTATGTTGCTTCAACTTATTTCAATAATTCAATCAATTTAAACTTATTTAAAGTTAATCAGGTTGACAATTTTTATACAATGTATAACTTAATATTTTAGTCAGTTTGATTGATATAAGTTGCAATGACTAAAAAAGTTAATTTGATTCAACTAAAAAAAAATTAAAGCAGCAATAATTGTGTAGCAAATCTTACAAGTTAGAAATCAGAATTATAAGCCCCTCTGAATTATTAGCCCCCCTGTTTATTGTTTCCCAATTTCTGTTTAATGGAGAGAATATTTTTTCAACACATTTCTGAACATAATAGTTTTAATAAGTCATTTCTAATAACTGATTTATTTTATCTTTGCCATGATGACAGTAAATAATTAGATTCAATTATTGTCATTACACATGTACAAGTACAGGGCAACAAAATGCAGCGAAAAAATATTTGACTAGATATTTTTCAAGACACTTCTATACAGCTTAAAGTGACATTTAAAGGCTTAACTAGGTTAATTAGGTTAACTAGGCAAGTTATTGTATAATGATGGTTTGTTCTGTAGACTATCGAAAAAATATAGCTTAAAGGGGCTAATAATTTTGACCTTAAAATACTTTTTAAAAAATTAAAAACTGCTTTTATTCTAGCCGAAAAAAAAACAAATAAGACTTTTTCCAGAAGAAAAAAATATTATCAGACATACTGTGAAAATTTCTTTGCTCTCTTAAACATCATTTGGGAAATATTTAAAAAAGAGAAAAAAAATCAAACAGGGGGCTAATAATTCTGACTTCAACTGTAAGTTCAATGGACTCATAAGGTTAATTTGATTCAGCTTAAAAATTTAAGGCAACCAGGATTTTTTTACAGTGTGGGATTTTATATATCACTGCAGAAACATTTGACTTGTTTAAACCAAACTTTTTTTGGTTGATTAGAGCCTTTGGAAAACAAATAAGCTAACTGACTGATTAATCAACTATTTTATCTTTTAAAGCAAGAAATATAGCAGCTTTCATTTCATGCCATAATCAGATACTGACTTTATATTTACTACCATTTAATAATATATAATACAAAGCTCAAATGATATCTGTGTGATTTTGCCAGCTTACAGCATCAACATCTCTATATACAGCAAAGTTCAAATTCAAACACCAACAGTGTAGCTATTTTTCACCTCCTCGTCCAGTTATTTTTTGAAGTCTGTCTTTGTTTGTCTGAAGATTGGTGCCAGTCAGGATGTCTTCACAGTGCACCATTTACATATTTACCAACAAGCCCTTTCACTCTCTTGCATAAGGCCAAATCAACAAGGATGATGTGCCAAATAATCTCTTTTTTTTTTCCCTCTGCCTCGTTCCGTCTTCCAAATGGCAAGCGGAAGCAGAAAAACATCCCACAGTGCAGCTGAAAGGCTTAAACTTAAAGCACTATTGTTGCTGCATGGTCAAAGTGGCACCTGTTCAACAAAGGGAAAAAAGTGGCAGAGAGAGGGAAGGAAATAGCGAGTCTCAGCAATGTGTATGAATCAAAAAGTATTAGTGTTTGACATCAAAATCTATTCAACGTGTGGGGCTGTGCTTCCGGTTAGGGGAGCGTCCATTCAAAAGAACTGAAACCAATCATTTTGGATAATGAGGTTGTGCTTCAAATAATGCCACAGCCATATCAATCTGCAGGCCAATACTGGTTACTCACTTAAGCTAAGCAGGGATGATCCTGGTCACTGCCTGCATGGGAGACCACATGGGAAAACTAGGTTGCTGTTGGAAGTGGTGTTAGTGAAGCCAGCAGGGGGAGCTCAACCTGTGGTCTTTGTGAGTCCTAATGCCCCAATAAAGGGAAGAGGACACTGTCAATGAGCCCCTGTCTTTTGGATGAGACGTTAAACTAAGGTCCTGACTCTCTGTGGTTATTAAAAATCCCATGGCACTTCTCATAAAGGTGTAACCCCAGTGTCCTGGCCAAATTACCTCTATCAATCATGGCCTCCCAATCATCCCCATCCACCAAAATGGCTGTATCACTCTATCTCTACTCTACTCTATCTCTCTACTCCACTCATAGCTGGTGTGTGGTAAGTCGTTGCATCATCCAAGTGGATGCTGCACACTGTTGGTGGTGTGAAGAGACCCCCCTCATGATTGTGAAGTGCTGTGGGTGTATGGCCATACACAATAAATGCGCTATATAAATACACATCACATTACATTACATACACATAGTGAAAACAGCGTGAGAGGCAAGGTATTTTTACATTATATATATATTCAGTGGTCTTAACTACTATGTACTTGCATCAAAAATACAACATACTTACTGTGTTTATATTACAGAAAACTTCTGGTGCTCTTTGAGGTGGGATATGGGTAGGGTTAGGGACAGGCTTGGTGGTATGGGTAGGTTTAAAGGTATTTTAAAGTGTAAGGGATGGTCAACATTGTAATCAGAATCAGAATCAGTTTTATTGCCAAGTGTGCTTCACACACACAAGGAATTTGTTTTGGCTACAGAAGCTTCCAGTGTACATAAAGTGACAAGTGACAACACAAAAAGAATATGAAAAAAAGACGATAAACATTAAACAGTGATGCAGTTAGTCAAAGGATCTGAATGTTGAGTTGTATGTACAGATTTATTATAAATATACAGGTTAGAAGGTGCTGTGTACAAATGCGTGTGAGAAAGTATTGCATTGTATATTGTTATAAGGTGCTGTGTACAAGTGCGTATGAGAAAGTATTGCTCGTTTATCGCACCATAGGGGAATATTTAACAGTTCATGAGGTAGATGGCCTGAGGAAAGAAGCTTTTCCTGTGTCTTTGTGCTTGGTGCTTTGTAGCGCCGACCAGACGGTAACAGTTCGAACAGGTAGTGTGCTGGGTGCGAGGCATCCAGAGTGATTTTGCGAGCCCTTCTACTCACTCTGGAAGAGTACAGTTCTTGAAGTGTAGGAAGGGTAGTGCCAGTGATTCGTTCAGCAGTCCGGACTATTCGCTGTAGTCTACGGAGGTCGGTTTTGGCAGCTGAGTAATAATTACAAATGTAATTACAGAAATTAATTACAGATGTAATTTCATGTAGGTATTTAATCAATCTTAGGTACAATGTAAGAACATGTATTAACACAATAAGTACATATTGTACTTACAAATGATTATTTTCAGTGTAGGTACATATTAATTAAGGCCCAAATTTGATTTCAGTTTAGTTTTAGTTAGCTTTATGATTGGTTTGGGTAGTTTTTGTAAACACAATTCTATTTAGATTTTATATATTTTGCTTCAGTTTTAGTAGTTTTACTGTATTAACAGAACACTTCCAGTGTCCAAAGTTTAGTGTTTGCACAGCTTACTGTACATCAACTCTTCTGCAAACCTCTTAAAAATTAAAATAAAACAACTGTTTGAACAAACACTGAACCCAAAACCACAAATGCAACTAAAATGAGTAAGAAATACGAAGAATTCAGACAAACTTCTTCATATATATGTAAAAAAAATTAAGTTTATATGTAATTAAATGTGCTTAGTTGTTGCTTTTTTTTTTGCAGATGAAGAAAAAATGTTTCTTTTTTTAATCACAAATATTGCCTAACAGCCACCAGTCAGATTTTCTGTCATAAAATAAGTGCTTATTAAATCTGTAAGCGATAATTTGTTTTTTCTAATTGTAATTTTATTTCAGTTAGTTTTTAGTTAGTAACTGTTGTTCGCTTCGTTTTTATTTATTTGTTTGTTTTTTGACCAATAGTTTGTCTTAGTTTTTATTTACTAAAATAAGTAAGAGGTCCAGTTGGCTCTGTGCTTTATTTTTATCCAGGAGCATAATTGTATGCTTGGTATTTAAATGTGACATTAGCATCACAAGTATATCAGTGGCCAAAGCACTTTTGAGTTCACCGTGTTTCATACTGTAATAATCAATACATCTGTAATACTGCTGTGGAAACAACATGTTGATATTCATGTTCTGCTGAAAGAAAAAATGTTGATTCTAATAAGGAAAAGAATAATGATACTTCACTGTGGCTAGTATTTTTAACACTTCACTGGTTGTTTACAGTGTAACAGAAGTTACTCATAACTCACGCAAAGCATCATGGGGTGTAGAAGAAAGGTTGATACGGGTTGATTTAATAACACAGGGTCTGCTCTTAAGGCACCAGACGTCACTCTGATCTCAAGCTGAGAGCTGATGTTGCTGTCTGTGTGTGTCGGACATGAAATGCCACGATGAGGAAACTTCACACCTAAGGGTGTCAGTAACACACAACACTGACCTTTACTGAGTACCACATTCACCCCTTAGAGAGAGAGAGAGAGAGAGAGAGAGAGAGAGAGAGAGAGAGAGAGAGAGAGAGAGAGAGAGAGAGTGAAAAAGAGAGAGAAGAGAACATGCTGCTGTTACCTGAAGCATCTCTTTCTACCTGATATGACTTGTAGAGAGACTTTTGTTGATGTAATCCAATGCAGTCGAGTGTATTTTATCATAATAAACATTATGAGAGGATGCAGGTTTTTTTTTTAAAGCTTTATTAAGTTTTTTGTAGCACCATACATGTAGCACCATACAGAGGACAATAATTAGCAGCCCGGTTCATCATTTTGGTTCCTCGACACATTTTCATTGTGGTCAGTGCTATTTGTAGTGCGTTTCTGTATTTGCAAGTTGTTGTAAGAGTTGTTATCAATGTTATCAAAATTGATGATGTTTTTGAGTCTTATTTGTGCTCTATCTGCACTGTTTGTACATAATTATTATAAGTGCTATGTTTCATTACGATGCAACATTATTTCACCCATATTTTGACATTTTATTTTCACATAAGTTATTCGAAACATTAAAGCACACGCTTCACTTGCACGTAATATGTCTTTTATGTATACAAAATAACTATTGCATTTTTAATTTGATGAGGACATCTAAATGGGAAATCTTGCCTTTGCATTTTGCTTTTTAAAAAATTTTAACAAGTAAAGCATGTTTTCTCCCATGTCCCAAACCTTATGGGCTTTAGATCAGAATATGTCTTAAATGATAAACTACATCTGTATATTAAAACCTACAGTTGAAGTCAGGATTATTAGCCCCCCCTGTTTATTTTTTTCCCCAATTTCTGTTTAACTGAGAGAAGATTTTTTTTAACACATTTCTAAGCATAATAGTTTTAATAACTCATCTCTAATAACTGATTTCTTTTATATTTGCCATGCTGACAGTGAATAATATTTTACTAGATATTTTTCAGACACGTCTATACAGCTTAAAGTGACATTTAAAGGCTTAACTAGGTTAATTAGGTTAACTAGGCAGGTTAGGGTAATTAGACAAGTTATTGTATAATGATGGTTTGTCCTGTAGACTATCGAAAGAAAATATAGCTTAAAGGGGCTAATAATTTTAACCTTAAATGGTTTTTAAAAAATTAAAAACTGCTTTTATTTTAGCCAAAATAAAATAAATAAGACTTTCACTGGAAGACAAAATATTATCAGACATACTGTGAAAGTTTCCTTGCTCTGTTAAACATAATTTGGGAAATATTTAAAAAAGAAACAAAAATTCAAAGGGTGCTAATAATTCTGACTTCAACTGTACATTTACAGAAATCATCTGTAAATGTTTACAGTAATATTTTATTATTTCAAATTATATTCAAAATGCAGCAAAATTACCAATAATATTGGTAAACTAATAGCTTCACTTTTGTTATAAGTACTATATTGTTAAAGTCAAATTAAAGTCATTTTTGTTTGTGACAGGGAATTACTTCATTGTTTATACAGTAATTGTACTGTTTAAAATACTTTCATAATGCAGTAAAAAGTACAAACAATAGCTGTATTTAAAATTTTAATTGTTTTAATTATATGTATTGTAAGCAGGGATGGGCATTTATTATGATACATGTAATTCATGTACAGTGCTCAGTATATATGAGTACACCTCTCACAAATCTATCTTTTAAATTCATATTTTTAATAGGAAACTATACAATATTATATTTGTGCATATACATTAGATTAGTCAGTACTGAAGCCAAATCTGGAGCTTATCTAACAAAATAACTTATGATAACGGTCCAAAAACTATTACACCCAAATTTATATGTTATAGAAAAATATTTAAAAAATTAAAAAAAAAAAAAAAAAAAAAGAGGAAAAATCAAGAGAACAACAACAAAAAAAAAAATTAAATTTAGTTGAAATTTTGTAGGTTGTGATTTTTTTTTTATGCAATATTTTGCTTGAATTTAACTGTATTAACTTTCAATTTCTAAATATGTTTGATGACTAAAATACTATTTTAATAAATATATCTGTTTGATAAATCTGTTTTGTTTAAATGGACCAAAACACATTGTCTAAATTCACTGAGCAATGGATACAAATATTTCATTTTCAAAATGGGGTGTACTTAGTTATGCTGAACACTGTACGCATTTCAAATACAAACTAGTATTTTGTAATTTGTATTTGATAGGGTTGATGAAAATGGCTTAATATTTTGTATCAAATTACTTTAGTGTCTTGTGTCATTGCGAGAAGTCTACAGTACATGATGACTTGATCTCTGATGGGTGCTTTCTCAGTTATTTACCTAAGCTTGAGATCAGAACAGAAACTTGATTTATTTTTAAGAAGGTGGTCAATGATGTATGGAAATGAAAGTAACAGACGAAGGATGAGGGTATATATTCAGGAGAAAGTCAACAAGCAATGCAAAGACCAGAAATATATAATGGCTATAGTGTACAATTCAGCATCTTTGCTTAAGAAATGTGATGGAATAAAATATCAGTCTTTAAGAACAGGATGAGAAGCCTTCAGCACATGAGTCTCAGTGCCATAGGTGGAAATGCAGAGGAATTTTAGAAATTAAACACACCTAAAGATGGTGTACTAATGTTTTTTTAAAAATCTTCCAGTTAAAGAAGAACTGAAAGAATCTTGGTAGAATGAGTATACTGTAAAAATGATAGATGGATTGTAAATTATAACTCAAAGAGAAACACAAGTTGGTTTACAAGTCCAACTCACTAACCATTAGGATACAACTTCCCCCTATAGGTGAATGAAGTGGCAGAGAAATGTTGTGGCTATCAAACATGGTTTATTTCACCATGTTAGTTTAATGGTAAAGGGATTGATCCAATTGGCCTATAGATGAAAGGTTTGCGAAGAAATTTCATTCTCCATTTTAAAAGTATTTTATTTAAAATACACCAATACAGTGTTTTATTTTGCTACATTTGTGGCGGCTGTATTTTGTAGTTTATTTTGATACACTTAAAATTGATGTATTTGGTATTTTATTTTAAAATACATTTCAATGTATTTTTGCCCATCCCTGATTATATGATTAATGACAAATTACAGTAATTTTTTATTGATTTGTTTTATACAGTACTTTTCCTGTTTTCTTAAAGTACACTCACAGTTATGTAAAATAAAAACATTAATATTTTGTATTATTATGTTAAGGTTTATAACCATACTAACATATTTTTGCCTTAGAATTTGGAAGTAAATCTTATAAGTTTAACTTTAACATTTAAACCTTAATATGGACACCAATTTTGGATACGTTGAAATTCAAACTATTATCCCTACATTAAACAATGCATTTGCAGCTTTGCTCTCCATAGAACAGTGTGAACAAGTGTAACACTTTCAGTTCAGAAAGGAACTAAAAACCCAGAATCAACATGAGGTGCTGTGCACTGCTCTGGCTGAGTTATAGAAGCACACAGCTGGACCCGTCTCAGGCCGATCTGCCTCTCTGTGGAGAAAGCGAATCCTCTGAGGTAATCAGTACTTCAGCAGCAGTCAAAGGCTCTCTGTGGACTGCTCTCTTCTCTGATGGATAGAAACTGCACTGTGGTTCACTCTCATTACAACAACAGAGAGCAGACAAAAAACACCAACCGGCTGCTATCAAACACTGTTCTGAAGCTGGTTCCCTTGTATGATAAATGCAGTTATAGGGCTGTTCCACATTTCATAGATAAAGGATGTCATTATAAAGAAGATTTCCTTTTTGTCTTGATGACACATAATACATCAAATAATGCCTTTTGAGTTAATAGCTAAAGTATTTACTACTATAATTCACTAATAGACGAAGACCCAGTCACCTCTTGTGGAGAATAATAGATACACTTTTGGTCAAAAGTTTGTTAGTTTGTTTTTTAGGAAGAAAGAAATTGTTTTATTCAGCAAGGATGCATTTAATTGATTCAAAATGATAAGTGCTATAATACAACTATAATAATAATAATAATAATAATAATAATAATAATAATAATAATAATAATAATAATAATAATAATTTAAAAACAAAATAATAATAATAATAATAATAATAATAATAATAGTAATAGTAATAATAATACAAAATATTAACACATTAAAAAGTCCTGAAAAAATTCTTAGCAGCTTCCACTGAAATATTAAGCACCCTTTAAACAGTTTTAATAACAGATGATATTTGAGCACCAAATCATCATAATATAATAAACAACAACAAGAAATATGTTAGTTGAGCACCAAATCATCATACTAGAATGATTTCTGGAGAGGCATGTGATACCGAAGCTTGTTGTAATTACGCTGACAATTCAGCTTTATCGGCACAGGAATAAACATTTTTTTTATAATAATAATGTATGTTACTTGAGCCCTAATTCAACATAATAAAATAAAATAACAATAAATGTTACTTGAGCACCAGATCGTTATATTAAAATGATTTCTGAAGGATCATGTGAAACTGAAGACAAATTAAAATAATAATATATATATTTTTTTTTTAAAGGGGACCTATTATGCTCTTTTAGCAAGATGTAAAAGAGTGTGCATATGAGGTTTCAGCTCAAAATACCACACAAAGTTTTTTATAACTCTTTGTTACTGCCCTTTTAAGGCTTTGTTGGTGTTTTTGATGACTGTCGCTTTAAAATCAAATGAGATCGTCTTCCCAGCCCTCTTTTCAAAAGGGGGCGGGGCTACAAACGCCAATGTGTCAGCATATTGGCAGATTCAAAACTGTAATGGAGGATGGCTGCTTCTCATTTAGGGCTGTTTATGATAATGAAGATAAGATTTTCACTAGTGGGTGGGGTTTTTCCTCCTCTGATGTACAAAAGGGAGAACATCAAATAAAGTGCTTCTGCAGACTTTTTTAATAAATAAATTGAATGAATGGATTTTTACCCTTAGAGGCTGGCTGTAGTCACACACTGTTGACACACAAAACTGTTTACACCCCTTATAAGAGATTTTTGCACAATAGATCTCCTTAAAATTGAAATTAGTCTTCAAATATGAACATTTTTAAGTAATATTTGATCAAATAAATACAGCCTTGCTGAAAACAAGAGACTTCTTTCAAAAACATTTCAATTTTAACCAATCCCAAACATTTGAACAATATCGTATGTATTATTTGTATGCCTTACTAAGAAAACTATCAATTTATCGCAATATATTGGTCAGGTGAACTACACAGAGAGACTGACTGGGTCACATCAATTAAAACCATAAAGCAAAAGCCAACAACGAGATGCCAGATGCAGCTAAAATGTGCACATGCTAACCAATACGACACTCACTGGAGATCCTCTAACATTATCATCCCTAAAAAGCAGAAATCTTTAAGGCATGAACAGACAAACTAAAACTGCCAAGAGAAAAGGAGAAAGGGGGCGAATAACAGACTTGTGCAGTGTTTAGCTGAAACCCCTGAAGAAAAGGATGTCTGGATCCTGGAGGAGAAGAATAGAGAATTGACTACACAGAAAGAAAGAGATGCGCACAGAATGTTGAAAAGTGTCCTAAGAGTTAAACCATACAAGACCCAGTCAAAGCAAACACACACAGAAAAATGCACACTGGCAGAGAGAGAAATGTACATCTTTCATATGAATCTTATAGAAGAAAAAGTGCCGTAGGTTCTACTGAATATGTTCGCAAACATGCGCAGGAGCTTTTAATTAAGAGCTAAATGAAAATAGCTCATTTGGCAACACAGCATCACACAGAAGTGCTCTCATTGGCAGATAGACACACAAACAACTGCATGCTGTTGCAGAAGAGTCATAACTGTTGAAAGAAGTCTGGGAGAATTTGAGAGAGCAGACACAAAAGTGTAATAGCGCAGTCAATATCGTCCGTCTGCTGTCGTCTGGCTGAGCGGCTTTATGACTGTGAATGACTCTCTTTATAAAACACATGCGTGTCTATAATATTGGCAGCGTGGGTAAATATGAGCAAAGAAGTCTGGGAAAAAAATATTTTTTTAACCTTTTGATATTTTGTTTAATTGTGAACAAATCAGCCTGATCTCATAAGGAAAAGTAAATATTTTACGTATTTTCAGAAGCGGCTAATTCGTATAAAATTATGTGATTTTTAAAAGGAAGCATGTCCTTAAACCTAAACCTCAATAGGGGATGACCAAATCATTCCAAAATGTACACTGTAAAACCCAAAAAGTTAAGGTAACTCAAACCATTTGAGGAAACCGATTGCAACAAACTTTTTAAGATAATATAAAAACAAATCCAAATGAGCACTGTGAACTTAATCCATTTGAGTAAACGAAGCAATTTGAGCACAGTAAAACCCAATAAATGAAGAGAACTCAAACCAACTGAGTACTGTTAAACCCAATAAGTTAAATCAACTCAAACCATTTGAGTTAATAAACTGATCTGTATAAGTACTGTGAACTTACTCCATTTCAGTTGAAGTAATGAGGTATTTAATTAACTCATTACCTTCAACACTGAGTTCAAAACTCTTTTCAAATGAGTAGAATTAACTTTGAGTCAATTTCAAGTTAACTACACTCATTTCATTTGACAAAGTTGACTGTTTTACAGTGTATGAATACAAATTCGTATGAACTAAAAACTTAAAGTCGTCATGAAATCAAAACTTACTCTTCTTATTGTTATTTGTATATAGTTGTTCTTCTTATAAACAACGTATCTGTGCACTTCATTATTTTGGAAAAATTCATTTTCCCTCATAAACTTTAATCAAATACCATAACCTTTCTTCTTCTTTCTTCACTTCCTGGTCACATGGAACTCATGAGAGCAGGGATAGTGGGTGTCTCGTTTCTGCTCGTCCATTCATCAATCTTCCTCAAATTTGTTAACAATGCCCGTTTTCAACAATCTAATCGGTTCCTAAAGAACGAAATCATGCACCAACCAATTTTTTTTTTTTATAATTTCAGGACCATTTCAAGTGGATGTACTTCACGATATCAGAAATAAAGGACAATCTTAACTTCCGTTTCATGGCGACTTTTAAGATGTAAAATTGTGAAGTGGATGGCTGCCTTGGTTTGGAGCTCTTCTATACTATTACTGCTATTGTTTGTTTGTTATGTTTTAAGTCATTTTATTTTAATTAGTTTCACTATGGATCTTTATTTCCCACTTATGATGAAGTACTTGACTGACTATTTGAATGTTCTTTTTTTTTCCTTGTTTTGATTTGTATGTAGGCTATGTGCACTGAACTCCTTTAAACCACAAAAAAGTCATTGTGTGTTTGCGCACACTTGAAAATTAATCTCATGTTGATTCTTACTCTAAATCTGAAAAAATTTATTAAAAAAATCTATATGTGAGAAATGTATATGCCCATTGATATTTTACTCTATTGTTACAGCTGGTTGATTGGGAAATTGTTTACCTATGGCCTACTGTTTCAAAGGGTATACATTTGAGGAAACGTATGAATATGAGGCCAAACTCACTCAGTTATTCAACACAATGGGTGAGACCAAAGGACAGAGCTGTGATTTGCAACTAAATAATGCTGAGCTTCCCAAAATGGCTATAAAAAATATAATGAAAAAATTTAGGTCAACTGTAAGTGTTATGAATCAAGAAGAGAATGTGTGTCCATGTGAACTGCCAAGAGGGTGGCTTGAGGGTAAAAAAAATATCCAAGAAATCACACACTGTAAAAAATGCAGGTCCACACAAATGATGTGCTGCAACAACATAAAGAAATTAAGTTAACTTATTAGTTCTTACAAATTTAAGTGGACTGAACATAAAACAATTAAGTTATCCTCCCCAAAAAAAACTCAAGAGTTGTGTTGATTCAGCTCATTTTAAATAAATAGTTTGAACAGTTGAGTGCAGTTGGAGAATAGCAGAAGTTATTTGGGTCAATATCAGTGGAGGCAACTACTGAAGGAAAATATAAAAACAGTAAAAGGACAGATTGACCTCACAGAACCCTCTAAAGGCAAGTAGTCATAATTTCAGGTTATTTTTATTTATCTATGCAATCTTTTGCCAATATTATGATGGGTATAAAAAAAAAAAAAAGTCTTATAATTACGTCTCAACTCAGTTTAGTACTTCTGGCTGTTCAGCTCTCCTCTGGCATAGTATTTGTTTTTCCATGTGAACGGTTACCTGTTTTTAAATTTCTTCAAAATACCTTATTTTGTGTACAATAAAACGTAAAGTGGTTTGGAATAAGTCAAGGGTAAATAAATGATGACAGAATTTTTAGTTTTCAGTGAACCATCCCCTTAAGAATTTACATCATGTGTCATAGGTGATTATTTCCAGGCAAAAATGTCTGGTCTCAAATATACACATTAGCAATACAAAGCAAAAATGCATAAACATTCTTATACACTGTAAGAAATGTTGGGTTCCACATAATTGCTTCATGTTGTCCTAACACAAATTAAGTCAACTCAAATTTAAGATTAAAAATTTAACAAATTTAACAAAATTAACAAATTTAAGTGGATTAAACAAAAATATTTAAGTTGTCTCAAAAAAAAGTACACTGTAAAAAAGTAAACTCAACCTACAATTGAGTCAACTCAAAAAAGCTCTGCAGCAAGTTGCCTTATAATTTTGAGTTGAGTCAAGCTTTTTTTATAGTGTAGTTTGAACAAGCAGTAAAAGTTGAGTGTACATGTTCTTTAATTAAGAATGCTAAAAAGAAAAGAAAATGTAAAACAAAAAAATAAAAATAAAAATTGTAAAATGTAATTATCTTTTCTTTTTATTTGCTTATACAACAACCCCAAAAATATAACTATGGTAATTTACACAACCTAGTGTTTTTCCAAACCAACGTGCATTATTATTTTTCTGCAGAACATAAGATGTTTTGAAAAATTCTGGAAAACAAACAGGTTTGGTTACATTTGACTTCCAATGTAGGGACAGAATTATTATTATTTTGTAATCAAAATGCCATCTTTTATTGCACAGAAACAAGAGTGTCTTTTAGGTTTTAGGTGACTGTAAATGAATGATGACAGAATCTTTTTTGGGTGAACTAGGTAAATCTCTTATGTAATTTAGTCTGTCAGATAATAATTTAATTTCTGCAAATGCAATTCAAAACCCGAGCAGCATTCATTGTTACTCAAAGTCACCGCTATATGGCAAAGTGTGTACCTGCATATAAAAACCCTTCAGAAATTATATTATTATTATATCTTCTGTATGACATTCAGATTGCTGTTATTTTAACAGTGATTTGTTCTAAACGAAGTAACTATAGTTTTGACAGTGGCATCACTCAAGTCTTCTTCATTCTGTCCAACACACAGTGCCCCCAACTGGTGACTAAAACACAGACAGTTCAAGGACTGAAACATTTAACTTTTAATCTCTAAATGATCAAAGAATTGGCATAAAAGATCACCCAGATACATCAAGAACACCCTATGTGATAAGAATTTTGCAATTAAAAGTTTGGCTGAGAGGTAAAACCCTGCATACCATCTACACTTCTGTTCTTTGTCTCATAAGGATAAAATGATAGTCTATAGGACATCTCTCAGGTATATAAAAAGTCCTTTTACTTTTACTCTGCATTTTAATTTACTACTTCTGTAATGTCCAAAAATATGTTGCACAAAAGATGCACATTTGCTTTCCTATTCAATGCCAAAATGAAACATCAATAATCACTTTACAAATTCATCAGCATACAAAAGATAAATGAAAGAAAATCTGTTAGAGCAGCAATTCAGCTCTAAGATTAAAGTGTTTAATTACTTCTCAAGGACACTGTAGTCAGACTATAACAAATCACTCATAAAATGTTGCTGGTTCTCAAGTATTAAGGTCAAATCTCTAAATGACTCATATTTAGGATTTCTGTTACTTCGTAATAACATCAAACAGTACAATGTGAATACATATAAGCACTTTTTTCCCAACATCTGAATCTCACACATCAACTATGATGCCAATTTATATGTTTTTTTTTTATTGTTTATTAGACCCTCCCCTAAGAAGTCACACCCCTACTGAAAACAAAAACGCAAAATGTTTTTTTTTTTATAAATTTAATTAGACTTAAAGGTCTGAAAGAACTAGTAACAGAGGTCTGAAATAACCTCAGCTCTTTTTGCAGGCCTTGAGTTATATTAGTGGGAATATTTGCAAGATCTTTTGAGGGACGAGTATCTACATTGAATTTGGAGAGTTTCAAAAATGCATCTATCTGAATTCTATTCCATTTACTGAAAAACAATTAAAAATACATGGTAAAGAGAACTTTCTGGGGCTGAATATGTGTACACTAAGAGGAGTGACAAAGCGGAGAAAATAAGTACTGAACATGTCATGTGTAGAAGAGCTGTTGACATAATTGAACCAGATTTTAGTTAAAACCCAAACAATAAATACAACTAAACAAAAAAATTTGAAACATGAGTTATGTGTAATAACAATCGAATGACAAAGAGAAATTACTGAACTACTGAAATGTATTTAATACTTTATATAAAAGGCTGTTTTTATGATGCCTACTTAAAGTGCCTCTCATATGGAGAATGAAGTCACATGAAATGCTCAGGTGGGATGTTTTCACAGACTTCAACAGAGTGTTAAAATCTTGATGGTTCTTTGGGTCTTGTCTGTCAAATCTGATCTTTAAATTATATTTTATATTAGATTCAAGTCAGGTGTTTGGCTGGGCCATTCTACAGCTTGATTTTCTTTCTCTGAAAGCATTCGAGTTTCCTTGGCTGTGTTTTGGATTATTGTCTTGCTGAAATGTCCACCGTAGTTTTATCTTCATCATCCTGATAATGTAGATAGTGGACTGAAGCAGCTAATATTAATTTACGATGACGAAGGGAAGAGGGTTGCTGAAGAACTACTGAGAGATTTCAGCTGCTGTCAGGGCTTTTTTACACCTCTCTTTCTTCATGTGTTCAATACTTTTTTCCTGTGTGATTTCATTTATTACACATAATTTGTAAACTAATTAATATTGTATTCTTTGCATATATGGATTTCTTTGGTTGTTACCAACATCTGGTGAAAATTGCAAGTCAATGGCATCTTTAGAAATATGTTTTTTGAGAAAAATGGTGATTTGTTAAATACTTATTTTCCCCACTACATAAAGTAAATCAACAGTGCCAACAATAACAGACACAGACAATAATGCCAAACATTCAATAATCTTTTATATAGTTGAAATAATTATTTGTTTCTTGTTAATGTATCATTTCTGTAATGGTTGATTTCGTGCTCAAATATTTATTGTTAATTTTACAGTTGTAAAGAGAATATGCGTTATTTATGACTTCAAAAGAGTCATAAGTCAAAAGAATGTTTACTCAACAATCTCAGTATTAAAATACTATTTAAAAAAGTATAATACCCATTTTGGTCATTGATCATGAGCTGTAATTTCCTATATTTAATCACCAATCTAATATAAAACAAGCCTTTTGTATAGGAAAAAGAAAACTACACAGATGATCTCAAATAAAATAGGTTTATTTCCAGTCTGAAAAGATTAAAACAACAACAAAAAATGGACAGTGGAACAGTTAGAGGATGACCAGTGGGTCACAGTGGGTTACAGGGAGGAGAGATTATCCTTGATTACTCACTTCATTTTGTGTACATATTTATAAATGAATACAAATATACATATCAATTATTTAACAAAAATAGCTTAGCTTATGAGGACAGCAGATGACTGAAATCAGCAAAAATAATAATAAAAATTATAATAATAATCCTGTTGGGGTGTAGGAGGTGGGATTTCACCAGAGTAAAATACCATATGCGTGTATGTGTGAGGCTGAACCACTAGATTTACACACCGTGCTAGAAAATTTAGTTCCCTTTAGCACAAAAAAAAAACTGCGGTGTGTTTTTTACAGAGCTCTGTAGTATATGAGTAAAGCCCCAGGGGTTTTGGGGGTGGGGTTTTGCAGGAGGCATTAAGGCTGCATTAATCACTTGGTTTATACATTAAAAGGCAGGTCAGGATAAATCAGCTGAAATGAACTACCAAGCTAACACTACAAAGCTAGCGACCACGGAAATAGGATTTCAGAGCATAAACCCAAAATACGGGGCATCAAATGGCTTGTGACGCATATTTAGCCAAAAAAAAAAACTGCAAATCTAACAAATGCAATAGTTCATGCGTCACTGAAATTCCTTGTGAAATGAACTTGTCAGTTTGGGTGACAAGAAACAACATAGTAAAAACACATTCATAAACATCTCTATCACCTAGAAGTGGGTTTGAATGTTTCACTTTAAGCCATTAAATAACATTTCCTCACTTAAAACCCTTGCTTTTGACCACCCTTAAGCTAATTTTGATTTCCCCCCTCCATTTAAAAACCATCAATGAGAAATCAAACAGATCTAAAAATTGCATTCAACAAAATGCAGTGACATAATTCGTCAACGTTCTTTTCAAATACAAACAAATGGAGGGTTATAAGCAAACCACCAGCATCCTATTAAAAGTCATCGTTCCTCATGTCTACATTCCTAAAGTGATTCCACACAGCATTGCGGACAGAAAAAAGCTTTTTAAAAAGACACATGAAACATTTCCTGGCCTCTAAGGCCATCCTAAAACGTCCTGTTAATTTTAGATTCATTTTGTAAATCCTCCTATTACACAATATTTCAGCTTCCACCGGGGAAAATGCACAGCTCACCATTCCACACACAAACACAACAATCTCTAAGCCCGTGTTATAACACAAGCCGAAAGCATAGAGAAGACAGGGAGATTTTCTTTAACGTTTACATTAGATATACACTGTTAGATTGTCATTTTGTTACAATATTAGTTTTAAACTTTAACGAATCACCCTGTGAGTAAGACTTATTTTACCTACCCTTTTTTCTTTCTATGCAAATATACAGGATTAGATCAAAAAAAAAATAATGCTAACTTATATTTATCAGACGCAAAAGGAATTCCTTTTCATATTATCTATTCCGTACATAGAATTCAGTCTGGGGGAGTAAGGACGCAAGGTGTGATTTACCATGTCACATTTCTAAGGACAAATGAACAAGTGACAATCTCTCTGAAATATATGATTATTAATTAATCGGGAACTATGTTACATACAGCATTGGGGGGAGGGGGTGAAAAGGTGCAGGAGAATATAAACGAAGAGCATTCAAATTGAATGAATAAATGATTCAATCACACACTTTAGCAGCAACCAGTACTCTGTTGCGCTCCCTATTGGTCAAAGGAACACATGCAGGATTCGGCTTCTATCAGACCAGCTCACTGCATCACACTGGATTTGTTCTTTGAAGAAAAAAAAAAATTAAATAAAAATCACCACATCCACAAAATTTAAACAATCAAATAAGGATAATCAGTTACCATACAAAGTCAATGCAAGATGAAGCAAATGGTTTAAGCAGAAGAAAAAAAAAAAGAGAGTTGAGTGTTGATTTGAGAATGCATTCATTCACCAGTCAGTCTCTCAGCAGTGCAGATGGATGAGCCAGCGCTATAGCTAAAGCCTTATATATTTGTGTCAAAAGCCTAAATATCCCCTTTAAAACCCACATTGTTTTAAGTACAATAAACATGCATCTTGCACATCCATTCATACAATAATCACTGACATACATACATACATACATACACACACACACACTTAAGAGGGCCTCAGCTGAGTGCTTCTTAATTCCTTTTTTTCCAGCAAGCACAGGAGATCCTTTAAGATCCTCCCAGGCCAATACAACTAAAAATCAAGAGCTGCAGTAGTGCAGAACACTGTAGAGTCCTAGTGTTGATGATGATGATGATGATGATAAAAAAAGTAAATAAGGGTTATCTCAAAACACACACACAAAGAACGCACACATACATAAACTTAAAATAGTTTGGTGGTTCTAACATACAGGTACAGGGAAAAAAAAATTAAGAGACCACTTGAAAAGTTTCTTTGGATGTACAACTATGTTTCTGAGTAAACGTTAATGTCTATAAGGGTCACATAACATTTCCTCCAAAAACTAATGTTTAATCTGTTGTGTTTGGGTTATTCGTCTGAAGTTACTGGTATTGTGTGGTCCAAAAATAAATAAAAGCATGTGTAAAAACATGCCATTGTTTTTTATTATTATTATTCTGACCAATTGTCATTTCATACTTTACATGACAACATTTTTATTTTTAATTTAGAAAAAAAATGTATTATTTTTTTTGTAGAGTTATTTTTTTCATATTGTATATACGCACACATTCAAGTCCAAGATTATTTATATACCAGGGGTATAATTTATTTTTGGGCTTGGCTGCATTCATGTATACTGTATATGTACGTTTGTGTGTGAGTATATATATCAACATCTGAAGTGAATCAAAACCTTTTATCAAAGTTGTCCTAAAACTATTGAACAACACCTATTCTTGCCTTTTTTGAAAAACTTTGAGCCAATTCAAATGTTGACTACTGTACTTTGTGTATATATACATACTTATTTATTAAATATTTATTTATTATTTATTATTGTATGTAGTTTCAAATGACATTATTACTCCAGTCATTATTGCTTTTATTACTATTACCATTAATAATAGTAATAGTAATAGTAATAATAATAATAATAATTAATATTACAGTGATTTCTGAAGGATCATGTGACTGAAGACTGGAGTAATGAAGCTGAAAGTTCATCTTCAAAATCACTGGAAATAATTAAATTATAAACTACTTTTGAACAGTTATTTTATAGTGCAATAACATTTCGCAACTTGTACTGTATATTTGATCAAATAAATGCAGCCTTGGTGAGTAGGATAAGCTCATTTTAAAACCTTTAAAAATCCTACTGACCCCAAACTTTTGACCGGACACAGACAATTTACTCTCAACATATAAATTGTAAATCCAATGAAACTAAGAATTTTCCCATGATCTCAATTTCTTTTATAGCTGTACACATACACACAACTATTCATTCCTCATCTCTAGCTCTCTCTCCCACATAAACATGCACACAATTTCAGCTTAGTTTAAGTTAAAGCGGTTTCCTCAACAAAAAAAATTGACAAAACAAAAAGACCCACCCCACCAGAAAAAAAGCAGTAGTACTGAATGAACATAATGATTACTGTCATCTGTGCTGTGAGATTTACAAAAAAGCTTACTGTACTGTGCTGTGAGCCCATGTCATTTACCCGTTTCACTTAACAAGTAACAATACAAAAAGTTATATTTTGATTAAAAAAAAACTAAAAAGAAAAGAAAGGAAATGGGGAGGCAGATGAGAGGCAGATGTGTTGGGCTTCAGCGTTTGGAGAGGAAACGAAAAGCAGGCAGGGCATCATTTTTCTTTTTCTTTTTTTTTTTTAAACTTAAAACTCAAGCTGCATTTGATACAGGCTTTTCTTTGTACAAGACAATTGCACTTCACAGAAATAAAAGCTGAAATATACAAACACACAAGGAAATGTGAATCAAATTAATTACACCAACAAAAATAAAATGTAATGAATTAAAAAAAATAATGTGTTGGATTTTTTTTTGTTTGTTTTCGTTTTGTTTTTAAGATGGTGGTGTTAAGGATAAAAGGTTTCAGGAAGAGAGTGATGACAAGAGTATGCAAAAAATTTCCAGAAGGTACCATTGCCTTGCATTGAGAGGGAACATTGTGTGAACAAAGAGAGGGAGCCCTCGTTCCCTTCCTCCTCCTCTTCCTCCTCCTCCTCTTTCCAAACAGTCCAGAGCAGCGGAGCTGGGCTCTGGATAGGGGTTCTTGTGCAGGTCCTGTAGTAGTTGAGGGTTTTTGTGCAGGGTTCTGGTGCCGGGTCCTGGAGGAAAGGTTGTTGTGCAGGGTTCTGGAGGGTTGTAAACTCTGTGCAGTGTTTAAAGGGGCAGGGCTACCACATGTCATCCGTGGATGCAGAGTCCTTGAATGGAGAGAGGAGGAGAGCAGCTTGTGAGTTGCCACCAAGCTCCAACTGTCAGCCACTCAGGAAAACACATGTGTGTGTGTGTCACAGTATGAAACACAGATGAAGCAGACAAATCACCAATGATTTAGGCAATGAGGATGAAAACGATGGAAGGATCCAAATCTTGGGTTTAAATGGCCAAACTGATATGCTGATTGCAACTGACAGAAATTACGGCACTTGATGTTGTTTGTGTGCCAACAGGGTACTTTGGGATTTTAGGTGGGGGAAAAAAACTCCCATGTAGGAGCAATCTATCTTTGGTCTTTAGAAATAAAACTGGCATCACTGTGAACGGGACTAGAGTTAGATTTAAGATACTGGTGCTTTACACTACCATTCAAATATGTTATCAGTAGGGCCAGACAGAATTTGTGGTCATTTTTTGCCATTTCTGAGCAGAATTTTGTAAAAAAAAAAAAAAAAAAAAAATTATAAAAATCTGCGTATTTATGCGGAATGATTTTGGGATTACTGTAACAAAAAATTATAAACTAAAAATAATACCTTTTTAACTGTTAATGTTTACAATGCAAATCCAAGTAGATCCACTTATTTGGTAAACAAAGCAAGTCTCTCATGTAATATATCTACTAAAAGACACAAAATATTACTTTAAAATTTGTATTGTAAATAAATCATATGAACATTTTCACATTAGTCAACAATATTACTGAAATTAATTTAAAAACTGAATAAATATAAATTTACACAAGTAAATAAATACTCAATTATGGGCTAAAAACCTGTGGAAATCTGTGGATTTCTGTGCCCGCAGACTCCGTGTGGACCTAGATATCAGTATTTATTAAGAAAAATGAATGATATTTTGAACTATTCCAATTTAACTTCAACTAACTTTCAAAATGCATTCTTGTCATGGCGATGTAGTATTTATTTCATCATCGTTACTCCAGTAGTCAGTATTACTTGACCCTTTAGAAATCAGTCTAGAGCAGGGGTGGCCAAACTCTGTCCTGGAGGGCCGGTGTATATCTCTAGTATATCTAGGAAGAGCTTCATTAGCTGGGTCAGGTGTGTTTAATTGGGGTTAGAGCTAAAATATGCAGGACACCAGCCCTCTAGGACCACTGGTCTAGACCACGGGTGTCCAAACTTGGTCCTGGAGGGCCGGTGTCCTGCATAGTTTAGCTCCAACTTTCTTCAACACACCTCCTTGGAAGTTTTTTGTACACCTAGAAAAAGCTTGATTAGCTGGTTCAGGTGTTTTTAATTGGAGTTGGAAATAAAATATGCAGGACACTGGCCCTCCAGGACCGAGTTTGGACACCCCTGGTCTAGACTATTATTAATATTGCAGACAGTTATACTTATGAAACCATGACACAGGACAGGTGTTCGGCACTTACATGAACAAGATTAAAAGTCAGCATTGGCTGATAGACAGATTGATTGAACATTTGATTAAGCCAGCTTTGCTGAATAAAAGTATTCATTTCATAAATGAAAATTTTACTGGTGACAAACTTTTGAATGGTAGGGTATATGCTGGTAAATAGAGAAGTTTATTACAATAACTCGAACAGATAGATGATTGGGAGGAAAGCATTATGACTAAATATTGACAGTAGGATGAAAGATTCATTAGCTCCAAACATTATTTATTAATTATAATATATCCAGAAAGATAAAAAATTAAAATAAAATTTCATTGTGGCTCCATTGATAGTTTTCCAAATTCAGATGCGTTAAAGTCTAGGACTAATGACTGCATACTCCTAATCAAAATCAGTTTTTGGAAAACAAGCATTAGAGTCACAGCAATCTCTCTGGAACTGTTGGGTAACTGTAAAAGTGTACCCAACCCCAGCAATCTAAGAGGCTGCCCTTAAAAGCAAAGCACCACCCATAAAGACAAACATACAACCAACAGATAAACACTTTAGCACATTAATATAAAACCAACCCACCAGAGTTCACACTTAACAGGCTGAACTGGCCCTTATAAATACGAAAATAACATGAATGTGATTTGAAGAAAATATTGAAGGAGTGAAACATGGCAAAAACTGAAAGGAATAGTTCTATTGTTATTTTGAGAAGGCCTGAACTGTTTTTTGAAACGGTTGTGACACTGACTGGAAGAGCAGCCTGAGGTGTGGCAGGTCAAGGCTGGTAGTCATGAAAAACATCACAATCAAGAGCTGAGTGCTGAAGTAAAGAGCACCAGAGGTACCGGATTTTCAGTCAGTTCTTACACACTATCAGTCAAGTCTATATGAAAAAAAAAAAAACATTTCAGGATTACTAATTGAACAATGTTAGGATTTATTAAATACAAATTATGCCTCTAGGGATGCCAAACATATTATTTGAAAAAACATACCAGTTAACACCAATCTTTTTAGCGACAGCTCGCTTTTATAAATGGATGATTTAAAATGCCAGATTTATTAAGAGTGATCCAGCAATTTACAGTTATGTGTATGTCTATTAATATTTCTTGGTCAAAATGCATTTCTAGTTTTATCTGTTCTATTGCTTAAATTTGTTTTTTTATGTTTGAGTAATTACATTAAAAAGCTGTGCTTGAAGACTACATCATTTAGCTTAAATTGTTTTAATATTTATACTGCATGTTGTTTGTTTTGTTTCAGGTGCAATGTTGAAACTGATAGTATTGTGGAGCTTTACAATTTCACAGGTATGAAGTGTATTTAGTTTGCTAACGTGGCTATCCTGTACTGAAATATTACATCATAATTTATTAACCATTTTTTTTCAGAACTGCGCTGAATTCAATAGACATAATCAATGAAAAATTAATCTTGTAAAACTCTATATTAGTGCTTTATTAGTGCTGCACAATATATTGTTTCAGCACTGATATCACAATGTGCACATCTGCAATAGTCACGCCGCAAGATATGCAATGTTGAGTCTCAACTATAGTTGACCAGGAGCCACAGAACACATAATTTGTAGAGTTTCCATGTGACTGAGCATTTCAAAAGAGTTTAGAACATTTGAGCACAAAAGATAATAATGTTTGGAGGTGTAACAAAGATTTATTTTATTTATTTATTTATACAGAATTTATATGATTTATGCAACAAAAAAAAGATTTTCTTTCTCTGAATTTTTGACTTGTTTCTAGTCTAAATATCTACATTTGAAAGCGAAAACAAGATTTTACTTACCACATTGACAGATAATTTAGCTTGTTTAAAGAAAAAAAACTATTAATTTCTTCTGAAGGTGAAAACAAAACAATATTTTTACTTGATCTAAGAATTTGTAGATATTTGGATTAGAAACAGGACAAAGCAAAGGAAGAAAAACTTTTTTTGCATTGTGGTTAATCCATTTCCGTACCTAATTACTGTTAGACTCCCGAAAAAAAAAACACCAAACAGAGCTATTCAAACCATCTTTTTATATCGCTATATTTATCGCAGGAAAATAAAATATCGCAATATCGGATTTTTCCAATGTCGTGCAGCCCTACTCTATATTGTTTTTTTTAATAAATTTGTTTAAAGAATATGGATTTGGAGGGCTCCATCATGCACTCAACCAAACCCTTTCCAAAGCACAGCTCAGCCTATCCAGCCCCACCAGAAGAGAGCAGATAAATATAATGGAATAGGATGACAACATGCAAAAAAACAAATGAAAGAACAAAAGACTTGAACAGGTGACAAACAACCTAATCGTGCAACGTAAGTGAATTGTACAGCGCAACAAAAACCATGCAAGCAAACACAACAACAGGCTGATGTACTCACTGTATCCTCGTTCCTGTATGGGTTAAGTTTGTTGTATACTGCTTCAATTACACTCCGCCTATAAGACAAAGACAGACGTGTATTAGATTATGGAAAGAAACATCGACTCTGCTGCAAAACCAACTAAAATATCTAATCCAAACTGAAATAAATCTTAAAATGTGTGATCTGGTGAAGATCTGGTTGAATTAACAACAATTCTGCTACAAATTAGTTTCATGTCAAATAAATGCAGAATTTTTTAACATTTCCAAAAAAAAAAAAAAAAAAGTGCTGTTTCCACAAATATCCGCACAACTGCTTAACAGTGATATAGTAAACATGCAAAAATATTTCTTCAGCAGCATATCAAATATTAATGATTTCTTAAGAAGCGCATGATACTAAAGACTGGAGTAATTATAGTAATAAAGGCTACTGAAAAGTCTGTTTTGCCATTTGATCTTAAAATGTATTCAAATGGAAAAATGGGTATTTTGAATTGTATAATATCAGTAGTATTACTGTATAAAGATGACATTCACTAAAGACATAAATGTTTGAAACATTTTTGAGACACTTTTAACCACTTCCAAGAGAGTCAAAAAAACACATACAAACCAGATCGCTTCCATAGTATAAATGCTCATGTGCTCAAATGTGTTTGAAGAGCCACTAAAAAATGCCTCCTCTTTGCCTATTGACATCATTCTTAAACATTACAAAATGTGTTGAAGCCAGCTAGCTAGGCAAGATTTAATGGCCCGTTCCACTGAGTGGTACGGTACAGTATGGTTCGGCATGTTCTTTTATGGCCGTTTTCACTGTCAAAAGGCGTACTGAACCGAACAGTACCATACCACTTTTTCGGCACCCTTTCGAAAGGGTACCAAAGACGAGAAAGGGTACCAAAAGGCGGAGCTAGACGCGCAGCTGAATGCTGATTGGTTACAGAGATACGTCATTCGCTCACGCAACAAGCCAGAATGAAAACAAAAAAGCCGCCATGTTTTTAATACACAGCCGAGAGAGATTACTAATTACTAATTATATATATATATATCAAACAAACCTTGTCGTCGTCTTGATGAACAGCCACAAAGCCAAAAAGAAGAGCAGATTTTACCCTGTGCCCTGTAGTGTTTTACGAGCCAGTCTGAAGCGTGAGCGGTTTCACTTTCTTGCTTGCGCACGTCTATATTTGAAATAACAAACTTCTTCCTTTGGTACCCTTTTAGCAGTGGAAACGCAAGCCTGATAAAGGTGACCCGTACCGACCTGAACTGTACCAGTCAGTGGAAACGAGCCATAAAAGCAAACCGTACAGTACCACTTTTTGGGTACCCTTTGCAAATTTTACAGATATGTCACTCGTTCGTGCAACAAGCCAGGAGAATGAAAACAAAGGAACCACCATTTTAAAAGCCGAGACATCACACCGTAATAATATATACATATAATATTGAGCCATGGTCGACCCAAGCTCAAACAAACCTTGTCATTAGCTATGTTTCCATCCAAAAATGCAAATGAACTTTATGCGCAAAACTGGATAATCGCATAAAAGATGTGCGAATAAAGCTGCGTTTCCATCCAACGAGTCAAAGAAAACAAAATCGTCACTTTCTGATTAACTGTCGCCAAAAATCAATCTTTTCTTCATCTAATAAATGACTTGCGCCTCAGCAGGCAATCCTGACATGCAGTGAACGCGCTGTGGCATTTGAAGGTGTCAGACAAGGAGCACAGACCCTCTTGATTCTGGATGTCATTAATAATATATTAACACTAATACTTGAAAGGTAAGGCGCTTTAGAATGACAAAAACAACATTTCAGCTGGTTTATAATGTGCTCAGCCTGCTGGTTTGTCCATTTACACACATTCTGATCACCACATGATCTCTTATAACAAAATCACATGACCTTTTTTTAATGCGCACACTGGAATTTATGCGGTAAAAGTGTTTCCATCGTAGTTTATGCGCATCTTTTCTTATTGAATGAAAAGTTTATCCTACTCAGTTATGCGCATATGTTTTATATGTGCATTTTCAAAATTTATGCGCATCATGGCATTTCCATCAACCAGTTTTTATGCGCATATCCAAAATGCGCATAAAAATAGGTGGATGGTAACATAACTAATGTCTTGATGAACAGACACAAAGCCAAGAAGAAGAGCAGAATCTACCCTGTGCCCAGCAGTTGTTACAAGCCCGCCTAAAGCATGAGCTGTTTCGCTTTCTCGGGTGCATTCGCCACCAGTCTATATTTGAAATAACGAACTTCTTGAGCAGATGATAATAATGTGCGTGTGATTATTGAAATGCTTCTGACATCCGATCCTTTCAGAAACGGACAAACGCAAGAGTGATGAGCAAAAAAACAAAGAAGCAAATGATTCTTTCAGCAACCTAAAACATGAACAAACTGTCATGTTTAACTTTTATCATCACCTTTTGGACTATTATGAACTCGGAATGACGGAATTACTTTCTACCAAGAGGTTACATGTGCTGGTCAATATTAAAGATACAGATGAGAGGTTTGCTCTGACTGTGGGCTATGTTGCATGTTGTTTTTTAACCAAAAAAAAAACATGATCACTGTGTAGTTTTTCTGTAATTGGTAACATATCGGAGACTGTAAGGGTCTGTATGTGTTCATATATTTATTTATTTATTTCATATAATTGCAGATGTTGCAGTAGGCTATTTTGCACTATCATTGAGCTCCAGTTATAATCAAATCATGTTCATAGAAATGTTAGTAATGAACATTTATACAAAAGTATTTGTGTGTATAAAGCATCTGCTTTGTGAGAAGTGCTTCTCATATGACATGTGAACGACCCGTACAGCATTACTTTGACATTTTCTCGAGCAAGAATGACGTCGACTGAAACTTTCTGTCTTACACCACACCTGATAAACGCAAGCCTGATAAAGGTGACCCGTGCCGACCCATACCGTACCACTCACTGGAAATGGGCCATAAGTCTAACTGTAACACAAACTGACAACTTCTGCCAGTTTATTGCTTAAAGGGGGGTAAAAAGTGTTCTGCTGAACGAGCACACCATTTTCAGTTGCCTCTTTTTGAGTTAATATGTAAATCGTGTGATCTTATTTAACAATGTTAAATTGAAAGGTCAGAAAAAGCCCATACATGCACCCAACCAATGACCCTTCCCTCAAAAGGAGGTAAACGTTGACAAATGAGACCGATAAGAATACTAGGTGTAACCAGTTATGTGTCCCCAACACGAAACAAAAGTTTCCATGTGTAGCTCCTTCATGGGCCTCGACACTTGTAAACATTCGCTCCAACATAGGCTCACTGCGGCTCTCAGCACCACCCACACTCGTCAACATTACCAAACCAACCAATCACAGAGCTTACAATATGCGTCATAGTTACAATGTAACGTGAAGTTACATTTATTGAGAGGTGCGCGTCAGCGTCATGGCTAGAGGTATGAGACCATGCGAAGGCTACACCGGACCATATGCATGACCTCCAAGCGATAGTATAAATCAGCCTTAAGGCCCCATCCACACGGCAACAGATTTAGGTCAATACGCAAAAATGTAATATTGTTTCAGTCTTTTATCCATGAATGGAATCTAAAATCAACTTTTTAGATAACAGGTGACAGTGTAGAAAAATTTTAAAATGGCAAAACGCTATCTTTTGGAAATGGTGGCGTAGCTGCACCACGTAAACAGAAGAAGGAAGAATCCTACACATAACCGTTAACACCAACAATGGTGGATTAACAGAGCTGTGTTTGTGTTGCAGACTCTCCTAAATTTATTAGAAATATTATGATGAAACCTGCTAATGCTTTATTTTTCAGAAATGCAACAACCATTACACGGCAGATATTTTTTAGTTATATGCAAGTTTGGCATTATCTTCTTGTATTTATGTCTGTACACAGAGTGCTAAAGGACTACATGCAGATGCTCACAGTGTGTATATGCAAAACTTGTAGAATCAGCAAATGAAAAAAAAAAAAAACATTTTTATTGCTGTATGGACATCGCATCTCAATACCAAGTGTAACAGGAACTTATTGATCTAAAACTCCTGAATAGTAGTGTGCTATTGACATGAGAATTACTCCTGAGAATTACTCACTAATGGTTTGCTAAAGTCTTGCATGGACAGATCGCCATGGTTTGGAAAAGTATGGTACTCACTTGCTGGCCAGTTCTCCTCCAGGGGGTAGGTTTGGGATGCTCTCAGATGCTAACGTGCGCATCACATGTACCAGGTCGGGCACACCTTCGTCTCCCTGCCTCTTCAGGATCTCTGTTATAACAACAACTTTAATCAGGCATGATCCAGATAAATAGCTAATTTTTTTATGACAGTAAGTTGAGCTCAAACCTTCTACTCGGCTCTCTAGGTATTTATCAAGCTCCGCTTCTCTTTTAACAGCTTCAGGGGAAACCTTCGGTGCACTGACGAAACACACCAGCACAACGCTCATGTTGTCACGACTTCCCTGTTAATACACAGAAGAAGGGAGAGGTTTATTAAAATTTAAACCAAATTAATAATTTAATCCAATTAGAAACAGTGAGGAAAGATGGGAGCTAAACTTTCAAACTTGAAGATTTTGTTATGAAGACTCCCTTTAATACAGAATTAGGGGTCACCATTCTTGAAATCACCTAAAAATGCTGGCATAGATCAATAAATGACCAAAAAAGCAGAAATGCTTAGGTTAATGTGGTTTTGAAAAAACAGAAGAACATTTATCTGACCAAAAAATATCAAATAATCAGTAATATGGTTAAAACTGATCACTTTTAATAAATGTTAAAAAATATTACAAATAAATTCTGTCCCTAGATTGGAAAGGCTAAAAAAAAAAAATGTTGTCAACATTGTCAAAAAAATGTATATTGATTTTAATATGCTGATTCCATTGCCTATTTATTATTATTTGAATTATTACTGTAGAAAACTTGACTGATCAGTTTTAGACATCCTTGCTAAAACCTTACTGACTTCTAAACAATAATAATAATAATACTAAAAATAAATCAATGAAAAAAAACGTACTCACCTTGTACAAGCAGGTATCTACAATCTCATTGCAGACCCTCTCTAGATCATCAGTCACCTCAAGTCGTGAACGAACAAAATCACACAGCTCCTCGTTGGCCATCACATCCCAGATCCCATCGCAAGCGAGAACAATAAACTCGTCCTCTGCCTCTGACCGCTCGATAGCACAGACCTCGGGCTCCGGCGACACCAGCTGCTCCGTGGGACCCTTACCATGCACACACTTATAGTCAAAGTCCCCCAGAGCCCTGGACACCGCCAGAGACCCATTGACACGTTGGATCATCACAGACCCTCCAGCGTTCTGGATCCTTTCCTTCTCGAGGGGGTTGCTGGGTTTGTGGTCCTGTGTGAAAAAGTGCACCGCCCCTCCGCGGCTCAGCAACCCGCGCGAGTCTCCGCAGTTGATAAAGTAGATATGGCGAGGTGAAATCATCACTCCGACAGCCGTCGAGCCACTGCGGTCAGCTCCACCATGCTTCTTTTCCGAAATCTGTCGCATGTGATCGTCAATCTGAAGGAAACCAGTGCGAATTCCAGATTTCACGCTGTCCACACTGGGCTCCACGGCTGGTCCCCCTACTCCGCCTCCGCCCTGGAAGTCAGGGTTGCTTGTGATGTGCTCCAGAAGGTGCTCGCAGCAGTAACGTGCCACCTGTGATCCTGCGTGACCATCATAAACAGCAAAGAACGACCAGAGGTCCAGACTGTTGGGCAGGCCGATGACAGCAGTGTGCGCATCTTCCATCTCAACACGCCAGCCCTGCATGCTGCTCAGGCCGTAGCGAAGACTGTTGCCATCCCCATGAGCGTTATGTTTCTCCATCTTTGGCTTATCCAGAAATGCACCCATCTCTGCTGTTTAGGAATCTAAAACAGAACAGTTCAAGAATGATGAGTAACAGCAGAACAATGTCAATTCTTTATGGGGCTGTGCATCAGTCTGACATCAATATATACTTTTTTGGTTAATAATAATAATTAGACTGACATTTTGCTAAGTGTTTTTGTGCTGATCCCAAGGCTGGTTTGGGGATGTTGTGCATAAATATCACTAAAACCACCAGTAGGTGGCAATAAGTTCTTGTCTTATTGCATAATTTGAATAATTAATTCAAGCGATTCATTCAAACATGCTGATTCATTCACAATGAAACAAGTTGAGCATCTTTATTAATGGATTATTGAATCAGTGACTGACTCTCTTGATTTATTCAAGAAACAAAACACTAATGTGATTCATTTATTAACAAAACACCACTGTTTCTCTGAAATACATAAATTGATTTGTTTGGAACCATCTCCCATTCCCACAAAAAAAGAGAATATTTCCGATTGTGCTCACTCTGTGATATTCTGCAAATCTAAACTATTGCTTGTGTGATTTTACTTAACTAGATCATATATTTCTTGTAAATATTAAAAAAACTCAGAGAATTTTTGCTTTCAGAAATATTCTAAATGCATTCCATTGGGGTCCATCATGCAGTGAGTGTTTGAACTCTTAAAAGTGTTTTTAAAAGTGAGTAGCATAATTAGTTTTAGCTTGCACATTGTTAAAACAATAATTACAATTTTATTGTAGACGGTAAACATTACCATTTGTTTACCAAGAGGGCATGATTAAGTAGCTGCATGATTTGTCCAAATAAAAAACAACTCTGTGTACAATATCCAGTGCTTACCCCCAAAAGTGAAGAATATACCTCAACTAAAATAAACTGATATTTTTACTCATTATAACCTTTCAAGTCCTATATTTTTTCATGAAACCGCAACAACTGTTAAACATCAAACAACCTTGTTATTTTGCAGCACTATATGCAAAATACTCGTTCTACAGTGTAGTAAACGTGCATAAAAATGTATATAATAGAATAGGCCAATTTATTTAATAGTTCACTATGAAATGATTTTTATGTACTCACTCTCAGCTTGTTTCAAACCTTTTTGATTTTTTTTTCCTTCTTTAAAACAAAAATTATTTTTGCATAATATGTATTAGGGCTGCACGATATTAGCGAAATCTGACATTGCCATACTCAGTTTTCCTGTGATATGAGCACATCTTTACTAGACAGCTTTGATAGCTCTATTTGGAAAGAATATATAATTTTAGATTGATTGGGATGGTTCTGTATGGAATGCATCTCCATAAAATATAATAAACAATCTACAAGCATACATGAATGCAATGAAAAAATTATACAAATTAAATAAACAGTGTTTTATTGGTTTATGAGGAGTCTAAAAGTATTCTGGTGCAGTAATTGAGCAATCAAATGTAAAATAATACTGCATAGTATTCCAAATGGTACAATTTCTTATGCCTGGATACTTTTAAAATATTCATATAGTCACAGGCCTCAAAAACACATGCAAATGATAAATTACAATGCAGACTCAACATTGCATCCTGCGATGTGACTACTGCGAATGATCATATTGAGAAATCCATGCTGAAATAATATAGTGTGCAGTCCTAATATGTACAATAATATATCAAATCTGGATTCCAAAAGGTACTGATTTCCAAAGAAAATCTAATATATTATTTTACATGCAACCACATGAGGGTCAACATTTTTTTTTTTTACTTCTGGGGTGACAGCCTCTTTAAAGTTGTTATGAAATAGAAACAGTATTTCTAATATGGTGTGGAAGAGATTGAAAAAGAGAAACTAAAACAGAATGGGAATTTGCTTGTTGATTGAATGGAGGCATCCAATTCTGAATACAAACTTGCAGTTGGTTGGAAGAAAGAGGAAGGGCTTAGATGGACTAAATAACTAAAGAGGTCAGACATACATAACTACACAGATGTTTATCATTACACATGGAAGTAGAGTTTTAACATATTAAAAATGCATGGATGCACTGCTATTTAAATATGATCTCAATGTAAACATGCATATAGAAAAAAAGAGGCATTTTTTGTTGTTGTTGTTGAATTTAAGTAATTGGTTACATTAAATTTGAATGTTAAACGTAAATGTTTTCTACTTTAAACACACAGACACGGTAACACACCCAGCACAATCCCTCTATTTATAATTCATGACGACTGAAACTACAAAAGTCTTGTCATGCCAGTGGCGACTTTAGAAATAAACCATGGCATGCCACCAGGCACAAGAAACAAATGTAAACACACACACCATCACAAAGGCAGGCGGACACACATTAAGCGGTTTCCCAGCCATGTATGGCTGTCAGCAAACACACCGCTAAGCACACTACACACTCGTATACTAAAAATAGATAAGTACAGATGCATTCTGACCATTGTTCACCGTTCACATCTATTACGACTCACTCTAAACAAAAAAAAAACAGTGCCATTTACAAAACACCAGCCCTGAACTATGTACACCTTTGACAGATACACTCTGTAAATATGATCTAGACTCAGATTAGGTTTACTGCTAAAGTAAATTCGTGGTTTACTGCGAGATATGAGCAATCAATGTTCTTTGCCCTTAGCGTTGAACAGCAGTGAACTGAAATGTTCCCCGTACAGACCTGCTGCACGTTCACGCGCCTGTATTCCGCATTACGTCATGGTGTCGCGAGCCTGTTAGCAAGCTAGCTTCACGCTAACGTTGACGTTTGGGACCAATCGATTCGACCGAAATATTTAGACAACATAAAATATGTCAGTGCATGTAATCAGCACATATAATTGGCTATGTACCTAACAAAAAACCATTTCCAATATCGGAGCCAGGACAAAATAGCAAGCTAAATGCTAATTGGAGGATCGTGTGAATCCCCGGGCTTGAGTTGCCAAACCTGTGGCCCTCAGCGCACCATGCGAAGGCCACATACGGCAGGTCAAGCCGCTGAGCTCACACAACGCCAGCCTACTCCCTTAGCAAACATGCTAACAGGCTAGCTCTGTCATTCACACAGGTATATTACAAGAGCACAAACACTTACCCCCTAAAAATCAGTCCTGGAGAGTTCGGTAGTGAAGGAGGTAAAAAAACAGATTACAGAGAAGGACGAAAAGAAAGAGAGAGAGCTATAAAGCGAGCGCGGCGGTGGTGAGAGAGAGACAGGCTGGCGGATTGTTTTGCTCTGCATTCAGTCAGTGAAACAGCGGATCACCCATATCTGTTTAAACCAGGGATGCATCATTCCCATTTATTCTACGTCCTGAATGTTGGTGGAAAATGGAAAGTGTCAGGTTTGACCGCTGTTTTGGTCCGCTATGGTCGGGACCGAATCTCTGCACACCAGCAACAGCGCAGGACCCGGATGTGGATTCAGCAGGGCTGCGCACTTAAAAGAATGACATCATCATCATCATCATCATCATCATCCCTCCATCAACCTCATCCCTTCATCTGTACATAATTCTGTCTCGCATCTTCCCTCATATACATAATTCTTTCACCACTGTCTCTCCATCATCAGTCCTGCGTCCTTCATTTGTCAGTCACTGGTCATAAAAAAAAAAACCCTAACATGTATGAGGCTGAAAAAAAGCTCACAGTGCCAGGTAAAAACAGAAACACTGATATAAATACATGATAATATGTTAAGTGAAAAGATGAACATATATTTCATGTGCTCTTGATAAGGTCTGAGCCCTAAATGGGTAGTTTATTGATTTGCTTATATTATGTGAATAAAATATTGGCTAAAACTTTTCCATGAAATGTTTTTTTAAGATAATTAAAGCGTTGATTCGACCCAAAATGAAAATGTTGATTTAATTCACTTGTTCCTGACTTTGACAATGGATACTGTTTTTAACATTCCTCAAAATATCTTCTTTTCTGTTCGACAGAAGAAACTCAAACAGGTTTGGAACAAGTGAAGTAAATCATGACTCAATGTTTTGGTCCTATAATAATTTCTTTTTTCTGTGGATGTCAATGGCTACTGGTGGTTTCCAACAAGTGTAGTGTGAGCTGTCACTTATTTGCCATAGTTAAATTCCATAACATGCCAATTACATTTGATACCAATTTCAAGTGTTCGCACACACATAAGATTTTTGAATTTTTTTTTAGTTCTTAGTTATTGCCTTGATAATAGAAAATATGAGCTAGGCATCGTGTATGACAGTTGCCAGAGTGAGATATGAGCTATATAGGAGACATATCTTGTATGTACATATGGGGCTTTTACGTGGGTATAAAGAAGCAATACAGGAGACCTATATGGCCTGTAGGCCTATATGCACATATATCCTCATATAGGTTCTTTCCATGTAGGCCCACACGGAAAGAACCTATATAAACATATGTTTTGATATAGGTTTTTAATATATGTAACATATAAAATTGGCCGTTTTCCTATATTATATGTACATATATGCACATATAATATAGGAAAATTTTATATATGATACATATATTAAAAACCTATATGTTTATTTATCTATCTATCTATCTATCTATCTATCTATCTATCTATCTGTCTGTCTGTCTGTCTGTCTGTCTGTCTGTCTGTCTGTCTGTCTGTCTGTCTGCCTGCCTGCCTGCCTGCCTGCCTGCCTGCCTGCCTGCCTGCCTATCTATCTATCTATCTATCTATCTATCTATCTATCTATCTATCTATCTATCTATCTATCTATCTATCTATCTATCTATCTATCTATCTATCGGTCTGTCGGTCTGTCTGTCTGTCTGTCTGTCTGTCTGTCAGATAGATAGCCAACCACAGACGGTATTATAATGTCTATGTAGCTAACAGTGCAATAATCAATGTTTAACTGCTCCAGTGAGTACCAGAAACAGGGATGTGACCCGGAAGACTTTGAATCACACACCAGACGCTACCGGGTAGCCGTTGTTTCGGAAGAAGTCGTTAAGCATGTCATAAATTGTAGCGCAGGGATTTGTCAGCGCTCCGGTTGCGCAAGTTTCACCAGTGTTTCCGTCAATCTGTGAAGGCATAACAAGTAAAGTGTCTCGATGGATATATGCTGGCTGTGCGTTGGTCTTGCTGGGACCGCAGTTTATTTACTAGTGCAGTTTATACGCTTCATCTTCGCCGACGCTGATCTGACTTTGTTATGGGCGGCCAGGTTCGGCAAAACACCAGGTAAAACCGCAGATTTCGCTTAGAAATGTGTAGTATGAGCACATTTCTTTTAATACTGTAATACGTTTGCAGTTTACGGTGTATAAAAACGTGCTGCTGTATAAATCGATTAACCTCTGGGCTATTTATTATGCAACAAAGTCAAGTGCTGACGCATTGCTGCAAGATATGGAATTTGCACTGTCTACAGTAACTATCAGTGCCCTAACTAGTAGTGTATATGTACAGAGGTCACTATTGTAATGTGTGACAAGTACAGTTTAGTGAGTTTTGTAAAAGTTGATTTGAAAGATATTTGTATGTGTGTATTATTTACGTAACTTATGTAAAGAAAATGTCAGTGGGATTATCATGCTTTTTTTTGCCATAAATAGCCTACACTAACAAAAATGTCATTTAAAATGTAAAAATAGTTTATAGGACAATCTAAAACTAATCTGGTTGAGCATAGTTAAAACAAGAATCATTTGATAACATATTAAAATGATCACAATGCAGCAATATATAAATTAAGAAATTTGGTGTAACTTTCTAAATATTTGTTTATATAAATTGTATGATATAAAATGTAGTACGATCACTTATCCTCTTATATTTTGGTAAATACAGGACAGAATAAGTTCACTTTTGCATAAATATACAGTATTTTACACTGAATGACCATGGATTTCCGCCATATTTTGACATTTTATTTTCAGCAAAGTTATTAGAAAACAATTAACTAGAAATTACTTAATTTTATTTGTATATTATTGTATTGTATATTATTTATTTTGTATAAGTCTGTTTTGTTTTTGTCCCACAATGTCATTATACCGTTATTATAAAATGTGCATAATTACACCAATTTTGATTAGTACAGTTATAATAAATAAATGAGTGATTCTAGAAATATTAGCAATAGTATCACACACCACAAGCCACATTTTAATTTCAAAATAATTGTACATCTCTTAGCTATTGCTTAGCACAATTATATACCGATTCCCAACATAGCTGAAATATAATTTGTTATACAGTAGGGCTGCACAAAATATCGTTTCAGCATCGAAATCGCAATGTGATTATTCGCCATAGTCACATCGCAGGATATATAACGCAATGTTGAGTTTGTATTATAATTTATCATTTGCATGCATTTTTGATGCCTGCGATTGCATAATGATTTTTAAAACATTCAGGTATAAGAAATTGTACAATTTGTGACCTTATCTATGATTAACTTTATTGAATTATAATTTTTTTTATCATTCAGTTACTGTACTTGAATACCAAGTATAGTTGTATCTTTTTCTTGATTGTATTTATAGATAGTTATGCATGAAGATACTCAGATTGTTTATTAGATTTTATGGACATGGATGTAGTAAACATTAATTCATTAATCTCTGACTAAACATGTGCATGAAAATACTCACAACACATGCAAATACAGAAATGCACTGCAAATAGCACAGACAACAAATGTGTCAGGACCCCAAAATGTTTATAGATTGATTATTAGAATTTATGGAGTTGCACTCCTACTACAGAATCATCCCAATCGATCTAACATCATAAATTCTTCCAAATAGAAATAATAAGTCATATAGTGAAACTGTATTGATATCACAATATATATCGCAAAATAAAAACATATTGCAATGTTAGATTTTTCCAATATTGTGCAGCCCTATTATACAGTACATTTAGTAATGTAATAAAATAGTAACTTAACAGTACAATCCTGCTGTTTTTGCACTTTTTTTTTACCAATTAAAAAAAAACTTTTTAAAAACCCATAAAAAGTACATTGTGTGAATGTTTGTTGATTCTTTTCTTCTGATTCTTTTTTTTTTTCACAGAGTCAAAGTTCCGAGGTAAAGTGGTGTGGATTACCGGAGCCTCCAGTGGCATCGGGGAGGAGCTGTCTCTCCAGCTGGCTACGATCGGCGCTCGTCTGGTTCTGTCTGCCCGCAGGAAGAATGAGCTAGAAAGGGTGAAGCGCCTTTGTTTAGGTATGAACAGTCCTGAAAAACACTTCACAGACAAGAGCAAACACTTAAATTCCCCAGGGGTCAATTAACCATACTGTAATTCGTGTGCCTTTCCCTCAGAGCTCAGAATGTGTACACAAGCATCTTTACTGCCGATTAAAAACCTGCACATTGTGACCTACTGACCCAAAATACACTCTTTCCCTCCTTTTTATTAGAGCGCTCCTCTCTAAAGGATGAGGATATTCTTGTTCTGCCACTGGATTTAATGGACCGCGCATCACATCCAGAAAAAACTGCAGCAGCTCTGGAGCACTTTGGTGAAGTAAATGGCCACTGTATTTCAGTATTCAGTATCTTCAGAAGTGTTTGTTTCTTATGAATTTGCAATTCAGTAACAGTAGTTTCCACACTTGATCTTTTTGTTGTTGTAACTATCTCTTTAAGTACATCATTGAAGTAAAATGCTTAGTTCACCCAAAAATGAAACTGTTCTCACCATTTACTTTCCCTCAAGTGGTTGCAAACCTTCATGAGTTTCTTTCTTCTGTTGAACAATGAAGATATTTTGAAGAAAGCTGAAAACAGGAAAAACAAATATTATGGATGTCAATGGTTTTCAGCTTTCCTCGAAATATCTTCTTTTGTGTTAAATAGAAGTAACGCATTTTAAAATACAAAATAAAAGGACATGTACTTAGCTTAATTTAGGTCATTCAAGATGTGACTTTCTTCAGTATATATATATATATATATAAATTTAACTATGGCCCATTATGATTCATAACATGCAAGGTAATGCTGCCTACTTTGAGAGTAAAAAAAACACAAACAGGCAACACAAAATTAATACCTGTGCCTTCTGGTTGAAGTCTCGTGAAGGGAAATTATCAGTGGTGTAAAGTAAGAAATTACAAATACACAAATTACTGTAATTGAGTAGTTTTTCCTCAGGAATTGTAATTTACTGAGTAGTTTTAAAAATGTGTACTTTTACTTTCCTTTGAATACATTTTAGTGCAGTATTGGTACTTTTACTCCACTACTTTCCTTCAACCTGCAGTCACTACTTTATTTTTTCTTGTCTCTGAGGATTAGAAAAGTCAGTCCTGTGATTCTTGTCCAATCAAATCACACATAGAAGGTAAATTGCATTATAATGAACTACCTCAAGACATGGGCGATTTATAATTGCAGCAAACTGTTTAGAAGCATAAAAAGTGTCCAAGAAGATGTCCAAAATCTTTACACGCATTGACCCAGAGACTGTTTAGATGCATGTCACTTATAAGAAGAATACAGGTGTTTACTGTATGATGACCGAAATAGCCTTAAACACCCAGCAGGCACAAGACGTCAACATGACGTCAGATTGACGTTGTACCCCAACGTCGTGGGGACATTGCATTTTGTTTGGAAATGAAAATCAGGTTGACATCAGAACTCAACGTCAGGCTGATGTCATATCCAACGTCCAACCTAAAATCAACCAAATATCAACATCTAACAATGTTAGCTTGACGTTGTGTGGACGTTACCACTATGACTTCTATCAGATGTTAGATTTTGGTTGCCATACCTGACAAATAAATGTCAGTACTTGACGGCAATATGATGTTGGATTTTGGTCACTTTCTAACACAGCCTAAAATTAACCAAATATCAACATCGAAACAACACTGTCCTTAGACGCCTGCTAGACATTGAATTTTGGTCGCCTGACATCACGACCTAAATCTAACCTAATATTAACGTCTTATGACATTGTGTGCCTGCTTGGCAATAACTAAATGCACTACAGAATGTTACGTTTACACACATCCACAAATTACATGTAAAGGCATCAGCTTTTTACAGTGTAATACTCACTACTAACTACTCTTGAGTACTTTTAAAAGGTCTATTTTTTTTTTCTTTTTACTCATACTTTGAGTAATATTTACAACAGATACTTTTACTTGCATTACATTTTTAGGCAAGGTATGGTACTTTTACTTGAGTATGATTTTTCAGTATTCTTTCCACCAGGGGAAATTATGCACAAGAAACTGAACATTATTTATTACAACATTATTTCACACCCTTGATGAACATTCCCAACTGCATTCATAAATAAACAGCACTTTTTATATTTGATTGAACTATCCCTTTACGTACGAGTATTCTCCCTAACAAACCTTTTCGTTTGTTTGTGTCTGTTTGTGCATTTTCAGATCGATGTGTTGATAAACAATGGTGGCCGGAGCCAGCGTGCTCTTTGTGTTGATGCTGATGTCGATGTGTACCAGGCTCTTATGGAGCTCAACTACCTTGGCACCGTGTCCATTACCAAGCAGGTGTTGCCCCACATGATCCGCCGTGGCACTGGTATCATAGCAACCGTCAGCAGCGTTGCCGGCTTTGTAGGGGTACCCTTGGCAACGGGGTATGCGGCGAGCAAGCATGCACTGCAGGTGAGAGAAAATACACAGAATGACCTGAAAATATGCCAGCCCTTATGAAAGATAAAGGGAAATTGTCATGCAGTTGAAAATGCTCCTCATTTGTTGTGTTTCTGCAGGGTTTCTTTAATTCTCTGAGAACTGAACTTTCTGATTGTCCAAACATCCTGATCAGTAACATCTGTCCCGGACCTGTAATATCAAGCATCGTTCAGAACGCCTTCACTGAGGAGCTGGGCAAGGTATTGGCATCACTGCTGTTTAAAATGATCTCAAAATTAAATTATATCAGTGCTTCCCACACATAGACCTCACTTGGACGGGCCGCTTGGGTATATTACTGGGCGCCCAAGTATATTTAGTGACACATTGTTTATTTTACTATTATTAACATCCTTTTACACTTTTTCTATCTGCCCAATATATCCAAATATCCACGATCGATTAAGTAGTGGACAATCTTCTCTCGTTTACCCGTTTCGTTCTGTGCGCGCGAGACCTGTCAACACTCCCACAGACGTCTCGGCAGACCTACAGAGACGCACCTTTTTGTGACTTATAAAGGGGGGGGGGGGGGGGGGGGGGGGTTGTAGTCCCGGTTTCACTAAAATGGTGGGGGTAGGGGGGGTTGCGCTCACAGTTTTCACGAAAAGTGGGGGGGCACTCAATTTCAATTTGGAAGGCCACTTTATATTCCAGACTCAAAAGGGCATGTACACTGCACAGGTTGAGCCCTATGTGTGCACGTGCCTGACCCATACTAGTGGATGCTGCACTTTCTTTGGCTGTAGGTGATCGGCGATGTTATTTTCAATCAGAACACATTACACACGACATGATTTGATTCGCCAACAGCTTCAGATATTTAGCATGCCAAATACCTGACTGATGTCAGCGACTCATCTGCGATTCTCTCAGATCATGTCTTTGATAGTTCACACTGTGGGATTGTTACTCACGTGAACGAGCACCGATTTGCCTGTGATTTCAGGCATCTGTCTGCGATTTCTCAAAACCTGCCGGCGAGTCAAAATCGGGCCTAAAATCATGCGGTCTGAACTCGGCATAAAGCTCATATACATTACCTTTTTACTTAAGCCTACTTTCGCTCATGCACAGTCGTGAGAGAAACATTAAATAATTAATTTTTTTAATCTAAACTAGTCTAAAACTTCACTGTATACTCGAAAACGATGAAATGACTGGTCTTAACTGGCTGCAAAATATGTAAGTAATATTATAGTGACACAAAACTTAAGCAAAAATAAATTATCATAATTTACATCCATACACACTCATTCACACACATACACTATGGACAATTTAGCCTACTCAATTCACCTATACCGCATGTCTTTGGACTTGTGGGGGAAACCGGAGGACCCGGAGGAAACCCACGCGAACACAGGAAAAACATGCAAACTCCACACAGAAATGCCAACTGACCCAGCCGAGGCTCAAACCAGCGACCTTCTTCCTGTGAGGTGACAGTGCTACCCACTGTGCCACGGTGTCGCCCTAGAATAAAAGCAATTCAAAATGTTGATAACTATAAATACAAAAATGATATTGATTAATTAGGGTTATTGTATTAGGTTTAAGTATCCTTGTTTTTCTCTCAAGCCAGTGGCCACAGCCGGTGATCAGACACATAAGATGTCTACAAAGCGCTGCGTTCACCTCACTCTGGTAGGTCTGGCCAACCGTGTGAAGGAGATGTGGATCGCTGAGCAGCCCTTTCTGCTCTTCTGCTATGTGTGGCAGTACACTCCAACACTGGCCTGGTACCTGACTAATGTTCTGGGCAAAAAACGTGTGCAGAACTTCAAAGCTGGAGTGGTGAGTTGTGCACACTACTATAGGTTAAATGTCTTTTCTGAATTAATGTCTCTTCTTCTGTTTTTCTAGGATGCAGACTCCGCATACTTCAGCAAGCCAAAGGCCAAGATATCTTGAAAATGTCCTTAAGAATCAGCAATGAGGTCGGCACTGATAGCCTCGCGGGCAGTGTGTCTTAAAGGTCCCGTTGAATGAAAACAATAAATTTTAGATGTTAATTTCACCCCAATAGATTTAAGGATATCTAAAAGCTTGTGTGCTCCAAAATTCACATTTACAAAATATAAAATATAAAACTCAAATAAACATCCAAAGCTTTTGTCACTTCTGCCTAAATCATACTGTAGGTCTCAAACTCAATTCCTGAAGGGCCACAGCTCTGCAGTTTTGCTCCAACCCTATCAAACACAGCTGATCCAAATAATCGAGGTGTTCAAAAGAGTCATGAACAGCTTCTTTAGTTGGATCAGCCCTCCAGGAATTGGGTTTAAGACCTATGACCTAAATGGATCATCATTTTTTTACAGCACCTAATACATTATTTTCTCATCAAATCTTGACCAACTTGCACTTGCACTTCACGGGACCTTTACCACAGGGATGCCCAAACTTAGTCCTGGAGGGCCGGTGTCCTACAGATTTTAGCTCCAACTTGCCTCAACACACCTGCACGGATGTTTCTAGAAAGCCTAGTAAAGCTGCGGTCACACTGCACTTTTCTCCCCATAGACTCCCATTCATACGCATGCGAATGCGTCAGACCGGAAACGCAAGCTTGTGACAAGTTTCGCAGTTTGCTGTGTTGGAAAGATCAAGCTTGATGAACTCTGACCTGCGAAACCGCATCACATGATTGCGTGAGACCAATCAAAGATCAAAACATGACCTTTCTGTACAGAAATGTAAAATATGGACCAATCGCTTGCTTTTTTTAAATTGTCTAATCATCTTGTTTAATCCCGCCTGTTTTCGCAGCTCCATACGACAGAATTTCGCACGCACAAACTGTAGTGTGACCGCAGCATTAGAGCTTGATAAGCCTGCCCAGTTGCATCTGATTGGGTTGGAACTAAACTTTGCAGGACACCAGACCTCGAGGACTGAGTTTGAACACCCCGGCTTTAATGCTTCCCAAATTCAAGTCTCATCTTGTGCACTTCCCGATTGCTTCCACACTTTCTTTCCAACTTTGCTTTGCATACTGTCCTATAATAAAAGGCAAAAGAACTCTTAATTAAATTAAAATAAAATCAGCAATGTCTTCATTCCTTTGCAAAAAAACTGGCAGGTCTAACAAAGTCATTTCATTAACCAAAAATTAAAACACTTCATGTTTTGTCAAAGATCAACAGCACTTTCTCTAAAACAATGAAAAATAAATGTGCATTCTGTGTTCTCAGTATTAAAATGTACTGTTTTTATACGAAACGTCTGTATTTCTTCTTTACACACAATTACACAACCATACAATGGCAGAGTCCAAATATGATAAACAAAGGTGAAAGAGCCAGTTTACTCTAATATTTATAACACAAGGTGGTCACCAAAAACAACTGTTCATAACCACTGAAAGTAGTAAACAAGGCACATCCTTGTGATTTGACAAACAGGCTGTTTAAATTGGCAACATATTCCCTGCTTGACACGAGGAAATAAAAAATATTAAATAAAAATGTGAAAAGGAAGCTCAGTGTGAATTCAAATTCAGTCAAGATTCAGCCAGAGGTCCAATAAACCTGGGATCTGCTGATGTGCAGATATTCATGCATTTCTTTCAGAAGCAAGATATTGCTACCATTGTAGCCTTTGTGAATGCTTTTTTTTTAAAATGCAATTCTGTACCCTGAACACAAAGAGCGAATTGAATGCACAACCATGTGACTGTGTGAAATGGGTTAGCTGGTAGCATCACAAGCAGCGGAGGTGGATTGGAGGGGATGAGTATATGGGATATCCCAGAGGCGGATCTGCTGCTTGAATAGTGAGGTTCCTCAGCATCACTGGATGGGCTTGAATGCTGTAGCGCTCCTCATCGTCATTAGTGGCATACAATAGTTCCCATGACAGGTTGGCCCACTGGCCCCTCACCCCCTCCTCATTTAGAGCGCCCACTTGGACCAGATTCTCCTGCAGGGACAACACACGACTTGTGTACGTCCCCTATAAAAAAAAAAAAACGAAAACATGTACCACAAGTGTAAGTTAAATTGCAACATTTTAATACTTTTGTAAACTCCAGGAAACATTCAGCCAAATTAACAACTAGATGATGATGACAACGTGAGTAAAAAGCATAGACCGTAAAAGATATAGATGTATGTAGTACCCCTGACGTCACCCATAGGTTTTCCAAGGACGCAAAAGAAGCTACAATTAGGCGTGGCCAACCGTCACCATTTTGTTCGCGCGTCATCGCACCGACTGGGGAATACCAAACAAGGGCAAAGAGGCGGAGCAACAGACGCCTGCTAGCATTTTGCTTAGACAGGCTATTCTTTGGGAGAAAAGCTTAAGTCTTCATTACCTGCGACTAGTTTTTTCTTGTGACCACATGTGCTTGGTTGTACACCATATCAATAAAGTGTTTAGACATTTAAAAACACTGTTGTAATACATTGAGCCACTAAGCATTGTTCTTATGACGTTTTTCTACAGGAGGAAAGCGCAAATTACTTCCAAACACTTAAAATATAGTCTGTGTTAGTAAATGCAAGGCTATTTATGAAATCCAGGCATAACACTGTATGACAATATTTCAGATGACTGTTCTAGAGCCTACAGCTAATCACTCTGTCAGATTCTGGAGTGCATTACAGGTCTAAAGAACATTATAATTGATCTTAAATAAAACAAATACATTTATAGTGTAGAGATGGTATAAGTATATAATTTCACTCACCTGGGAAATGGAGGCCACGTGAATGGTTTGTGAGCACAATTAAGTGCACACAGCATGCCATATCATCTGATAATTGTAAGAAATAATCCAAAAAAGCAACTGACTGTGTAAAGCCACATAAAACAAAACAAAAATGCAATGTATATGTAGTTCAGCGGCTAATCAGCCGGAATCAGCCGAGGTGATGAGACAGCGAGCAGCGAGACCTAGCTGTCACTCATGTGGCCACGCCCTTAATTATGCAGACTTAATGCAACTTAATATAAATGAAAAGGATGAGTTATACAAAAAAATCACCCCCCTCACAGTTGTCATGAAGGGTAATATTAGCTATATGAACCAAAATCGTTCTTTGTACCAAGCTGTAAACACCTTTTTTTCTGCTGTAAAATTTAACATTTTAACATTGGGCTCAATAGAAATCTGTTCTATTATGGAGCCAGGACTAGCGGAATTTCGATGAATTGCAGTTTCAGTTACTTCCCTATTTGCTTCACGAGGGAGAGCGAGAGGTTGCTTGGTAAAAATGTGTTTTCGCGATAATGGAGATAAAATATAAGTTATGCAATTGAAATGTCATCAAGGCTGAGAACAAAAACCTAATCCTAATATGAAGTAGTACCTAACTCAGTTGCCCCAAAAGACATTGCTACAACTAAATATGTTCCCAAACACACCAAAAAGTGGGTAGATTCACAAATAGTTATAGGAACTATGAAAACGTTCTTCTGGTGTGAAATCACTCTAATGCTGTGCTTACCATGGTGAGGTCATGTCCAAGAGAGAACAGGAAGGGCTTCTCCTGTACAACACTATCTTGCCAACTGCGATCGGATACCAGGCCGATGAACCAGTTTTTATGGTAATCCTGCAAAGTTGTGTATAGCTCATCCAGACTCTCTACTGGACCAAGAGATGCCTGGTCTACCAATAGTTTTACGCTGTACCTGCAAACACATACAGAGAGAAACAACAGATGTAATATTTTAGGAAATGTATCTGATATTAGGATTGAATAAGTGAAAGGGTTCTTGTCCATTACCTGAAAGCTCTGAGAGTAAGCTGATGCAGCTCTTTATTGGCTCTGAGCCACTCAAGTCCCTCAGTCCAGGGGCCGTCCCCACAGTACAGCCTGAACAGCAGATTTGGGCTAAAGACCTGAGCATCTGCCCCTAGCGCCACACAGCATGATAGCACCACCTGGATATAAAGCTCTTGCAAGGCACGGTCCTCCTGTAAACCCTGCGTCACCTGCTCAAAGTCTCCTTCCCCCAAACTCTCCACCACCAGCTGGGATAAACAGAAGCAGAACCAGGCCTCTGGAAAGCAGGGTCGCAGAACCTGGAGTTTAGAGGAAGCCAAGTTGGTGGTTTGCCAGTCTGCGGGCAGAGAGAAGAGCTCTGAGTGAGGGCTGGTGAAGTGGAGAGGCTGGGAGTTGGTCAGGATAGTTGTCGAAGTAGGTGCAGGAATGTTTTCTTTCCCTTTATCTACGATGGGCAGGCCAAGTCCCAAACCCAGACCCAGAGGTCTAAGGGTGGGTAGAGAAGACAGAGCCATGCTCTCATACAGGCTGTGAATTTCGACAGAACCTGGAAGAGACACACCCAGCCCTAACTCTGTCTGCGCTTCATCTGTCCGCACCATCATTCTCATCGGCCGTCGCACAGGGACTGGACCAAACAGATCGTCCTCATCTGACCAATCAGCAAAGGACGAGAGGCTGGAGCTGTCCAGACCCCTCAAGTGAGAGGATGAGGAGGATTCAGGGCGCACTTGAGTCTCCACTTTAATCACAGCTGGACCTGCCTCTGAGGGCACAGGATGCTGGGAGCTTTGTGACTTACGTCCAGAGGTCTGTAAAGACTGACCTTTAGTTCGCTGAGCACCACATGTGATTTCCTGTACACAGTAACGCAATAAAATCCAGACAAGTGTTTTGAGGAAGTCAGAGTTTAGCTGACGCAGGTGGTCAGGTGAGTCAATAATTCCTGTTAGAACGTTCTGGGCATCAGAGTAAACCTTGACGGGCAACAGAGAGCAGGGGGTAAGAGCGTTACCCCAGTTAGGGTTCAATAGTCTGAAACACTGGCCTGGCCGCTCCACGTGATCAAACGCTCCTTCAAAAACCTCATCCACACGCCGAGCTTCCACTGTGTGGCACGATGTCTCCTGTAGTTCCAGACCCTGAGGTGAAAAATGTCAACCAGTAAGAAATTAGAAGGTGTTTATTTATTTCAGAGCAAAGGTATAAAGCAAGTATACCTTAATGTTGACTGTGCAATAGCCATAGCCCTTTTCTAGAATCGAGATCCACAGAAGACGACCCTGAAAGCGGCCAAGGTAATGAGACCCTGGAGTGCAGGATCCTGCAACCAGTTACAAAAACAGTTTATAATAAAGCATAAAAGTGCTGTATAAATATTACCAAAAACTATAGAATACAGAAGACATGTCACTCGTATCTTTTTGAATGGGAAAAAGTGTAACGGTCAATATGGTGAATAAAGCCCCGTCTACTGAAACAGGATCCAATCAGTGATCGCTATATGGCGAATAAATCCCACCTTCTAGCACAGGACCAATCATCGATCACTATAGACTGACGATACTTGGACCAGATATGAGTTTCTGCAGATTTTGTGTGATTTGGACGTTTAGAAATGAAACTAAAGACACAGTTGTTGTTTAATTATATTGGTGATTCCTAATGGGAAATTCAATGGTCAGCTTGGCAAGCAGTTTTGGAGAATTTGATGTTTTCCCATTCAGACAGAATGCCCGAGAGGTGTTTCAAAGATGGCCGCCGAGTGAAATGACTTGCCTTAAATGGACTTTGATATTACCATGGCTATACATTTATCAACACAATTTAGTATGAAGATTTTAAACAAAGGTACTGGTTACACTAGTGCATTTTTGTTTTAAAAAGCATACTTTTTTTGTTACGCCTGGCATTTAGACCCCATTTTAGTTTAGAAATAAAATGGTGTTCTGTTTCAGTACAGACAAACTGAAATAAACTTTTGAAAATGAAGGCGCAGCTTTACACAATTGCTCTCTGACTGGTCTTCTGGAATACTACATATTGTTTCCTGATTCATCAAGCCCCTCTCATATGTCAATTACACAACCGATAGACTGCAAATAGGGATGCCGGAAAAATATAAGCATGCACAGTGAGTCTGAATGGTCACGTATCATATGTTTTAAGGCTGATTTATACTTCTGCGCCGTCAAGCCCATGCGTATGTTACGGCGCAGCCTACGCGTGGATGCATAGCCCTCGCTGTGGCCTTCGGCGATGCTGACCTCTCAAAAAATGTAACTACATGTCGCAACGATGCATAGCGCAAGCTCTGTTATTGGTTGGTTTTGTAGCGCAGACGAGTGTGGGTGGAGGTGAGAGTCGCGCGAGCCCGATGCAGCGAGTGTTTACATGTGTATCGTCCCGTGAAGGAGCTCCGGATGGAGACTGTTGTTTTGTGTTTACCTTATGATTAAAATTGTTGCACGTCCGCCGATTCCAGCCTCAAAATGAGCGAGTCTGAGCCACTTGTACATTAAGGTAGCGTTTAGAAAAAACAAAACACCAGCAAAGAAACTCGACACAGAGGAACATAAACATCTACTGCCAGCTAGTGTTTCGGAAGTGTTATTGCAGAGCAACAGAAACAGTGCACAGAAGTATAAATGCACGGCTATGCGCGTTGCATGCGCTGTGGGTCATGCCAATCACTCAACGCAGAAGTAAAAACCAGGCTTTAGACTGTGTAGTGTGGATGGAAATGTTTTTTTTTTTAACCTAAATAAAATGGCAGTTGGCAACCCAGTGGCGCAGTAGGTAGTGCTGTTGCCTCACAGCAAGAACGTCGCTGGGTCGCAGGTTCGAACCTCGGCTGGGCTGGGTCAGTTGGCGTTTCTGTGTGGAGTTTGCATGTTCTCCCTGGGTTCGCGTGGGTTTCCTCCGGGTGCTCCGGTTTCCCCCACAGTCCAAAGACATGCAGTACAGGTGAATTGGGTAAGCTAAATTGTCCATAGTGTATGAGTGTGAATGTGTGTGTGGAAGTTCCCAGAGATGGGTTGCGGCTGGAAGGGCATCCGCTGCGTAAAATCGTGCTGGATAAGTTGGCGGTTCATTCCGCTGTGGTGACCCCGCAAGGGACAAAGCCGACAAGAAAATGAATGAATGAATGAAAATGGCAGTTCAGATACACTTTTTAGTAGGTAGGTCTCACTCACCAAATGCACCATTAGCAAGTGCAGGTCTAATAGCTGATGCCAGCCTTTTGCAGAGCTGCTGGTAATACACAGAATCTGGGCAAGGGCAGGCAGTGCCAGGAGTGCCTGGCCATGAGCGCAGCGGCCTGGGGAAGCCCACCAGGAACACCGGTAGTGTGAATAGTGGAAGGAGAGGGGCAGAGAGAAGAGCAGAGAGAGCCACGACGGCCAGTAGAAGTGGGCACAAAGCAGCATTGAGTGCCAGCAGAGTTCCTGCTGTCTGTCGACGCTGTTTACTCTCAGTCCAGGATGTGATCAACACCGTAAGAGCAAAATTCAGCTTACATACAAACTGTGAGACACGATTCACAACCAGAGAGACCTGCCAGAAAAGTGGATCGACACAAAAAATGTGATTAATACTTTGCAGGGATGTTTGTGTAAAGTAAACAAATTGTTATGTTTGCCTCTCACCAATATCAGCTGTACTGTAGTGCCCAGCTCATGCCAGTGTGCAACTCTGTGTCCCCCTGCAAGTTTGATGATCACCACCAACACCATCTGCAGCAGAGCCGCCTCAGAGCTCTGCCACACCTGTAGCACAAAAGTCAAGGGTAAAAAATTTTTTTTTTTAATTAATTAATAAAATATTTTTGTGAAACCTGCTAATAATGCTTTAAGACATTATTAAGACATAAAATCTCATACCATCCTGAATGCCCGAGTGAAGCCAATGGCAAGAGAGGCTGTGTGCATCTTCCCTAAAGATTCATCCACGGACAAGAACGCAATCATCGTCAACGGACTTACTGTGAAATCAAATATGAACGTTCACATTAAATGACACATATAAAAACATTATTAACAGTATTTAAAGATTAAGTGACTGTAAAATGATGTCAAAGAACACATTTTAAATCAGGACAAAATGCGCATGCACGCAATAAAATTTTCGAAATTACCACTTCTTACAAATAGCAAAAGTTTTGTCGCCTATCCAAGTTTTAGGAACAACAAATAATAACTTGAACTTCTAGCTGATCATTTGGTATCAGATGTGGCTTATATTAAAGGCAAAGGCCTCTAGATTACGCTAATTGTACCAAAATAAAATATGACCATGCCTTGATTTTTAATTTTTTAATTAGGACAGTGAGGTCTGATTTTGCTTAGACAAAAGTCTTGTCACTTAACAGAAATAATGTACAGTATAGAATATAAAGTCATGGGGCAGTGGAAAAAGAATTAATATTGTGTTTGACTCCCATGATCTTGGAGGACTGCATCCATACATCTCTGCAAGGACTCAAATAACTTATTAATAAAGTCACCTGGAATGACAAAGAAAGCATTCTTGCAAGACTCTCATCAAGATTCTGTGGATTCATCTTTAATGCCACCTTCATCTCACCACAGACATCCTTAATAATGTTCATATCTGGTGACTGAGCTGGCCAGTCCTGGAGCACATTGACCCTTCTTTGCTTTCAGGAACTTCGATGTGGAGGCTGAAGTATGAAGAGCGCTATCCTGCTGAAGAATTTGCCCTCTCCTGTGGTTTGTAATGTAATAGGCAGCAAAAATGTCTTGATACCTCCTTCTGTTGATGTTGCTATCCACTCTGCAGATCTCTCGCATGCCCCCATTTTAAATGGAACCCAAAATCATGATTTTACCTTCACCAAACTTGACTGATTTCTATGAGAATCTTGGGGTCATGCGGGTTCCAGTAGGTCTTCTGCAGTATTTGTGATGATTGGTATGCAGTTCAACAGATAATTCATCAGAAAACATTTCATCAACCTTCTGCCACTTTTCTAAATTATCAACTAGAAGTCAAGTTATTATTTGTTGCTCCTACAACTGGGATCGACGACAAGACTTTGTCAGGTAGTGTACTAATAACAGATAACAAATTAGAAATTAATATACCACACATCCCTATGTACACTGTAAAAATTCTGGTTTACACACAATTGATTTGAGTTGGGACAACATGAAGGAATGAAGTTAACTTATTAGTTTTTACAAATTTAAGTGGATTGAACAAAACAATTAAGTTGTCCCCCCCAAAAAAAAAACTCAAGAATTGTGTTGTTTCAGCTAATCTTAATTAGTTTGAACAAATAGAAATACTATTATTCCCCGTCAACATCTCACTCCAACAGAACATACTGACAAGCTGAGCAAATCTCTGACAGACACAAATGATTGTTTGATTGGTACAGTGTTGCGTTTTTTTTACCAAGGTTTAATAGGATCCTCCGAATGATCCCTGCAACACGCAGGCCACGGGTTTTCCTCCTGAAAGCCTGTGCGGTTGTGACCCGTTTGGGGTAGAGTGGGTTGAGCATGACTCCTCCAATAACGCAAGCCCCCTGAAGCTCTCTCAGCAGACGGGTGAAAAGAAACAGAGCAATAAGAAGCCAGCCGAGCACCTCCTGTGGGTTTGGAGGAACCACACTGGAAGACTCCCAGTTCTCTACCAAGTTCGTATTCAATGTTAGATTCCCTGAGTTGACGAGGTACAGCTGATGAAGGAGTCCAGCCTCGGTCAAGGCTCCTATTATGAGGAGAAGGGAAAGAGGAAGCCCCCACCAGCCCAGTCCCAGGGTCTGAGAGACCCCCTTCACCAGCACCAGCAGCTGGGTCAGGTCCTGGCTGAGGAGGAAACCCGTGGCCACGGTGAACAGAACCACACCAAGTGAAGAGGGAATGAAGTAGGTGCAGATGGCAACACACACTGATGACAAAAACATCACTAAGAGCCTGATGGAGGAAACATAAAGCAAAAGGGATCATGGTTATAGGAGTCACATTACAAAATTACATAAAAAATGTGTAAATTTGTGTCTAAAGAAAATGTCTCTTGTGTGGGATTGCTTTTATTTAGGTGACAAAGGCAAAACTGCAGTTAGTATTTGAAGACAAAATATGAGAATATGAGACAAAAAAAATTACTGTTTTTAATTTTGTCAATGTTCATGTTAATAAATAAAAATTATTAATAATAAATAAAAAAATTAGAAATAAAAAAATAGTTAAAAACATTTATTTGAGTTTGTTTTCTATTTCTGTAGTTACTCTGAAACAACTTAGATAAATTGACTAAATAAGGTGTTTAATTGAATTTAGTTCAAAATTGTGGGATGAATTAAACCCTTTAACTTCCACTCAAAAATATCTCACCAGTGTCTCTGGTTAGACTGTGTTCCTGACACACTCTAAGCAAATGTGGAGTTTTTTGTTTTAACCTGTGGATATAAGGTCAACCAGGCAGGTACTAAACTATTAGAACCACTACTGGAAGATGACTGAATAATCAGCTATTTAAAACAAAGCATTGGTGCATCTCTTATACTATGAATATTACATATTTATATAAATGTTGCTCTTAGCAGCATGGGCAGAATTTTTATTTTCATTATCAGTATACAAATATAATGCATTACCTTTTTTCTTTTCCTTATTACTTACAAGCGTAGATCAACCTTCCATGACTGTGACGTTCTGTGGAGAATCTAACATCTGATTTTAGAAACCTAAGTACCAGTGAGAGAAGTGTTCACCTGATGTTGGTGGACATGGCCGATCCACCCAGACCATACACCAAGATCTGCTCCATAGCCCAAAGCAGAAGAGCGTCCAGTGGAGAGAGCATTCCCAAAGCCCAGAGTACTGGCAGAGCCACAAACAGCACATGAAGCACCTGAGATGCAACCTGCAGTTCCACCACACCAGAACCTGAAAACCTGAGAGGAGAGAGATTGAGATCCGCCGGATGAGAAGACATTCATACTCAGACCTTGCATATGTCAATAAGTTTAGAAACAATAACAAAACACTCAAATTGTCACAAGATTTAAATTTCTTAAAAAATAAAGCCATTTACTGAAGAACATCATAATCCATTTATAATAAGACTTGTTATTATGCACAATGCCAGATTTTGCTTGTAAGCTCGCATCATTCGGCATACAAGTCACTAGCTTCGATGGCTTTTTTGGCTTGGTAACTATTAATAAAATTAAAATAAATCTAAATATAATTAATACATATGATAACCTGAATAAATTTCTTTGATCAACTGTGACACTCACTGACTGGTGTAATGGCTACTGAAATTTCAGCTCTTCACGCAAGTAATATTAATAATAAATAATATTTTAACATATTTTAAATCAAGCAGTGATTTAAAGGACGAGAGGCTGAGCTGGGCAATTCATGGAAAAGTAGCCGAAATCGACATTCAGAACCTATAATCGATCTAATTTTTCCAGGTCAATTTTTTCAATTACCTTCCCTACTGTCTGTGGAGTCACGTGACCCTGCTCTGTTAAGACTACTTTATACTTCTGTGTCAAACACACGTGTATGGTCTGGCGTAGCCTTCATGCGCATACCCATGTACCTCTCAAAAAATGTAACCACACGTGGCAAGTTTGCACTTCATTGACAATGAAGGAAAGCTGCGCCAGAGACGGCATATTTTCCATTACAATAAAATTATTATTTACATATATACAGGTGTTACAACATATATGTGTACAGAAGATTCAAGAAATGCACTGTTTAAAACATTATTTACAGGACATACATTCATATACATCCATACATCCACATACATACAGTTATTTTTTTAGAAGAGATGCTGCTTATTTTCTACTTTTATATAAAAAATTTAACATTGAAAATAATTCATTTTGTTTCCAAAAGTGCAAGTTATTTATTTTCACTTATTATTAAGAAAAAAGTGACTGTTTGTTTTAGGCAATGTGTGTTTTAATTTCAGTTGTTCAACATTGATGTTCACTAAATAATCATAGATAGCACATAGTGTGTGTTTCCTTCAATTATTTTAAAATCAAGTAATGCACCCTTCATTCAAAATCTCTCACTTGTAATATGAGCATATTTACTGTACAAAACTTGTTAAATAAATCAATAATATAATCGTTCATTAATCAAAATCTATTTAAAATGTTCAGTTAATCAAGATTTTGATTTTATGCCAAATCGCCCAGCCCTATTGAATAGTATTCATTTACACAAGGTTACTGCTTTTATTATAGATTTTCAAATGAATGTAGCCTTAGTGAGTAAAAACAATAAACAAAAAATCTCTAAATTAATAATTTATGTATACGTACTATTTATGTAAAGTATTAAAAAGTACAATTATTTAAAGCAGTAATCTACATATACAAACATTTTCAACAACAGTTTTCCATTAACTTTTATTTTGTAGACATGGGACGATAACCGTTTTCAAGGTATACCACAGTTTGGAAAAGTCAAGGTTTTAAAACCGCCAGTTTTTTCTGTTATACCGTTCCTATGGTACATGTAATATTTATTTATTAATATTATTTTATTTAGTTTTTAAAAAGTTTTTTAGGACAACAATATCTCCAGCAGAAAAGATATCCAAAGATGCCATTTTATGTTTTTGAAACTAATGAAGATAGCAGAAGTCAATGATTCATTTGAATTATTTTGCCTGACATTTTTACTGTTCCAAAACATTTGAAATGTTTCTCAAAATAAAATACTCTGTATGTACTGCATTTGAAACTGAATTTATTACTTGACCAATAGAAAAGTACGTTCTATACAGTATGAATGTGAGAAGTATGAATAGAGCTCAGACGTACTACGGGTGCCATTTTGTCACCATCATGTGACATACCCGATTCAGTCCCATTCATGAATTCTCTTGCGGTGCATCATGGGATAGCATAGCATTCATCGGATGCACACTTCAGAATCTCACCAGAAGTAGTACGCCATCCGGGTACTTCTTGCATACTGTTTTTCGAATTCTACGCATTCAGACATGCTACTTAGCTTGCATACTGTTTTTAGCGTACTATACAGTATCTAAGTATGTGATTTGGGACGCAGACATTGTGTTCAAAGCAAAAAAAGTTTTTGTTTTTTACCCAGAAATTAAAAAAGAATGTATTTTATAGCCGTAATCACAATACATATATATAAAAAAAAATTATTTTATGGAAACCAGCTTATTTATCATCGCCCTTCCCACTATCCTTCATCAGTGATGAACTTTGGGATTTATACCTTAGAGCCAGATCCACGGCGATGAAGGCAAGTATGTACATGGGCCTGTTGAGCGGTGTGATCTCATACGTGTCCTGTGGCTGAAATGTGGCCGTTTCGGTAGCTGTGTTCACGATGAGCGAATACTCCCCGATACAGACCGTCACCCAGCTCAGAGCAAACAAAGACACAACGGCACCCAATCCTGCGCCCGTGTGCCCATACAAACTGCTCAGTCTGTGCGGCAGCAGGTACCATGTTGACAACCCACAGAGAGCTCCAGCAAGACACGTGTGCAAAACTACATTACCTATAAACCTCTTCCCAGGCACCACAAATCGTACCGTCTCAGGGGCCACGCAGTGAGTAAACTCCACCTCTTCCTCATCTGCCAGGATATTATTGGCAGCAGGCAGTCTTTGTACCACTCCGGTCCTACGTGCCATGCATCGTGCCATTCCCTGAACGATGGCACCGACTCCCAGCATGAGCGCACCAGAAACAATGCCCGCAAAGGCTTCGTCCAGCACCCTCAGCTGGTACAGGAGGGTCCCGATGCCTCCCAATAACCATGGTGTCAGGAATAACACCAGCTGGTGCACATAGACATATGGTGGGGCACAGTAGCCGAGTTTCAGCCTTGGTCCCCCCAGGACAGTCTGAGGGAAACGCTTCCAGAAGAACTCCTGTTTGTAGTCGTTGAGCAGGGGCACATCAGGCCCCATGATGATGAACGCAGCAGCGCAGGAGGAACAGACTCAGTCATCTCCTCCCAGAGGCTCCACAACATATACACATGCCCCGCTGACACTGCGTCACTGGAAACACACACAAATAAAGCACAATATTATAATGTACATGTGGTAATTTCTTTTATGAATTATTTATGAAGTATTTTTGCATTCGAAAAATAAGATAATTTGAAATAAAAATCAAAAATATATTATGTAATACAAAATAAATAATAATATTTGAGATGAGATCCGTTCAGTACAAATCTCCTCAATCGCAGCAAAAGTTATATATGCACACAATTAAATTATAGTGATCTGGAACATACACTCACCGGGCACTTCATTAGGTCCAAGTGCTTGTTAACGCAAATTTCTAATCAGTCAAATAAATGCATTTAGGCATGTAGACATTGTTAAGACAACCTGCTGCAGTTAATCCGAGCATCAGAATGGGGAAGAAAGGTGATTTAAGTGACTTTGAACGTGGCATGGTTGTTGGTGCCAGACAGGCTGGTCTGAGTGTTTAAGAAACTGCTGATCTACTGGGATTTTCACGCACAACCTTCTCTATGGTTTACAGAGAATGGTCCGAAAAGGAAAAAATATCCACTGAGCTTCGATTTCTGCTGCAACATTCGGTTGGTAGGGTCAGAATTTGGCGTCAACAACATGACTGCATGTCCATCCCTTTATGACCACAGTGTATCTTCTGATGGCTACTTCCAGCAAGATAACACGCCATATCATAAAGCGCGAATCATCTCAGACTGGTTTCTTAAACATGACAATGAGTTCACTGTACTCAAATGGCCTCCACAGTCACCAGATCTCAATCCAATAAAGCACTTTGGGATGTGGTGGAACAGGAGATTTGCATCATGGATGTGAAGCTGACAAATCTGCAGCAACTGTGTCATGCTATCATGTCAATATGGACAAAATATCTGAGGAATTTACCTTGTTGAATGTATGCCACGATGGATTAAGGCAGCTCTGAAGGCAAAAGGAGGTCCAACCTGGAACTAGTAAGGTGTACCTAATAAAGTGGCTGGTGAGTGTAAATTAATACAGTCAGTTATGTGTATCACTACATTGGATCCGTGCAATAGAGCTTAAAGTGAGAGCAGCCACTACTTTTTAATGTAATTAAACAATAAAAGACAGAAGAAAAAAACCCCGGTATTAAACTGTTCAATTAAAAGAAATAAATGTCTGCTAATAAGAATGAATGCATCTGAGGTAGGACTGGGCGATATGGCAAAAATGCAATCTCGATAATTCTTTTCCATATTGAACAATAACGATATACATTTCAATATCAGTTGTTTAATGCTTCCAGATTTAAAAGAGTACCCCAACAATTACTGAAGCCACAAAAAATAGAGGGTCCATTAAAAAGCATAACCTATTTTCGGTGGCCGAAATTATTTGGCAGCCGATAATTCGGTGCATCTCTATTATCAACACACTTCTAGATTCCCATTGTTGCACGTTTCTGCTGTGTGATTGACTTTTAGATCAATATAGAGTAGGGCTGCTCGATTTTTTCGTTTAATTCGAATTTACGTTTTAAGACGATTTTATTTTTTATAAAATCGAGGAATCGCGATTTTTAATAAAAATATTAAAGCCGCTTTTCCACTGTCGTGCCAAACCGTTCTAAACTGTTAGACAACGGTGCTGAATTGTGCTGATTCTGTGTGTTGACGTCGCGGCTCTGTTGATGAGCTACCACAGCTGGCTCAGCGGAAGCGCGCCAGGGCGGACTGGCCATTGGGAGCACCAGGACATTTTCCCGCTAGAGCAACAACAGCCCCGCTGCCAAGGCAACCGCAGTCAGCCAGCCAGCTTCGCTAATGTTTCCACGCGCGTCGTGCTGTTATTCGCGTCCCCGCAGCTGTCTGTCTCTCCCGCGCGAGCTGCAAGACGGGCGCGCGCGCGAGGAGAGGAGGTTCGACAGGCGGAGGTGTGGGCAACCAACTTAACTTTCTAGATCGCTTTCAGTCACTTTGGCCCGCGCACCCATCGCTCCACACACACAACGAGGAAATAATTGCACCTAATTCAAAGCCCAGACGGCTGGTTTTGTATATTATACCCGCGCACCACCTGAAGGATGGTTACGGCGTGTTGTAAATGTCGGTCACCGCAGAAAGTCAAATCTTTCTTAATTTGGACTTTTGCTTGAATTACGGAGTGGCACAGTAGCTGTCCAAGGTACTGTATGAATTAAATCATAACCCATATATGCACCAATAAACAAGTAAAATGAATGAATGAATAAAATAAATATGGATTCTTAAATGTCGGCAGTTTTTACTCCAAAAAATATCTATACGTATCGACAAATGTTTTATAAAAATAAATTGAGCAATTTACAACATTTCAGCTATAGACTGTTATACGGTTCAGTTAAATATAAGATAGACATTTAAATATAGATAGATATGAAACAGGTTTCTGTGGGTTGTTCACGGTGATCTTTAATATATACTGGGTGGTGTAGCTATGCACAAATATTTTCTAAAACGTCAAGCAGGAGTTTGTCTATAGCTCGTTAGTTATTTATGAAGAAAAAAAAAAAAATAAAATAACAAAAATAAAACTATAAAATTACAAAGATAAAAAGAGCAGCATTTTGCTAAATATATATCCTGATATGCCATGTGTTGTTTCATTCGTTTTTTTATATTTAACTTGATGCATTCGTTATTTAATGTTTGAATACTGAAATCGTTTAAATGGTTATATTTTACCATCAAAATGTAGTATATTTTATATCATTATCAACTTTTGATATAAAACCGCCGTGTTATTTAATTGATTGTTATGAAATAATTTAAGTGCTATATTTTTTATTAGTGAAAGTGCCCGCCCACTTTGACAAGGCCTGTCCAAATATATATTTCTGCCATGCCACTAATACAGATAAACTATTGTTGCAATATCATTGTTTATTTTTCTGTTATGTACAGAGATTTGAAATATTTATTTCCCCTCCAATCCTTTTCAGTCTTCACGTTACATTTTGGTCATTTTCTCTCCAAATAAAATTTGCCCAAAGCTGCACAACATATGACCTCTACATAAATACGGGTGCTGTGATTTCTATTGTAGCTATATTTAGCATCCCTATATGAGAGAGTGCCATAACCGTGTTTAGTCACACAGTTGCTTTTTCTCTTACAAGCAAGCATGAAAAAAAAAACTGTTTCGGCTTTTATTTAAATTTAAGTGAACAAGGTAAGCAGTTTACATTGCGATACCAAGGCCATTACTGATGCGGTTTGTATAGCGTTCCAAAGAGCTCTGTTGCAGCACGACAGTGGAAAATGAAAACGTATCCGTACTGTCTGGTCCGGTTTGTCATGGAATGGAACAGTTTAGCAAAAAGAATGATTCAGCACAATAGTGGAAAAGCAGCTCTAGATACATTATAATTGCACCAATGGCAGAATAATTAAGAGTTTATTCAAAAATTAAAAACATTTTTTGCCATATCGCCCAGCCCTAATATAGAGTAAAAAAGTCCAGAGCTTATCATTGTTTTTGACATAAATTTTATTGTGATTCAATACAATATTGTTTATCGGGCCAGCCCTAATCTCAGATAACTGTTCTCCGAGTTATATTCACAAAGATTTCACAAGATATTCACAAAGATTTTTTTTCTTTTTACACAAAACAAGAAAATGGGCAGGTTTTGTTACAATTTTAACACATTAAAATCTTTAAAGCTTTAACCCTCCTGTTGTCTTAGCGGTCAAAAATGACCAGGGTACCATTTTAACAGCAAAAAAAAAAAACTAAACAATGTTTTTTTTTAATTACCCCGACATTAGAAAGGAAAGGAATTATTTTCTATTTCTATATGTGTATGTCCTTGGTGTCAATTTTGACCCACCAAAACTATAAAACCATTTTCATACCACAAAAACTGGCACACATGCACACTACAACAAACACAGAAACACACAATAAGAATCTGCTGCTTTAACATTTATGAATACGGTTTAGCTAAGACATTTTACCCTTATGCAGGTTCTTTTAGCATTAGAAAATATGCCCTTTACTTTAGTCAAAAGCGAGTTTTACCCTCTGATTTTACATTGATGAAAAACTCCACACAGATGAGAGAAAACTAAACATTCACTTTGTAATGTTTGTAATAAAGATGAGATTGTTTCTTCATGAAAAATAGATTTGAGGATTGAAATTAAATTAAAAATAGCCCTAAAGAATTACCTATACTGACAAGTAAACTCATATTTTTACAGTAAATAATTTCCAATCCATTGTTCACCAAAATATGCATTTGAAATAGATCATTTCCAATATCACTTGGTGCTCAACGTTCACAAGAAACGGTGAATTTCACAATTTCATATAATTATTATACACATTTGTAAAAAGGTCAAAAAATAAATCACATCATGAAAGAATACAAATTATCAATCATCTAGGGAACTAGACTGGTAACATATTAGTAAACAATATAACATATTCATGTTTAGTGTTGTCTTAACAATAACCTGAAACCATATGTGTATTTTAACACTTGTTTCCTAGTTAAAGTTACCTGTTTGTTGACGTTACCCGAGCAAAATGACAAGCGGATACATGATTAGAGCCAAAATAAACACTGGAGTCAATCAGCACCAAACCAGCGACTTCACGGTTTTATCCTGTGAATTATGTGCTCTTAGCCTTTGATTTCTAAATATAATCCTCAGATTTGTGTTTTTAATGCAGGCATGCATGTTGATTTGTATCCTAGGATCTATTCATGCTAACACTGAAGCAGCTATGACAACAAGAGCCAAACATGAACATGACAACCGGTTTACAGTTCATTACAGTAACCAATCACACAGCTATTATATCTTAATTTAATATATCATCGTCTTGGTTTCCTCCAAACACAACAGATGAAGAACAGAGGCGATGAAGAGGCTATAAAGGTTAGCAAGGCTAGCGTTAGCAGCTCGTGTTTGGGTTTAGAAAGCGGTTTATTATTCCACTGGGCAGGAAAAGGAACTAAAACAGAGTTTCTTGTTTTTAACACCACATACCTCTAAATTAGAAGGTCTGGAAAGGTGCTGGCGGGCGAGTAGAGGGTTTGTGCGGGGATAAAGAGGACCCGTTATCCATCATCGCTCCTGCTTATGCCGCAGTTGTATAATGCGGCCTGAAGGGCGGCGCTAGACTGCATAACCGGTTACATGTGTACAATCCATTGTTCCTCACAAAAAAAGATAGCAACATTGCAAACAGTATGAATTTTGAACTTACAAAGTCAGAAAGCTATTTCTTGTCATGTGGTAGCATTTTTACATTTGTATTGTAACCTAAAGAGGCCTATTTACGTAGTAACCTATAAACTAATTCTTGTCAAGGAAGTTTAGGCTCAGATATACGATTTTATTTAATGTTTTCTGCTGGTCTTAATAGTCGCCTTTCATTTGCAAGTCACTTGGGAAGAAGACCTAATGATTTTAATCTCCGAGACTGATTGGGATCAATGTCTTTTATCTGTTCATGTTCTAGAAATTCTATACACAACCTTATTCAGTACAACGTATTACACAGACTTTACTACTAAAACTAAGCTTAGTGTATTCTATCCCTCTGTTTCACCCACATGCGTCTAATGTAAAGCTGCTGAGGATACTTTAGCACATCTTTTTTGGTCCTGTGTACAAATTCAGAGTTTTTGATTTGAAATATTTAGGTTCTTTGCTAAGGTTTACGATTGTGTTTTACTTCCTGACCCAATGATGGCAATTTTTGGTTGGTCAGACTTTCTGGAGACTCTCAACTTAAATGTAGTTACTTGTTCAGTATGGCAGGGAAGTGTTTCTGGAAGAAAAATGTTCGGCCTCTTTTTCTAAATGGATTCTTGGACTCAGCTCCACTTTACATTTGGAAAGAAGAAGATATACAACCTGTATGAACTCAGCAAAATTTGATAAAATGTCTTTTTTTTTCCTAACACAACGTTCATTTATTCATTTTTGGCTTAGTCCCTTTCTTATTCAGGGGTCACCACAGCAGAATGAACTGCCAACTTATCCAGCATATGTTTTTATGCAGCGGATGACCTTCCAGCCGGAACCCAACACTAAGAAACACCCATACACTTGCATTCACACGCATACAGAGCCAATGTAGCTTATTCAATTCACCTATAGCGCATGTCTGTGGAGAAAACCGGAGCACCCGGAGGAAACCCACGTGAACACAGGGAGCACATGCAAACTCCACACAGAAGCGCCAACTGACCCAGCTAAGGCTCGAACCAGAAACCTTCTTGCTGTAAGGCGATCATGCTACCCACTGCGCCACCGTGATGCCCCTAACACAACATGAAGGCTAATAATGTTTAATTTCTGAAGATTTGTGATTTTACATCTATTGCTGTGTCTGTTTGTAGGTCATGTATGTCTTGTGTGTCACAATTTTCCCCTTATTTGCACAGACTATTGTTACATGATGGGTTTGTCTGTCTGTTCTTTGTCTGCAAAAAGTATAATAAAAAAATACGTAAATCTGGAAACCTGTAACCACTGACTTCCATGTTTTCTATTCCTACTACTGAGTCAATGGTTATAGGTGTGTGTGTGTGTGTGTGTGTGTGTGTGTGTGTGTGTGTGTGTGTGTGTGTGTGTGTGTGTGTGTGTGTGTGTGTGTGTGTGTGTTCAACTAAAGAAAGAAATTCTTAAAGGCTTAAAACAATCTGAGGAGGTTGATCTTCATTTTTGGGTAAATCATTTAGTTGATGTGCAATATGGAGACGTTTTTTCCGTTTTATGATTATTTAACATAATAAAATTAGTTTTTAACATTTGTCTAAAAACGGTTTTTAAAATGTTTTTTTAGGTAGTTTTAAGATGTTTTTGTGAGCCAAAGTGAGCCAAAATTTAGTCATTATGTACTCACCCTTCACTTGTTTAAAACCTTTATGAGTTGCTCTCTTCTGTTAAACACAAAAGATTTTTGAAGAAAGCCGGAAACCTGTCTTCATTTACACATCTCCATTGTCCCGTATTTGCTTTTGTTTTAATAATAAAACCTGCTTCATTTTGATCACTTTCTCTTAAAACAAGACTTATTAATGACATTTTGCTTCTCCAGAATCACACACACACAAAAACATTTTTACAGTGTGATCGGAATGTATACAGTAAAAGCGATTTCCATTTTCTAATGTCGGGGAGCAGAGTTACTCAAACCTTATCGATGTAGTTATGTGTTGTATTTTCAAGCTCTTAGATGCTGCTGATACAATTCATTGACTGCTCCCTTTAAATTTACATTTAGAGAACATATTGACTTGTTCCATTCAAATTATTAAATAAAATGTTATTTTCTACTTGGTCTTAAAAAGGCCTTAAAAACCATCATAATACCTGCAGAAGCCATGTATTTACACAATGTCAAGAAAATGAAGAACTAAATTAGCAATTACATTCAAACTAAAAACGAAGAAATTTCTTTCTATGCTCACTTCATTGTAACATAAAAAGCGAATTATTTCTATCTTTTATATGCAGATTACATTTATTTATTTATTTACATACGCAAACATGACAAAATATTGCATTAATTCATTCATTCATTCATTTTCTTTTTGGCTTAGTCCCTTTATTAATCTGGGGTCGCCACAGTGGAATGAACCGCCAACTTATCCAACACGTTCTTACTCAGCGGATGCCCTTCCAGCCACAACCCACAACCCAGAAACATCCACACACACTCATTCACACTCATACACTACGGACAATTTAGCCTACCCAATTCACCTGTACCGCATGTCTTTGGACTGTGGGGGAAACCAGAGCACCCGGGGGAAACCCACACGAACGCAGGGAGAACATGCAAACTCCACACAGAAACGCCAACTGACCCAGCCGAGGCTCGAACCAGTGACCTTCTTGCTGTGAGGCGACAGCACTATCTATTGCGCCACTGCGTCACTGTATTGTATTAATATCCCGCAATAATATGATTCTAATAATTTGGAAACATTATGGAATCATGATCAGACAAAATGTCAAGAAATGAAGTAATCTGAAACCTGATTTTCAAATGAACCATTTTGTAAAAACTTTTATTATTATGGTGGCTTTACTACATAAACTTATTATTCTTCCGTTTTCTTCTTCTTCTTCTTCTTAGACTATTTTAAGAACGCATCTCCTCCTAGACCGTTCATACTACATCCACCAAACTAACTCCAAACCTCCGAACTATACTGAATTAAGTTGCTATATCTTTTCCAACTGATCCGACTTACTGTTTTCCGAAAACTGACCCGGAAAATTCGGAAAAGTCCCATTGACTCAACATTGGACCAAACTTTCTGACCTCATAACGTTGCTCCAGACTGTCATACAGACTTAAGTTTGGGCTCATTTAACTCAAACTACCAATCTGCCAATCGCTGATGACCTTTCAACTTTCAACCACTCAGTACATCTAAGCAACCGCCTAAAAATGCCTTAGCAACCACCTAGGACACCCTAGCAACCATATAGCAACACCTTAGTAACCACTCAGAACCCCCTAGCAACATCCTGGCAACCACTCAGAACACCCTAGCAATGCCTTAGCAACCACCTAGCAACCACTTAAAACACCTTAGCAACTGCCCAGCAACGCTTTAACAACCAATCAGAACACCCTGGCAACCACCTAGCAACACCTTAGCAACCACCTAGAACACCCTAGCAGCCACCTAGCAATGCCTTAGCAACCACTCAAAACAGCCAAGCAACTGCCTAGCAACACTTTAGCAACTACCTAGCAACCACTCAGAACACCCTAGCAATTGCCTAGCAACACCTTAGCATTCGCCAAGCAACGCCTTAACAACCACTCAGAACACCCTAGGAACCACCTAGCAACATCTTAGCAACCACATAAAACACCCTAGCAATGCTTTAGCAACTACACAGAACACCCTAGCAACCGCCTAGCAACACCTTAACAATTATCTTGAACATCTTAGCAACACCTTAGAACTATCTAGCAACCACTCAGAACACCTTAGCAACCGCCTAGCAACGCCTTAACCAGTTAAAACACCCTAGCAACACCTTAGCAATCACCTAGCAACCATTCAGAACACCCTAGCAACTGCCTAGCAACACCTTAGCAACCACTCAGAACACCCTAGCAATGCCTTAGCAACCATTCAGAACACCCTAGCAACCACTCAGAACCCCCTCTCAACTGCCTAGCAAGAAACATGCCAATCCATACTAGAAACATGCTGACAAATCTGCAGTTATCTATCTATGCCAACTGTTTCAAACGCCTTAAAAACTACTTCAATTATTTAAACTTTGAAACTACTTCGAGGCTTTCTCAAGCCACCACAAAGTTGGTCTACGAATTTTACTTTTTTTAGTTCTTTTTTAATATTATAACAGGTAAACAAATCTCTGATGTTTAGAATTGTAAAAGAAAGCATTTAATCTTTAATTTCCTTATAATTACCGGCAAATCTTAGAGCCAAAAAAGAACTCAAAAAGTAGCATCCCTACTGTGAAATGCTCAGGTGTATCTCTGTCCTCCTTCACAATACACTGCGTTCTGTTATTTCCACAGCAGGTCCGACATTAAATTCAACAGCATTCACTCCGGCCTTCCTTTCTCATTCTCCACACATTTTAATTTATCTTCTTTTATTCTGTCGGTTTTGGTTCTCTCTCTCCCCTTTTTTGTCCCGACCCCCCACCATTACACTGCAGAGGAAAACAGGAAGAGAATTACCTTGAGCTGTGATAACAGGTTTTTACTGAACACATTATGTGTGTGATTGCCTTTGAATTTCTCCAGCCATTGGATTTTCAGCTGTGCCGCTAAACTGCCCTCATAATACAGCCTACTGAAAATAAACACATCAGACTAAAACCTCTGCTCTCTTTTCAGTGTCACAGTCTGACACAAATCACTGTTTGCTAGAGCTGTAACGAGAACTATTTCACCCCAGAGTGGGCTTTTATGTCTTAGAGAAAAGCTGATGGCAAAACTCTGAACTGTGTGTATGTGTGTGTGAGATGCGTTTGTCCTAAAAAGAAAAACCAACACAAACGCTCGAATCCACCAGTATGTTAGTGAGTATAAAATATCAGGAGATGTTTTTTCCTCAGTGCTCATGTACAATCATGCAGACCGTGTTATTTTATCTTATTATATTTTAGATTTACGTAATTAGATTATACAATAATTGTATTATTGTGGGTAAACACTTACAGAATACTAACCAAACCTTAATAGAACAACAAAATAATTTAGTATGTACAGTACTGCAGATTGTATTGGTCTGTAAAAAACAATAACCTATTATTATTACAATAGTATTACTGATTAAAAAAAAATCATGACTTCTGTCTGTTTTCTATTGATTATTTTTCTAGTATACTTAAAACAAGGGACCATTAAAAAAATTTCAGACAAAATCTGGAAACTGAATGAATGAACAGGAAGATCACACTTAAGCAACAGTTTATACACACAGAAAATCTACCATGTTTAGGGTGAAGAAAAATGCTAAATGTATCAAACAGACAGTCTAGATGAGCCTTTCCTTTCATTTCATTATAATTACAAACAACTGGCAAATCTGACACATGATGCAAAAGACTCTACTTTTTTGGTATATTATAATATACACTCACCGGCCACTTTATTAGGTACACCTACTTGTACCGGGTTGAACCCCCTGACTTCAGAACTGCCTGAATCCTTTATAGCATAGATTCAACAAGGTACTGGAAATATTCCTCAGAGATTTTGGTCCATATTGACATGATAGAATCATGCAGTTGCTGCAGATTTGTCAGCTGCACATCCAAGATGCGAATCTCCCGTTCCACCACATCCCAAAGGTGCTCTATTGGATTGAGATCTAGTGACTGCGGAGGCTATTTGAGTACAGTGAACTCATTGTCATGTTCAAGAAACCAGTCTCCCGCTTTATGATATGTTGCGTTATTCTGCTGAAAGTAGCCATCAGAAGACGGGTCAGAAGACACTGGTCATAAAGGGATGGACATGGTCAGCAACAATACTCAGCTAGGCTGTGGCGTTGACACAATGCTCAATAGGTACTAATGGGCCCAAAGTGTGCCAAGAAAATATCCCCCACACCATTACACCACCACCAGCAGCCTGAACCGTTGATACAAGGCAATATGGATTCATGCTTTCATGTTGTTGATGCCAAATTCTGACCCTACCCTCCGAATGTCGCAGCAGGAATTGAGGCTGTGGCCTGTGTGAGTTGTAGCCTCAGTTTCCTGTACTCAGCTGACAGGAGTGGCATCCATTGTGGTCTTCTGTTGCTGTAACTCATCTGCCTCAAGGTTGGAGGTGTTGTGCATTCAGAGGTGCTGCCATGTGATCAGCTGATTAGACATTTGCGCTAACGAGCAATTGCACAGGTGCACCTAATAAAGGTGCCAGTGAGTGTACATATAGTATTATAATATTTTAAATGCGCTTGTCAGATACATTTGCATAAATCAGTCCTCTGAGACCCCTCAAAGGCCAAGTTTTGCAACTACAGTTAAATATATTTTTTTTAAAAATGTCTTGTATGAACTCTAATATATACAGTATATGCCTCTATACTGTTCATTAATTCATTGATTTATTAAAAGAATGGTCCCACTCAGAGACTCAAATATAAAATGCTAATTTAATATCATTGATACTGACATTTTAAATAAATACATATTGAGATCCAAAGTATAAGAATGTGAGAGCCTCAGTAAACAACAATACACAAGATCAAAGCTGAAACTCATGGCACACATATTTTTATAGCCCTGATGTTACAGAGGAGGAGGAGGAGGTGGTCTGGGTCCACTGTGACACTGATACCTGTAGAGAACATCAAGATTATTAACCACATCAAGGTCCATTCAATCAAATAAATATATATATAAATATATATATATATATATATATATATATATATATATATATATATATATATATATATATATATATATATATATATATATATATATATATATATATATATATATATATATATATATATGGTGACCACTGATTAATAAAGGGACTAAGCCGAAAAGAAAATGAATGAATAAATGAATGAATGAGTTTGTTATATATATTTTTGAGAGATGATATAGTTAAGTAATAAGACACAAGCAAAACAGCAGTTTTTCCTGAATATCAGCATGTAGATTTTTTACATTGATTTTATATAAAAGTTAATTAAACAAGTTAATAAAGAGTGAGTTACATTTTTCTGTATTTCAGTTTCTGAATGAATCTGTTTTAGACCAAATAAACAAGCCAGTGATCCATTCGTGAACACATTTAGCACAAATAGTTTAAATAAATTACTCATTAATACAGTGACTTGTTACCACCTACTGGGGGTTTTGGTGAGATAATGTTTAAAGTTTTAAAGTAGCCAGTCAAGTTAGAAGTTACCAACACAAAAACACACAAAAGTAATTTTTTTTGTCCATCTTACACACCTATTTTATTGTTATTGTCTCCTTGAAGTGAACCGGGCTTCATGCTTCAACTTTACATAAAGGTTTATGTGTGTGTGTGTGTGTGTGTGTGTGTGTGTGTGTGTGTGTGTGTGTGTGTGTGTGTGTGTGTGTGTGTGTGTGTGTGTGTGTGTGTGTGTGTGTGTGTGTGTGTGTGTGTGTGTGTGTGTGTGTGTGTGTGTGTGTGTGTGTGTGTGTGCGTGTGTGCGTGTTTACAGACCTGGTCTCAGGATCAGTGTTAGGCAAAGTAGACAGAACTCTGTATCCGCTTTGCTGCAGTGCTGTCATGTAGTGACTGGAAGATCCTCTAAACTGCCTGAAGTTAATGTCACTCTGAACTCCACGTAATAGAGAGGCAACTGCTCTCTGCTTCTTATCTGAAAACAAACAAAAATGTCTACTAGGCATCCAATTGTGTTTAAGGCGAAACACTGCAGGCAAAACCACTTTCTTCAGTCACTTCTCAATTTAAGTATTTGGGGCTTTTTGGCTTTTCATACAGTGTTTATTCATTCGGTGTAATGTAAAATAAATAAATAAATACACGTTTAGGTCTCCTAATTGTATCTTTGGGCCTGTAGATTTAAATTAACATACACAAAACATTATTGTAGATCAGGGGTGTCCAAACATTTATGTATGAAGGGCCAAAAATAGAATTGGTAGCCGTGGGCCAAAGATAAATATACCAAACTATTTTACATTAAAACTGCCATGGGTAATTTTATAATTAATTTTATAATATTACAAAATGAATAGAAAACATTAATCGTATTAACTAACGCAGTATCACTTTTTTAATGATAACTTACCGCAATGAAAACATAAACAATCACATTTATAAGACAGTGGAGTTCAATGCTGAATACACTACTGTAGTCAAGCAGAATCTGCCTTTGCCTTGATTTGCTCACCAAACTCTCTGCATTGTCCTCTATCCATCTTATGTACATTTTAAACTAAATCTGATTCATTTACACCATTAAAACATTTAATTTCAGATAGCTTTTTTGTACCTTAACAATAAAGCAAACAAATATAAGGTTACATTGGCATGGCGGGCTAAATCAAAGGTTACCATAGGCCAACTTTGGCCCACGGGCCCTAGTTTTAAAGGCCATTTTTAAAAGATTTTTTTTTCTCTGCATAAATCTCCACTTCAGCTGCACTTATACATACAATACTACAAACTTCACAGTTTCATATCTGAATTCGTATTTGTATTCTGAAGGTTTTTACAGGGGCATATGTTAATCCCCAATTTGTCTGATTAGTTAAAGCATTTTGTTCAACAAAAAATGTGAAAAGTAATTTTCTTTCAGTCTGTTTGCAGTATTTTCTGAACTATGGAGTGAGAAAAAAAAAAGAAGAATTCTAAACCTGACTTCATGCAGTGCTCAAATTTGTGAATTAGAAATGTATGCAAATTGACCCTACGCTAAGCCACACCCAAAAACCGCCACACACCAATCGTGGCTTAGCAACTGTAGCTACGCGCAGGAGGTCTGTCAAGCTTTCGAGCAAGGGAAACAATCCAAAGCGTTGTGCGATATTCCTGAGACATTCAGTGATAGACGGAAATAACTCACACACCTCTTACCCCTAAAAAACAAAAACTGTGTTTCCTACAAAAATACAAAGCAGGCTATGTTTCCCAGCTGTCTTTTTCTTTTTCGCTCGTTATTATGAGCACAGCTCCGTTTAAGCCCCCGCAATAGTAGTCATACTAATAGCAAACACATTTCCATCTGTTTCAAGCTACGAATATTTGAAATTTCATATCAACAGAGCAAAACAGAGATGTGATCACAATCTGAGCACTTGCGATCAATATACTTCACCCACAGCTGTTTTTCAGCCATTTATAACCCTCATGTCCATGTCAGAGCTACAATTCACTGATGTTTTTGTCTGTCTTTTAGAGATTTAGTCATTGGTGACGATGTTATAGCGGGTTAGTGTCTGCTTTTATATTTGGTGTCTGATTAATATTTGCTGGTAGGGGAAATCTATTTGTTTACTTCTGCTATTTATACTTTGATTTGAATTTCAATTTATTTATTTATTCCACTGAACTGCAAATTAGAATAGAAACTGTATAAAAAGCACAAAAACTTACTGACAGTTATAGGTACTGTACTGTGTTATGGGTCAATGATGCTAAAATTTGGCACAAATCCATCAATTTCCCCTTTCTGGCTGCTCTTTCTATGAATGAATTATGTAGAAGCACTGTCCATGCGTGTTTCCTCGTCGGTTAGTAATGCTATATTTCATTGCACAACAATTAGTCTATCAGGCTTTTTGGCTAAAAAAAGGGAAATCACCGTTTAATTTGTTATTATTAGATTATTTTTAAATTTCACCTCTCCTGCTGTGCATGAACTAAGCTGTTGAATGGTCAGCGTATGAGGCAGCTAGGCTAACCTAGCTTCAATTTTGATTAAATAATTTTCTAATCGGTTGCGTATTATGTCATGAATATACCCCAATGCATACTACAGTCCTTTTTTGTCTGGCTTTCTCAGATATCTCACCTGTTCGCCAAAAATGACTAATTATATCCCTGGAAATGTCTGACACTGGCACGTTGGTGGTTCATTCTGCTGTGGTAACGCCAATAAAGGGACTAGGCCAAAAAAGAAAATGAATGAATGAATGCTGAGCACTGTATGTTCAATAATGTTTAATCTAAACCAGGGATGTCAAACTCAATACCTGGAGGGTCACAGCCCTGCACAGTTTAGTTCCAACCCTAATTAAACACACCTGATCAAACAAATTGAGTCCTTCAGGCTTGTTTGAAACTTACCAGTAAGTGTGTTTGAAGCAGGGTTGGAACTAAACTGTGCAGGGATGCGGTCCTCCAGGAATTGAGTTTGACATCCCTGATCTAAACTGTGTGCTACTCTTAATGGAAACGGATCTGCAATTATGTTATAAAATGTGAAATTTTTAATTAAAAACAGAAAGATTATGAATGTTTGAGTGAAGGATAATGAGTAAATGACTAAAAAGGAGTGTGTGAAAGAGAAAGTAAGGAAGTGTGTGAGAGACCAAACAGGGTTAAATTAAAAGAAAATGACTGAATTAATTGATTAGCCCTATATTAGTATCTTTGATTTCATACATCTTCACATTCAAATGGGATGCAGAACCACCCCATCACATCCCTTACCACCCCATCACAATAAAAAATGTGATAGGGTGGTATGTGACAGGGTGGTAAAGTGCATCCAAAAATGACCGCAAATCTCCCATGTGGTCAAGTTTCTCACCTAGCATACATTCATTCAATCTGAAATTTGCTTTATAAATGTAAAAGAAATGTAATAAATAAGTTTACCCTATCTATTTTGCGTGACGGGGTGGTTGGGTTGAGCTTGACGGACCCTGTCTAACAAGAAAAAGCAACAAAACAAAAAAAATGTAAATGAATTTCTGTAATTTCCTGCTTTTAGTCTTGGAGGATGCAGGGGCCATATGATGTCAATTGTTTTTTGTGATGAAATTAAAAGCATTAAAAGTACATCATTTATAGATGAAACAAGTTAGTGTGACGGGGTGGTAAGTCAAACTGAGGGACGCACACAAATCATGAAATATTCACAAAAAAATATAAAATTTATAAAATAAATATATCTTATGGAAATAGAAACACACATAAATCTAAAAACAATAAAAATTTGGGAGGAAAAAAGTTATTTATTTGATGATATTTTCATACCTGTCAACCCTCCCTTTTTTCCCGGGATTCTCCCGTATTTTACAGTTCTATCCCGCTGTCATCCTGTAAAGGTATTTTCCCCTATTTCTCCCGTATTTTTTATCTTTCTGAGAAGAGCCGATCCTCCCTATTTGCAACCCATACCGCCGAACCACCAGGGGTCGCCCTTGTTCTTAAATGTGATTCGGTTCTGTGCTTTCATTTTATTTAGGCATGGAAACACTTTGGAATAAACATAAAAACGGCACGATTCATTTCCTTTTCATTACAGGCGCCATTGCCCCTAAGTAATCCTCAAAACAGTCAATTCAGATAAAGATGCATGACTGTCAGCTGATGCTCTCCATAGTGATAATAGACGCTGTTTCCCAAGCGGATTCTGTACGTACGCGATTTGATGCTGAGCTCAAGTGGACACTGGGTTTTGGGTGCGTTTAAACAGACATATACACATAATAATAATAATAATAATAATAATAATAATAATAATAATAATAATAATGGCGGTTCATTCCGCTATGGCGACCCCAGATTAATAAAGGGACTAAGCCGAAAAGAAAATAAATGAATGAATGAATAATAATAATAATAATAATAACAACATCTAGACATGTCGATCTTGTTGGGTTTTCTTTTAAACACAACAAATTTTGTCTTAAATGAGCATAAACAGTGAGGAAAACAGTCAAATACTTTCAATATAGATATATGAAGTTTTAAAGTGACAGCTCTGTAATTTAATGTAATCAAACCAAAAAAATCTAAATGAGAGATTCATTCGCTGCTCTTTAATCAGAATGTTTAAATTATACAGTGAAGAAAAGATGAGATTTGATAACTTGATTCTATTTCTTTATAATAGCTAATAGTTTTAATGAGCTGAACTCTTTGCTAATTTATTTGCAGCTGGAATTAATTACTTTAAGCTTTGGAAACACATTTTAGGACATTTTTGTGCTTCATGCAGCTCATCAAATGTTACGGACACAAATGGCACCCCTTTCATAGAATGACCCACATACTGTAATAGACGTGCCAGGCACAAAAGCTTGACAGGCGTAACAAAAGTAACTAAGGAGGGCGGGGCTTAGCGAAGGGTCAATTAGCATATATAATTAGCATGCAGAAAACTTGTAACACAAAAAGTTTGCAATTTGTAGTGTAATTAATCAACTGAAGAAGTATGGAGAGAACATTTGTCGATTACTTTTTTTTTACCTACAGTATATTTCACATACAGTGTGTGTCTGTATAAATTGTGTGTATACGTACATCTGCTGGTATCATGTGTGTCATCCTGCTGGTCAGGTACAAGTGTGTGCATTCCTGTACTTCTTAAAGGAGTCGGTCGCGTCACCATCGGTACTAAACCGGGTAATGTCATTTCACCACCTGAACTAGAACTCTTCACACACACACACACACACACGCACACACGCGCACACACACACACACACACACACACACACACACACACACACACACACACACACACACACACACACACACGGTAAATGTTTCTATTTACTCTGTAAGTTGTATATGATCAGTTCAGTTGATCTGGAGAGTAAGTGTGAGTTACCTGTGCTTCATTATTTAAAAGCTCTGCCCTGGTTCTTTCCTCCAGGCTGACGGTTACTCCATCCAGAACCTGCAGTGTGGACAGATGCAGTATCACTGGCGGCCTGTGCAGAGATCGCCGTGTCACCTGCAACATGGTAGTAATTATGGTTGGTTTGTTGTTCGGTCAGAAGCTCAGTGTGAAGTCTCTTCATGTAGAGCATTGATTGTGTGAGTTTGTGTGTGTGGGGGACTCACTGGGTTGCCCATTACAGACAGTTCTAGGAGGGAAGGCAGTGTCTCCAGTTTCTCCAGCTCTGAAATATCCTATAACACAAGATAAAAGCACTTTGGATGTATAACTGTGGAAAAAAATTGTGTCACCTTGAGAATTCTCAGTTTATAACGGTGCTCACTTTAACGTTATTTTTGCAGAATAACTGTGCTTATCACTGGGTGACAATCCGTTATAATACGCTGAAAGCATTATGTAAATAATATATATATATTATGTAATCAATATAACTTATCTCTAATATGACAACAAACTCTGTACCGCATTGGATGTCATTCCCTCACTGTAAATGCTAGCACTCCTGGTTTTTACTGCAACCTCGCTGCGCGTGCATCCTGAATGTTTACAAACATGGTAATTTGTATATTCTTTTGTTGTGGTCATCTACAAACAATATGTGGATGAATCAGACATTTTCTTACCCGTAGAAAAACTGACTAATGACTGATGATTTCCGGCATATCTGGAATCCTCCATGGGAGTTTTTAGAGAATGTATATTGAAAGATTATTTTTATTTATTTATTGTTAATTTTACCCTTAATAAAAGACTTGAATTACTAGCCGATAGACGATTGTAAAGTAGATGGCTATATTATTGTATATGATGACATGAGACACCTATACCACTGTTCTGTCATTGCAAATCTTTAAATAAATGTTTAAAAAAACAAATAAAATAAAATAAATAAATAAATAAACTTTTTATGTAAATTTAGACAACACATTTCCAACGGTAAACTTCAGAAGATTTTTTAAAATGAATATCCAGTTGAATAACCCTGATTTGTAATTACAAGTAATAAAACATTTCCAACAAATAAAATACAAACCAAGAGAAACTACAACGAATTGTAATTTTCTGAAAAATAAATAAATTTGTGCCCTAAATAAAAAAAAAGTGTTTTTTGTTTCCAATAAATGCTGTTCATTAAATTTTCTGTCCATCAAAAGCACCAAATCAGAATATTAGAAGTATTTCTGAGGAATCATGTGATGCTGATGACTGAAGTAATGATGTCATTACAGGAATAAATCATATTTTAAGTACACTAAAAAGAAACTAGTTATAGTTATAGTTAGCTTTAATTCAAATGTTTGCCTTTTGTGTTAATTTTACACATATAACAAATTTGATATATCGCTATTTTAACAGTTAACAGGTGAATTTTAGGAAATGTCAACATCAAGAAACTATCATGATATTTCTAATAAAAAAAAAAAATTAGATTTAGAAAAAATTATATATCAAGATGGATTCACATTTTTAAATTGATGTTGCTCCATACTACAATCTTACACACATAATTATACAGAGTGCACAACATAAATGAGTACACCCCATTTTGGACATTGTTATCCATTTCTCAGTGAATATAGGTAATATATATATATAATATATAATATAAGATTTATTAAACATATTTTAATTAAAATAATATTTTAGTCACCGAACATCTTTAGAAATGGAAAGATAATACATTTAAATCCATGCAAAATATTGGAAAAAAAATTGGAAATATAAAATTGTTGGGTAAATATCAGTGCTTTGCTATCTGAAAATGTATTTTACCAGTTTGTCATGTTAACTGCTTTGTTTACAGTATCAACAGATTTCAAATGCAAAAGACAGAAGAAAATGGGACTATACAATAAAACTAATTTTCAAGACTTAAAAAGGTCCGAATCCAAGAATGGTCAAATTGAAGATTTTGGTTAACATGAGATAAAGGAAAGGGCAAGTGAAAGAAAGATCACTGAGTGTCAAGAACACACACACGCAAACATTCACACACCTCTGACCTTCAATCAATGTAAATACTGCTTAATTGTGCCCTTGGGCTGCTGTGCGGCTGCAGTAATGGCTGTCTGTAATTACTCTATATTCAGAGGCAGGCAAAAGCCAGAGCTCTCACAGAGCCTAACAACACTAATACAAACACACTAAGTGACTGAATTACTGTAATTTAGTAATTACAGTAAAACTGCAGCCACACACACACACACATACGGATAGATAGGAATGGAGAGGTGAATAATAAAAGCAAACCTTCATACACACACTCTTACTGGGGTTGAGAATAACAGTGTTTCTGGGTAGATACTATATATATACTGCTAATGAAATCATGTGTAACTGTGACCTACAACACCTTAATATATTCTGTTGTTATACGAATAAATAATAGCTATGAGATGATGAACTATATCTGACAGACAATATGTGTATCTAAAAACATGATTCAACATTATTATTAATAAATGATAGAATAATAACATAATTTTGTCCTTTGTGGATATCTGGCGAGACCCAGGCCAAAACACTGTTTTAGCATGCACCAGTTTGAAGACTTTGGGGTGTTTCATATAGTTTTTCTGTCAGTCTAATGTAACGAAAACATACACATACACTTTTAAGGGTTTTCTTTATAGCACAGTATTGATTTGTGTCTGTAGATTTCACTTACAATGCATTGTAAAGTCCTTTTTTCTACTAAATTAGAATTTTAATCATGTCAATTGTTTGTAAATAATTTTCAAAACAATTTTTAAATAAATATTTTTAAAATATTTATATTCTGATGGTTTTTACTGGAACATGTTTAATTGCCTTGATTTTATATAATATTTTTTTTTTGTTATTCAAAAATTGTGAACATTTCTTCTGCCTGTTTTTTTTTTAAATAGAGTGAAAAAGCTTTCTTGGAGCTCAAGCAGCAGAGCATGGCATTAACAAAGCGACGGAAGTCTGATTGATTTACAGTTTTAAAAAGAACTGATAAACTGTGTACCTTGAATGCAACGTGAATGTCTGCTAAATGCATAAATGTAAATGTAAAAATAGAAAGATTCCCAAAATCCCCTCTGTAAAGACCTGTAAATCTAATGTCAAAAAAACAAAACAAGATTTTAAACATCTAATGTTAGAAATGTAATGCAAATTAGCACACATTTAATGAAACGCTACATCATTTGCATATTTAAGTGTCGTGAGAACTATTAGCTTTCACCTGATTGACTTAATGCTGTAGCCTTGTGTATGTGTTTAGTGTAGGTGTCATAGTGTACCTGTATTTTGTTCATGTCTAAGAAGAGTCTGCGCAGCCCTGTGAGCGGCTGCAGGTGGTTCAGTTCCCGGATGCGATTCTCTCTCAGGTGTAAATCCAGCAGAACTGCCTGCCCACAGAATGAGTTTTCACTCAAAGATTTAATTCGATTTCGATCCAGAACCAGCTCACGTAGCTTTTGTAAACCATCCAATCCATCCACCTGACTGATGTCATTCCCTAAGGGAAAGAGAGAAGACAATACCATATATACAGTTGAAGTCAGAATTATTAGCCCCCCTTTGAATTTTTTTTTTCTTTTTTAAATTTTTCCCAAATTATGTTTAACAGAGCAAGGAAATTTTACAGTATGTCTGATAATATTTTTTCTTCTGGAGAAAGTCTTATTTGAAGCAGTTTTTAATTTTTTTCAAAAACTTTTTAGGGTCAAAATTATTAGCCCTTTTAAGCAATTTTTTGCTTAACCATCGCCATACAATAACTAGCCTAATTACCCTGACCTGCCTAGTTAACCTAATTAAACTACTTAAGCCTTTAAATGTCACTTTAAGCTGTATAGAATTGTCTTGATAAATATCTAGTCAAATATTATTTATTGTCATCATGGCAAAGATAAAATAAATCAGTTATTAGAAATGAGTTATTAAAACTATAACATTTAGAAATGTGTTGAAAAATCTTCTCTCCGTTAAACAAAAATTGGGGGAAAAAATAAACAGGGGGGCAAATAATTCAGGGGGGGCTAATAATTCTGACTTCAGCTGTAGATATGTAGTATATATGCTACTGTTAAAAAGTTTGGGGTCTGTAATTTTTTTTACTGAAGAAAGATTTTTTATACTTGTTTTTCTTATGTTCACTAAGACTGCATTTATTTGAATTAATATTGAGTATTATTATTATTACATTCACAAAATAACTTCTTAAATTGTGTTGAATTGTCAGCATTGTTACTCCAGTCCTCAGTGTCACATGATCCCTCTGGAATTCTAATATACTGATTTTGTGCTCAATAAATATTTTATATTTATCAATGTTTATCAATAAAACATATTATCAGTGATCATTTTGTGACGCTTAATACACTGCAAAAAATGCTTTTCTTACTTCGATTTTTTCTTTCTTTTCTGTTAAGAATTCTTTTGTTTCTAGTCATATTAAAAAATTCAAAAAATTCTTAAATCAAGAAGCATTTTCTAGGCAAGCAAAAATATTGTCTTGTTTTAAGAAATATTATGCCAAAATTAAGTGAGTTTTTCCTTAAATCAAGCAAAATAATCTGCCAATGGGTTAAGCAAAATAATCTCATGTCAAAAGAAAAGATCTCAACAAAAATGTCAACATTTAATATTAAGTAAGTGCAGTTTATTTTTGTTGAAACTGTAATCTATGTTTTGCATGTCTATTTGCCATTTTATGATTCTTATAAATATTTACATTTCATTTTACAAACATTACCTCACCCTTATATATTTCTATTATTAAAGTAAAATGAAAGCCGACATCTTTTAATGTATCCTTTTTTGCTGAATGAAATTATTTTAAAAAATGATACTGAAAAAAATCCTTAACCCCAATATAATATATTATCATAGCCAATTAAATAGTTAATTGACCCTACGATATGAATATTTCCTTGCTCATATTTTTAAAGACACTGGGAAAAGCTGTGCATACCTTGTAGAAACAGAGCCCTGAGATTTGTCAGTCGGCTGATCTGTAGATTGATCAGATTAGATATGCCATTATGACCTAAATGCAAAACCTCCAAACTGGACATCAGAGGCTCTAGATTATCAGTTAATCCCTCCCTACAAACAATAAAAATGAAGCAAGTCAGACAAGGCAAATATGTAAATATGAAAAAGAACAGCCATGTACACAGTGCATTAACATTGTATACTTTACAAGCAGTCTGTAAATAAATGTGTCCGTCACTTCCAAAACATAGCAGCACAAGAAACTGTGAGTTTATACAGACATTCACTGATGTCAGAAAATGTCTCTGTTATATGTAACTGTGATGCTCCCTAGTGGTTAGACAAGAAACTACAGTATATTATCCCAATGGATTATGATGATGGAATGAAGTTTGTGTATGTGTGTGTACTGGCTTAAGTAGTTCATGACAATAAAAATTTGTGATATGACATTGGTATGACCTAGGTTTTACAATGTTGAGGTGGTTTTTGAGGACATGGCTTGTGTCTTTGTAATTCTAGACAATTTGAGGGTTGGATTTGGGGAAGGTTTTTACAGTATAAAATACATTACACTTATTCAGAGCCCTCATAAATGACTTATTCAGGAGTGTGCGTGCGTGCGTGTGTGTATGTATGTGTGTACCTGCTGGGTCTGCTGTTCTGTTGCCCATATCCGCTGGAACTAACTTTATGATAGAGAATCTGCTTGTTGCTCATGTGACTCTGAACTTTTTGACGTGGGAGAATCGACTCGACGTGGTTATAGTTTAAAGACAACACCTGCAGAAACGACAGAAAACATATGTAAATAAACATTCACCAGCCACGTTATTATGTACACCTGCTCATCTGTTCATTAACACAAGTATCAGCCAATCACATGGCAGCAGCTCAATGCATTTAACAATATCACAAAAACTGCCTTCTTTCATCTGAGAAATGTCGCTAAAATACGAAGTATGTTATCCATTTTAGATTCAGAAAAGCTAGTTCATGCTTTTATGACTTCTAGGCTGGATTACTGTAATGCTCTGTTCGCTGGTTGCCCAGTATCCTCTATTAACAAACTTCAGCTAGTACAAAATGCAGCTGCCAGAGTTCTTACCAGCTCTAGAAAATATGATCGCATCACCCTAATTTTATCCTCCTTACACTGGCTGCCTGTTAAGTTCTGTATTGATTAAAAAAATATTGCTTCTTACCTATAAAGCTTTAAATAATCTAGCTCCCGTTTATCTAACCAACCTGCAACCTTCTGTCTCGCTACAATCCAACCACCTCTTTAAGATCTCAAAACTCAGGGCTTCTGGTAGTACCTAGAATAGCAAAGTCGAGTAAAGGAGGTCGAGTCTTCACATTTATGGCTCCTTATCTCTGGAATAGCCTCCCTGATAATGTCCGAAGCTCAGACACACTCTCGCAGTTCAAAACTAGATTAAAGACCTAACTTTTTAGTAAAGCATACACTCAATGCATCACATAGCGGTATTATGCAAAAATGTGCTCCCCGCATCTTGTTTATATACACTATGAAAAGCAGCTACGCTAATTATTCTCTTTATTCTCTACTTCCACCTGGGGATACTCATCCCGAGGCCCCCAGAGATTATGCAGTGCCACTGATGCGATCCAAGACCTGTGAAGAGATGATCCCAAGGTTTCCACAATCCCGGACCAGGCCGTATCCTGAGCAGCTGCTGTTGTGGCCATGGAGGAGGCTTAACTTTGACGCACCATGTCTACTGATTTCTTGAACACAATATTAAGTTCACTACACTCAATTGGCCTCCACAGCAACTAATTTTCAATAGAGCACTTTTGGAATATGGTAGAACTGGAGATTCAAACCATGGATGTAAAAAAAAAATTAAAATCTGCAGTAAATGAGTGATATTGGACCAATTTTATCAATGTGCAATGTTTTCAGTACCTTTTTGAATCAACACCACAAAAAATAAGGCCTAATACAGTTCCAATGGCAATAGGTGACCTTAATAATGGAGTTAGTTATAGGCATAGTTAACCCCAAAATGAAAATTTACCCACTATTTACACCCTAAAGTAGTTCCTAACTTTTATGAGTTTCTTTTCGTCTGTTTAACACAAAAGAAGATATTTGGAAAAATGTTGGAAACCAGTAACCATTGACATCCAGGATAAAACAAATACCATGGAAGTCAATGGTTACAGGTTTCCAACATTCTTCAAAATATCTTCTTTGTGTTCAACACAAAATAGTTTGTAACAAGGGAAGGGTGAGTAAACTTTAAATAATGGGTAAATGATGACAGAATTTTCAGTTTTGAGTGAACTAGCACTTTAATATGTCAGTAGACAGTAAATTAGTCACATACTGTACCTTAATGTTGGGAAGAAAGATGAGACCGCTGAATGAGGTGAGGTTATTGTGTTCTAGATTAATACTGCGTAAATTACCAAACAAATCAGCAGGAGTGAGATCCACCATCCTAAAACAGGAAATTAAAAAATGTAACGAGTGATTGGTCAAGTTCAGTTGTGTTGTGCTTGTAAAAATTCTGATGGTGGTATTTTAATGAGAGATGAAGTAAACCTGATGGAGCTGGAGTGCAGGTTGAGTTCTGACAGGTCTCTGTAGTTGGTATGGCCTAGTTTCTCAGCCACCATATCTGCATTGAGTCGCCCTCCAAATACATCTTTAGCAGTTTCTGATTCACTCATTTCCTACGTACAATTGAAGTCAGAATTATTAGCCCCCTTTTGATTTTTTTTTCCTTTTTAAATATTTCCAAAATGATATTTAACAGAGCAAGAAATTTTTCACAGTATGTCTGATAATATTTTTTCTTCCCGAGAAAGTCTTATTTGTTTTATTTTGGCTAGAATAAAAGCCGTTTTTTATTTTTTGAAAAACATTTTAAGGTCAAAATTATTGGCCCCTTTTCGATAGTCTACAGAAAAAAACATCATTATACATGAACTTGCCTAATTACCCTAACCTGTCTAGTTAACCTAATTACCCTAGTTAAGCCTTTAAATGTGACTTTAAGCTGTATAGAAGTGTCTTGAAAAATATCTAGTCAAATAATATTTACTGTCATCATGGCAAAGATAAAAGAAATCAGTTATTAGAAATGAGTTATTAAAACTATTATGTTTAGAAATTTGTTAAAAAAAAAGCTTCTCTCCGTTAAACAGAAATGGGGAAAAAATAAACAAGAGGGCTAATAATTCTGACTTCAACTGTATATATAAAGGCACAGATATGTTTGCACTTGTGAAATGTAGACTACTCTTTATCATATACGGCACATTAAATTGACTGTAAAGACATTTATAACAAAACAACAGAAGCTTAGGGCCAAAAGGGTTAGCAAGTGAGCAGCACCTCATGGAACCATCAACAAATGTTACAAAATTTTTATTCATCACTCCTTACGAGTGGAATAATAATAATAATATTAATAATAATTATAATAATAACAAAAAAACATAACGATTAAATTATTTCTTAAGGATCACGTGACACTGAAGACTAAAGACTGCTGACAATTCATCTTTGACATTCAAGAATTGTGGTCTTAATAATGTAGTTAGTCATAGGGATAGTTAACCCCAAAATGAAAATGTATTCACTATTTACTCACCCTCAAGTAGTTCCAAATTTTTATGAGTTTCTTTTTTTAAGATATTTCGAAAAATGGAAACCGGTAACCATTGACAAAAAAAAATACTATGGTAGTCATTGGTTACAGGTTTCCAACATTGTTCAAAATATCTTCTTTTGCATTCATCAAAAAAAAAAAAGAAAAAAAAAATTGATTCAAGTGAAGGGTGAGTAAATAACGACCCTTTAAATGAGAGGTAAATGATGACATCATTTTCAGTTTTGAGTGAACTACCCCTTTAATGTAATAACAAAAAACATTCATTCATTCATTTATTTTCCTTCGGCTTGGTCACTTTTCAGGGGTCGCCACAGCGGAATGAACTGCCAATATATCCAGCATATGTTTTGCAAAGCGGATGCCCTTCCAGCTGCAACCCAGTACTCACACACATAATGTACACTACAGCCAATTTAGTTTATTCAATTCACCTATACCGCATGTCTTTGGCCTGTGGGAAAACACCCGAAGGAAACCGACGCGAACACTGCCAACTGCCAGTCGAGAACATGCCAACTCCACACAGAAATGCCAACTGACGCAGCCGAGATTCAAACCAGCGACCTTCTTGCTGTGAGGTGAGGTGGCAGTGTTAATCACTTTTAAAAATTTAAAAACATGTTAATAAAATTATTTCTTACGGATTATGTGACACTTAATAGGATATTTTAATATGTAATAATATTTCAAAACATTTTTGAGACTAATTATTCTTTTTATTGTAGTATCTAAACCCCAGAAGGAAAAGAAAGAAATTGTTCACTCAAAAGATGAAAGTGCCCTCAGCCTCATGTCCTTATTCAAAAAATAAAGCAGCTTAGACATTCTGCAAAATGTCTCATTTTGTGTTCAACGGAAAGATGAATACCTGATGACAGAACGCTCGTTTTTGGTAAACTTTTCCTTTAGGACACTACATACATATAAAAACAAATATTAAATATACGAAAACATCAGATCTATTTACCACAGCTGCTCCGTCCAGTGCTTTGAGAGATGGCAGGTGGAAAACCATGTAGATTCTGTAGTTCTCCAGTTTGTTCACTAGGGGATTCCCATATAGATCCAGAATAACTAAACTAGACAGTGCCTGAGAGAAAAAAAACCCATTGCATCATGACCACACTTTCACTTCCTACAGAACTTTACATTCTTAGCATCATGAATTTTGAACGAATGCTTTATAAGTTGTGCAGAACCATTCAAAATCTCCTGACCTTTAAATGGTATATGTCTCTCGTCGTGCTGACGTCATTGTTGCCGACGTACAGCTCAAATAAGGAGCGTGACCTTTGAAGTCCATGCAAAGAGGAAATAATGTTGTTTTCGACAGACAGGAAGTGAAGGTTTGGTAGCTGGTCCAAAACGTCTCCATCTAAACATTGTAGGTGATTGTTGTTGATGCTCAGACGCGTCAGACGAGGCATCGCACACAAGCCTACAACACACCAAACAAACAAGTGCAGTTTTAAACAGACATAATAAAAACTTAACAATAAAAGACACCTGTAAAATGAAAAAGAGAAAGCAGTACCTTCCAGTCTGCTGACACTGTTGTAGTTAAGGGAAAGTTCCTCCAGTAGGTGGCAGTGGTCCAGACCTTCAATTCTGGTTAATTCGTTATGGTCAAAAGAAGCCCAGCGTAGATTGACCAGCCGGTCTAGATTACTGATCCGGGTCAACCGCTGACTATCAAGATTCAGTGCTGTGATCTGATACCACAAGTATATCAGTTAAAGGGGCAGTTAAAACAACAACTTAAGGGACAACTTAAAATAAAAACAAATTGGTCTTCATTTATTCACCGTCGTATCATTCAAAAATCCATATTACTTTCACATATAAGCATTTTTTTTAAATAATCTAAATAAATGGGAAATGGTGTTATTGAGCTCCAAAAAATGTCAGAAAGCAAATAAAAATTTGTGATTTCTCAGTTTAACAAAGAACATGTACGTCTCTAATAAATCTTTGTCAAAAAATCAAACAGGTTTGAAACAGTCCCCTGATGATCTGCATTAATATAAAGTAGATCTGTAATCATTTACTTAGTGATCAAAGAAGAGAACACTTGACACATCTGGTTTAACTGGATTTATTATGTATGGGTTTAACTAAAATGGCTCTATAAAGGTCTAAAAAATATTTCTTCTAGCTTTCAGTAAAAATATTGTCACATTTTGTTTCAGAAAATTCCAGTTGGACAGAATAACAAACGCTTTCATTTGGCTGAAAATCACATTCTCCCAAATATTCATTCATTTTCCTTCGGCTTAGACCAGGGGTCGCCACAGCGGATTGAACCGCCAACTAATCCAGCGTATGTTTTACACAGTGGATGCCTTTCCAGCCACAACCCAGCAATGGGAAACACCCATACACTCTCGCATTCATACACATATAGTTGAGGTCAGAATTATTAACCCCCCTGATTTATTAGCACCCCTGTTTATTTTTTCCCTCAATTTCTGTTCAATCGAGAATAGATTTTCTCAACACATTTCTAACCATAATAGTTTTAATAACTCATCTCTAATAACTTATTTATCTTATCTTTGCCATGATGACAGTACATAATATTTTACTACATATTTTTCACGACACTTCTATACAACTTAAAATGACATTTAAAGGCTTAACTAGGTTAATTAGGCAGGTTAGGGTAATTAGGCAATTTATTGTATAACGATGGTTTGTTCTGTAGACTATCAAAAAAAATATAGCTTAAAGGGGCTAATAATTTTGACCTTAAAATGGTTTAAAAAATTAAAAACTGCTTTTATTCTAGCCGAAATAAAACAAATAAAACTTTATCCAGAAGAAAAAATATTATCAGACATACTGTGAAAATTTCCTTGCTCTGGTAAACATCATTTGGGAAATATTTAAAAAAGAAAAAAAAATTAAAGGGGGTTTAATAATTCTGATGTACACTAAATGTACACTACAGCCAATTTAGCTTTAGCAATTCAACTATACTGCATGCCTTTGGACTGTGGGGAAAACCAGAGTACCTGGAGGAAACCCACACGAACACGGGGAGAACATGCAAACTCCACACAGAAATGCCAACTGACCCAGCTGGGGCTTAAACCAGTCACCTTCTTGCTGTGAGGCGACAGTGCTAACCACTGAGCCACCGCACCACCCCTCCCCTAAATATTGATTTCTGAAATCATTAGTAATGCGTTGTCTAAAATGAATAAATCATGTCTGAAAACATGGCACATTTTTGTTATTTTATGGAAAAAAAGCTCCAAATGATAGCATTTTTATGACCAAGTTTGAAGTTTGAAATCAATTTTGAAGAAATATCATTAGCAGTTTACAGAATAAAACTACATTTACATTTTACTCAAACACATAACTATGAATCGTGAATACAGAGAAATGGAAAATTGTCGAGTGGTTTCTTTTATTTTTTTCCACAGCTGTTTATGCCATGTAATAGTGTTTATAATATTCATAAATGCAACAAAGAGCTGTGGTATTTGGACAGTATGAATAAACTCTGCTTCCAAAACCCCTTGCAGTGTGCTGCTTTCTGTTCCACCCATTAATAATAAACTTGCATACAGTGGGGGAAATAAGTATTGAACAAGTCACCATTTTTCTTAGAAAACATATTTCTATAGGTGCCGTTGACTTGAAATTTTACCCGAAGGATGGTACCAACCAAAGAAATCCATATATGCAAAGAAAACAAATCTAATTAGTTTACTAATTAGTTAAGTTATGTATAATAAAACGAAATGACACAGAGAAAAAGTATGAACACATGAAGAAAGGGAGGTGTAGAAAGGCAGGGAAAGCCCAGACTGCAGCTGAAATCTCTCAGTAGTTCTTCAGCAACCCTCTGCCCTTCCTCATTGTAAATTAATATTAGCAGCTTCAGTCCAACATCTACATTAGCAGGATGTTTTCAGCAAAGACAATGATCCAAAACACAGCCAAGGAAACTTTAAAATGCTTTCAGAGAAAGAAAATCAAGCTGTAGAATGGCCCAGCCAATCACCTGACTTGAATCCAGTAGGAAATACAAAATAAAGATCAGATTTGACAGACAAGAACAAGAGTTTTACACTCTGTTGAAGTCTGAAAAAACTCACACCTGAGCAATGCATGTGACTTCATTCTCCATATAATAGTCATCTTTAAGCTGCCATCACCAAAAAAGCCTTTTAAGTACTAAATACGTTTCAGTAGTTCAGTACTTTCTCTTTGTGTCATTTCATTGTTATTACACAACTAATTTTTCAGATTTTTTTAGTTTTGTTTTATTTTTATGTTTGTATTGTTTAGGTTTTTACCAAAATCTGGTTCAATTCCATGTCAACAGCTGCTTTAGAAATAATATTCTCAGAAAAAAACATAACGTGTTCAATGTTTGTCTTCCTGCTGTATATGAAATAATGATAATAAACACTCATGCTTTCCACATCCCCTAAGTTGAACTGTCATTATGTAAAAATGGTCCTGCCGGCCCAATTCATAAGCAGCCTACAGGCATTTCTTGATCCACCCTGGTTTGGACAGACATGAGTGTGAGTAAGTGATGGCAGAACTCTGGTTGACTTAACCTTTTCAAATGTGCATATGTGTGGGAGATTGTGATTTTATGTGTCATACTTTGCTGGTCCAGCCTGACTCAAGCTCCTGCGAGTGTTTCCATGGGGACGAGCTGATCTGTGTGAGCAGGTGAGCAGAAGAGAGCAGACTCAGACTGCGGGGACGTTCGCTGTCAGTCCGAGAGTGGCTCATCAGAGATGCCTGCACACACACAAACACATGCGGGTTTCAGGACAACTGTGGTAGGATACGCATGTGAACATTAGCTATAATCAGAGATGGGCAGTATTTATGATGAATAATATTTTGTCATTTGTATTTGATAGGGATGATGAAAATGGCTTAATATTTTGTATCAAAATACTTTAGTGTCTTGTATTTTTGTAGTTTTAAAATACTGTAAAATAATTAGCAAGAACTAAACTGAGAGTCTTCCAGTTAAAGAAGAAATTAATAAATCTTGAGAGAAAGAGTATACTGTACAAATAATGGATAGATTGCTGATGTAGATCGCAAAAAAATAAGACAAACAACATTATGTCCTACACTGACGATACCTACAATTCATCTGCTTTAAATACCGGTCGCTGATGAAGATAAAATATGTATGCCTAAAGATGTCAAAATGTCACAATATATGAAACACAAATATTTAATAATACTCCAGTCTGTACAGACTGGTCAAAAACTCCAGACTCCCGTTACACGGCAGCAGCGGGATATGTATCAGTATATTTGCAAAAACAGATATTTTTGTAATTTTTAGATATCTTTTTTTTATGTTGTGGAGTTTTTAGAACTTTTCAGAAATCATGTTCTTACATTGAGTATAGAAGAGTTTAATTGCAAATTCTGTGAACAAAAAAATTAAATGAACTCTTCTTTTAGGCCTGTCACCCTTTTATTGATGGGATGATGGGAATTTTACTGGTCACGCAGTGAGTTTAAACTTAATCAACATATAGTACTATGTTCTGACTCATTTTCTGCATTAAATGATTTAAACCATAGGTTATCATCTTCAAGACAGGACTTTCTGTATGAAATTTGTACTAATCTCAAAAAGATACACAAGTTATTCTACAACCCCCTACAGGTGAAGAAGTGGCAGAGAAACGTGTTATCAAACATTGTTTACTTTACTAAGTCAGTTTAATGGTGAAGGCATACCTTTTTAAAAGCTACCTTTTTAAAAGTATTTTGTAGTATTTTTAAAATACAAAAATACAGTATTTTATTTTGATACAGTTGTGGCTGCTGTATTTTGTAGTTTATTTTGATACACTTAAAATTGATGTATTTGGTTTTTTATTTTAAAATACATTCCATCCCTGGCTATAATGGCCAGAAGAGTCGTACCTGATTGATTCGAGACCGAGCGGCTACTTGAACCGCAGCAGCTGCTTCCTCCTCCGTCACTAAAACATCATCTAAATGAGTGAGAGTCTTTAGCCGACTGAGAACCACCATACGCACACTCTCATTCTGAAACAGAACAGAAAAATACACTTTTGTGTACTTCACTTTTGTACACTTTTTTTTACAAGTTTATGTCTTTAAACAAAATAATAAAAAATACAGAAAGAACAGAAATATTGTGTTTTATTTTTTATGTTTATTTATGTTTAACAGAGCAAGGAATTGTTCACAGTATTTCCTATATTTTTTCTACTGGAGAAAGTCTTATTTGTTTTATTTCGGCTAGAATAAAAGCAGTTTTTTATAAACCCTTCTAAGGTCAATATTATTAGCCCCCTTAAGCATTTTTTTTCAATTGTCTACTGAACAAACCACTGTTATACGATGACTTGCCTTATTACCCTAACTTGCCTAATTAACGTAGTTAAGCCTTTAAATGTCACTTTAAGCTGAATACTAGTATCTTGAAAAATATCTAGCAAAATATTATGTACTGTCATCATGGCAAAGATAAAATAAGCCAGTTATTAGAAATGAGTTATTAAAACTATTATATTTAGAAATGTGCTGAAAAAAATCCATTAAACAGAAATGTATAATTATACAAGGGAGCTAATAATTCAGGAGGGCTAATAATTCTGATTTTAACTGTATGTTGATGTGATGGAGGATGTAATCCAATTCTCAGTGTCACATGATTCTTTTGAAAGCATTCTAACACACTGATTTGGTGTGAAGTGATAATCGTGTACCCTGTGCCAGGGATTGTGCCGTGTGTCCAGTCGAAGCAGGGCCGGTGTGTGTTTACGCAAAATATTCATGTCATCCCTGACTCGGGTCAACTGATTCCAGCGAAGGTCTAGTTCTATCAGTCGACCAAGTCCACGCAGACCCTCCAGAGAGGAAATATGGTTAAAACTAACATCCAGAGACTCCAGATTGGGCTGAAACATTGAGAGAAAGATGGAGGATTGTCAGTTAGAGGTAAATAAATATATTTATAAATCAGCTGTGATTTTGTCCGGTGAATTTTGTCTTTGACTTTATTACAGACTTAAAAAAGGAGGACAGGAGTTCATTTAAAGGGATAATTCACCTAAAAAATGAAAAATCTCACCCATTTCTCATTTACTCAACCTTGGCTTGTTCCAAACTAGTTTGAGTTTTCTTTGTTTTGTTTTTGTTTTGTTAAATATAAAACAAGATATACTGTAGAAAACCATTGCCTTCCATACTATTTATATGGAATTCAAATTGGATCAATTGGAACTGGATGAATTGGAATTTATGATGAATGTCTATGGTTACCCATTTACAACTGTCACAGTCACCAGCGATCTAGCCCATGCAGATCGCTAGAGAACTACAAATCTGCTGGTATATGGACTACAAGATCCAGTCATGCAACACACACACACCTGCTCCAAGTCTCCATTGATTACACTCCCTCAGCTGATGCTGCTCATGGACTGATTACACCCCACATATATACGGCTCACTTTGAGACTATCATGGCTGAGTCTTGTTATGTTGAACAGTTTTGTGAACATTTTCCTTGCCTTGCCTTCCGTGTTTTTGAACCTTGCTTTGTTGTTTGTTTGACCCTATCTGCTGCCTGCCTTTTGACCATCTGCCTGTTATTTGACCACGACTCTGGATTTATCCGTATACATCTGTTTGCTCCTGTGTTGACTGTTGCTTGCCTGACCATCCTGCTAATAAACCTGCATTTGGATCCTAACCCCTGTTGTCAGCATCATTTCACATTACAACAACATTTTATTTTATTTATATTTTTGGAACAAGTCAGGGGTGAATAAATGATGACAGGATTTTTATTTTTGGGTGAACTATCCCTAAAATTGTTTATATCATTAAAATATATTTTCATTATAGGTTGCTTCAAATAAAGAGGCCTTCATGTGCCATCAAAGAGCAAATAAAGACCAAGAATTAGTTTTACAACACTAAAATGTAATTCTCGCTGCCTGTATAGATTAGTGATGATGCATACATTATATTTAGAAGAAGCTTATTAATAGGACAATCTCATCACCATGTGTGAAATATCATCCAGATGAGTTAACTCGTTGAAGCTGAGGGTCAGATTCTTTAGAGCTGTGAGTCGGGAAATCTCAGGCAGTTTATTTAGGCTGTTTCCATGTAGATTCAGCACCTGTATCACAAAAAAAAGCGAATAAAATTACTACATTTTCTGACCTTAGAATTAAGTCCTATTAATCCAGCAAAATAAAATAATACCTGCCATTCAGGTCGGGTCTAAAACTGCGTATTTGTCAATCCAATCAGTTGAGTTTGTCCACTTTTAAACACTTTAGACAGAAACTCATTTGATTGGATTGCTGTAGTAGCGTAAACACTTCTGTGGCTGAATCAAATCCAAGTTTCAAATCAAAGCTTATTTCTAGAGCACACTTCATTACAACCTTTGGTTGACCAAGGTGCTGTACAATAGTAGTAGCAGGTAAAAAACAGCAATACATTACAATAAAAACAACACTATAAAAAAATAGTCACAACAGTAAACGTTTGCAAGAAAGAAGCAATTTAGTATAGCCTGGAACCACCATTAGGGAATATTAAATGCACTCAAAAAAAGAGGAGTCTTTAGCATAGATTTAAAAATAGATAGAGTGGGAGCTATTCTGATTTTTAATGGTAACTTATTCCATTGTTTCGGAACCACAACTGCAAAGGCTCTATCACCCTTGCATTTAAGACGAGATCCAGGTATTTGCAATAGACGGCAGTCAGAATTTGATCTAAGCGATTGGATTTGGGCCTTAGCAGTGATCAGATCAGAAAGATACGGTAGCACTATTATGCAAGGTTTTATAAACAAAGAGTAAAATTTTATAGTCTAATCGGAAATGAACCGGCAACCAATGTAGTGATCGCAATATTGGTGTGATATGGTCATATTTGTGGCAACTTGTGAGCAAACAGGGGGCCGCATTTTGGACCATTTGAAGTCTAGAAATAGAAGATGAAGGTAGACCAATATCTAAAGAATTACAATAATCTAATCGCCTGGAAATAAAAGCATGAATAGTCGTTTCAAAGCCCTTCCTGCTTAGGAAGGGTTTCACTTTGGCTAGTCATCGTAGATGATTAAAACTTGAACTTACTATTTTACTTATTTGTTTGTCAAGTTTTAGACTACTGTCTAGTAGAAACCCAAGGTTTTTAACTTCAGAGGTGAGCTAACAATTTAATACACCGAGATCGGTAGGTGGTTTGCTAGAATGCTGTGGAGGACCAAAAAGAATAACTCAGGTTTTATCTTCATTTAAAAGCATAAAGTTATCGGTGAGCCAGAGTTTGATTTTGCAAAGACAATCTTCTAATCTCTTGAGGGTTAAGCTATCATTTTTTTGGATAGGTATATAAAGCTGTGTATCATCTGCATAGCAGTGATACATAGTTCCAAACGTTCTCATTATAGTTCCTAAGGGCAGCATATATAACGAGAATAGCTGGGGCGCAAGAATCGATCCCTGTGGAACACCGCAAGTCTGTTTCTCTCTGAGAAGAAAGAAAGGTACCTAGGCTCACTGAAAAGCTTCTATTTGATAAGAAGGACTCTATCCAATTCAGGACTGCGCCTGAGATACCAAGTGCAGATTGGAGTCGAGTTAGAAGTATTTTGTGATCAACAAAATCAAAAGCAGAGCTTAAGTCGAGCATCACTAAGATCATTGTATCACCATTATCGGTAGTCATCAAAATATAATTTAAAACCTTTAAAAGTGGTTTTAACATCCACTATGTGAATGAGCTTAAACATCCACAAAAGCATTCTGAGATTTATTTGTGAAAACTATAATATAATAATACTTCTTGACCAAACACAACTTGTAGAAGCCATCGAAATCCATTCACTTGCTTTCCCGGTCACTTGATAGTAAACATGGGTTTGTTCATTAAACAGTGGGCCTAATCATGCATCGCACTGAACATTCGTGCGAAAGTGATGTATAAAGTGACCAAATTCATGAGTTCACTCTTACAGATATTAAATGAATAGAATTTGCATATTTGGTGTGCTGTCCGAGGACATGTTTGGTTATTTATAGGGTTTTGGTCTTAAGCTGATTGGATAATAGAATGTTTGTCAACAATGAATTAGCCTCGTGAAATGGTCTTGTGTGATCATTTGTCATCGAACAACCACTTCAAGTTGATACAATGCAGAAACAGCGCCTGACTGACAAAACATACTACAAATGCATGTGTTTATGTGTATTTGAGGCATTGCAAGTCTCACTGTGATCTGACTGAGGATGTTCGCTCTGGCCGCTGTCAGTATGGCTTTTTCATCTAAGCTGAGCATCTTGGGGTGGGACTTCAGGATGGGCTCCATGTTTAATGCCTCCTCATCCAGATCCAACGCAGTATGGGACACAGATGGGGCATCAGCAGGAGACATATAAGAACTGGATGGGGAACCTGGAGAGGGCTGGACTGTGTCCTAGAGAGAGAGATAAACATAATTTGATTACTGCGTGATACATTCTAGTGTGGATATATAAGTGTAAATATAATAACATAAACAGCTGAAGACAAAATCATCAGCCCTCCTGGGAAATAATTATTCTTTTATTCTCAAATATTTCCCAAATGATGTTTAACAGATCAGGGAAATTTTCACAGTATGTCTGATAATATTTTTTTCTTCTGGAGAAAGTCTTATTTGTTTTATTTTGACTAGAATAAAAGCAGTTTTTAATTTTTTAAAAACCATTTTAGGGTCAAAATAATTAGCCCCTTTGAGCTATATTTTTTCGATAGCAAGACCATAGCAACCACTCAGAACACCCTAGCAACCACCTAGCAACATTTTAGCAACCACCAGCAACGCCTTAGCAACCACCTAGCAACGCCTTAGCAACCACTCAGAACACCAAGGTAACTGCCTAGAAACCACTCAGAACACCCTAGCAACCGCCTAGCACCATCTTAGCAACCCCCTAGCAATGTCTTAGCAACCGCTTAGCAACCACTCACAACACCCTAGTAACACCTTTGCAACCACCTAGCAACCACTCAGAACACCCTAGCAACCGCCTAGCAATGCCTTAGCAACCACTCAGAACACCCTAGCAACTGCCTTGCAACACCTTAGCAACCACTCAGAACAATCTAGCAACCGCCTAGCAATGCCTTAGCAACCGCTCAGTGGTCAACCTAGCAACCACTCAGAATACCGTAGCAACCACCTAGCAACACCTTAACAACTACCTGGAACACCCTAGCAACGCCTTAGCAACCACTCAGAACACCTAAGCAACTGCCTAGCAACATCTTAGCAACCACCCAGCAATGCCTTAGCAACCACCAAGCAATGCCTTAGCAACCACTCAGAACATCATAGTAACTGCCTTGCAACCATTCAGAACACCCTAGCAACCGCCTAGGAACATCTTAGCAACCACCTAGCAATGTCTTAGCAACCACTTAGCAACCACTCAGAACACCATAGCAAACACCTAGCAACACCTTAGCAACCACCTAGAACTCCCTAGCAATGACTTAGCAATCACTAAGAACAACCTAGCAACCACCTAGCAATGCCTTAGCAACCGCTCAGTGGTCAACCTTGCAATCACTAAGAATACCATAGCAACCACCTAGCAACACCTTAACAACTACCTGGAACACCCTAGCAATGCCTTAGCAACCACTCAGAGCATCTTAGCAACTGCCTATCAATGCCTTAACAAACAGTCAAAACACCCTAACACTGCCCTAGCAAGCAACCACTCAGAGCGCCCTAAGAAACCGCCTAGCAACACCTTAGCAATGACTCAAAACACCCTAGCAACCATCTAGCAAGAAACATGCCAATTCTGACTAGAAACCTAACCTATACGTAGTTATCTCTCTGTGCCAACTGTTTTAAACTTCTAAAAAACTACTTCAATTCTTTAAACTTCAGACTTTCAGACGAGGCTTTCTCAAGACACCATGAAGTTTGTCTACGAACTTTACTTTTCTAGTTAGAAATTATTATGTTAAAATAAAAACTATTATGTGTAAAAACGTAATGAAAAAGTCATCTTTCCGTTAAACAGACATTGGGGGAAAAATATACAGGGGGGCTAATAATTCTGACTTCAACTGTACATATATATACCTGGGTTACATATTCAAAGTCCACAAGGTATTCTGGAAGCACCATTTCATGGTCAAACATATACCACAGTCTCTGCTGCTGTTTACAGTCACAGCTGTTCGGCAGGCTGGAGGAACACAGCATGTCTGATGAACACAAACACACACACATATTGCTACTTTGATCGCCATTACCCTGAATACATGTTGTTTTTCTGATGGGTCACGCGTTCAAACTCACCAGGGGTTGTTTGTGCTGTGTGGCTTTGTTGTTTAGAGCTGGTACTGAGGTAGACTGAGTTTGCTTTGGGATAATGATCACAGTCTATAGGAAGACCATCCTTCACTGCAACACTACGTCCCAGGAACACTTTAGATATTATTAACTGACCTATGAATGCAAACACATGCATGAAAACGAACACCATCAAAAATCAGACCTTACAGATATTACAGATATTCATATTGTATGCATACCAAAGTTCTAAAGGTTAAAGTTAGTAAGATTTTGTTAGGAAAATAAATCATTTTAATGAGCTAGGTTGCATTGAATTGATCAAAAGTGTCAGCATAGGCACTTCATAAAACATTTATAATGATATTAATATATTGGGTGCAAATGTGTTACTTTGAGCTTCCTCTTTCATCAAAGAATCCTGAAAAATGCATCACGCTTTTTACAAAAAATATTAGGGAGCACAAACCATTTTAATCACTGATAAAAAATAAATGTTGCTTGAGCACAAAATCAGCATTTGATTTCTGGAATGTAATGCCAATTAAAATAAAAAGCCAGCACAGACATCACAGGAATACATTACATTTAAAACAGAAAACAGTTTGAAAACAACTGCAGGAACTTATGCTCAAAATTCAAATGTGTCATCACAGGAATAAATACCATTTTAAAAGATGAAAATAGACAACACTTTAAAAAACAACTGTAATAATTTCTGCTTAAAATGCAGCTTTGTTATCACAGGAATAAATTATACTTTAAAAGATATGAAAATAGAAATGTTTTTAAATATCTCACAATATTTCTGTGACACTTAAAATGGCTTTTTAAAAATAAGAAAAGTATGTAAAGGTTTCAAATTTTTTATATTTATTTATAAATAATACATCAAATTAAGTAAAGGGGTGGTCCACGGTGTATTTTTAAGGCTTGGTTGTGATTATAAGATGCAAAGCAATGTGTGCACATGCTTCACATTATTTTTTCATATATCTTACTTTGATTATATACTGTTACTCAGCTAACATGAAAACGAATGTCATATTTCCTAGTTCCTCTGAAAGGCCCGCCCTGATTGAGGCTCTGATTGGTCAGCTAACATAATGTGCTGTGATTTGTGGATTGGCTCCACGTCACGCCCCTACAAGCACGTGCTTTTGCGCTGTGTAAACAGTAAATCAGAGCAGCTGTTAGCAGCGTTAGCTGCCTGATTCAGACAGAAAAATGAAGAAGACACAGCTGAACCTCACGCTTGCTCTCTAAAATGAAAATCTGACAAGTGTCTTTCGCATATATTCGGAATAAGCATGTGTAAGTAATAAGAAACATTCACATATCTTTTGCAGCTGCATAGAGAGACACTGCAGCACTGCTGAAGATTGTGGGTGTTTACAGTGGTTTGACAGATAAATATGAATTTGTAGTTAAATTATTAACAGTGCCAAATAACATTTCCTGTTTCCTTGTTTACGTCCTAGCTACAACACACTGTTAACACTAGATACTGTGCATGTAATAGATCAATTTTAACAAATAAAAATACTTACAGGTTGTGGCTCACAATCCACAGCTTCGTCGGTTGGAGGTGTTTTTAGCCGAATACAGCACTGAACTGGGAGAGATTCTGAAAGCTGTCCATTGTCAAATGCTAGCGCTATATCTTTTATTATAATTTTCTGAAACATAATCAAAATTCAATTGTAAGCTCTCCTCTCTTTGTGTCGAGTCCTTTGGCAGCCCAGAAACAGAAGAAGCTCTGTGCAATTAGCAGCGTTTGGAAGGCATTTTAGCTTTCTCTGCTATAACATTACAGCGCCTCAGGCCACGACCCCTCACTGCGCAGGGTGTGTGCGGGGTGAATACGCGTAACCAGAAGCCCTTGTGATTTCACTAGCCTGGATGTTTTTTTTTTGTAGTCCCCCAAGTTTGTTCGCTGTAGGCTTTGCTAAACTAACTCTGTAAAAGCCAATGTCTCCTTTGCATTGAAGTTTGAGCATATTACACTCAGAGATGTTGTTTTTGTTCATAGATCTACATTACATGTCAACTAAAGTTTAAAATATGATATCGTAGTGAACCACCCCTTTAATACATTGTATTGTATAACTGCAATCTTGTGTATCTTTGGGCTTACTGGGTTGCTTTTGCACAAGTTACCTGCTTATTTAAATAAATAGAACTGTTTAAAATTTTCTGCTATAGTTTGGTGCCACTAGTAATGTTTATTTTATTTATTTAAATGTTCTGAGGGGATCCAGACCGTGTCTGAAGGGCAGAGGCTCTCGGCTTGATGTTGAGCAGTTCGTCCTTTGCATAAAAGTCATTCTCAGTTGATCAGACACACTCATGCTGTTAGAGAGAGGGACGGCTCTCTCTCTGCCTAATGCCTGAAGGCAACACACACACACAAACACACACATTTATCTTTAAGACAATGGGTCGATTATGAAACAACACAAATGTATGCTTACTCCTACCTGTGCTTTTTAGCATTTGTACCTTATAAGCATCAGCACTTTTAAAACCATTTTCTGGGATTTGTAGCATCTCATCATTTTCACAGGAATGTTCTGGATCAGGCACATAGAACAGATACTCCATATTGCGTTTATAGTTCCTGTTACACACAAACACACACAAATGGTGAAACTACTGATACAGACATTCTATGTCAATGTGCTTATTGAATAATATCTCATCCTAATAAATGTATATGAGCTATGAATATAGATTATCTGAATCTAATTATCAGATCATCGAGACACTTTAGATGATGATGAAGATGAAGATGTCTACTGTCCAAATGGCCTTAAACAATCACTAAATGCACTACAGAATGTTACGTTTTTACACACACCTGCATAAATAGCATGTAAACGCATCAACCTTTCACATTGTGAATACTCACTACTCTTGAATACTTTTAAAAGGGCCAGTTGTACTCACACTCTGAGTAATATGTACAATAGATACTTTTACTCTAGGGGCCGTATTTTAACGATCTAGGCGCAAAGTCCAAAGCGCAGGGCGCAAAAGCATTAAGTTAAGTCTGAAGAGCATTAAGCATTAAGTCAGAATCCACTTTTGCTATTTTAAGGACGGAAAATTCCGCTTTGCGCCGCATGGTCTAACAGGGTTGAGCTTATTCTCTTAATGAGTTATAGGTGTGTTTTGAGAATAAACCAATCAGAGTCTCATCTTCCATTCCCTTTAACAGTCAGTTGCATTGCGCCATAGCGCATTTTCTATTTACATGGCGGACTTTGTAAGTGGAAAAACTGAACGCTTCACTAGCATAAAAACAGTTAAACAGAGCATCTACAGCGCAAGAATGAGAGAATGAGCCTCCTCATTCTTTACTTTCACTTTCACTCTCGTGGATAAGGAAACGTGTTGTACACACAGACATGCATTAGCCTATGCATAATTAATTTCGTTTTTAAGCGCAAAGATTTGTTTCAAAACTATTTCTAAATTCAGTTCTAATTTCCAGCAAACAAATAAATGAACAATAATAACAAAGTGTGGTCAAAAAACTTATAAAGTTATATCCAAATACTCATGCTATGCCCCTAATGGTCTAAAAGCTGACAGGTGAGCAGATCTAAGCTTGTCTTTAATAAAACAAATATAAATATGCATATAATAAATAATACTGCTAATAATAATATTATAGAAAAGCAATTTGTCATGAATAAACTTAAAAAGCCACCCGAGATGAAGAAGGCATGAAGGCAGTGGTTTTTATATTTATGTAGGCTAGAAAATAATAATTTCTGTAATATTTTAATCCTTTAATTTTTTTTATTTGTAAAGATATTTGCGTATTGCTGTACATCCTGCGTGTATTAAGCAATGTTTAAGCGAGGCGCACAACTAACGCGCTCTGCGCTGGACTTTAGACCTCCTCCTAGCTGATCTATTAAACAGTCTATTCTAGTTTCTCAAAATAGCAACGTGCCAGCAATGCGCCTCAACACATCTCCTTTTTTGTCCGCCTATGGGCGCGCATATGAGCGCAAATGCATTTCTATTTAAACAGCGTGGTGCAAAACGTCAAAATGACTCTTGCGTCGAGCTAAAACTAGCAAACAACAATTGGTTGTTTGTCCACCACTGCAAATGATCTAAAAAGCTAAAACACAAACAATAAGTCCAAAAGAGCACTAGCAAACTGTAAAGAAAACCAGAGTGATATTAGAGTGTATGATTAGTGTGTGATGATTAATGCAAACCAGCATCAAGTTTTGATGAATTAGGTAATCAAGTTAAAGATGATTACAGTAACATGCAGGAGTCATAGAGTAGGCATGCAAGGGTCTGTTTTATTGATGCGCAAACAGACTGTCTATGTGCCATCTTGACGTCCTAATCCCAGTAACACACAGATATAATTCGGTGCATTCACCTTGTTTCAATCAAAACTACAAGCTTTAATCTGACTCTAGCTAGCAGACATGAAACTTCTCTGAGTTTACAGAATATCAATCTCCCAGAAACAAAGTCCTGCTCAAAATAATCTGTATTTATCTGTAATAATCTGTATTTATAATCTGTGTGTTCTGTTTTCCTGCGATCAACTTTAGATCTGCTTATAAACAATGATTATAAACAAAATGAAACTGACCATATGGTTTGCATTTAAGTCAGACCGCATCTTATTACCCAAGCTAAAAGCACTTGGCCACAATTAGATGCAAATTGGACTAAACGTCCTGTCAGTGTAGTAAAACTTCAGTGAAACAAGTGTCTGACAGACTCACTGTGTGAAGGGTGAAGACTCTTGTCTGCAGAGAAGAGTGTGCACTTTGTCCTGGAAGCATTGCCTCAGGGCTCGATTATGGATACGGATGATCCGATTGATCTTTATGCCAGAGATGTGGTACGGTTTATAATCCCATGCGCAGAAACGAGACAGTAAGAGATCGTAACAGGACGTGAACCTTAGAGAGGATGTCGAAAACAGTACATACAGATAAGCAATCTCCCGTGTGTTTTTGTAAAACAGATTTCACATAAATAAATGTAATACCAAGGGTCGCCTGTGTTTCCCTCCTCAAAGCGAATGTTCCCCACTGTTTCCAGCTCCAATAGCAGGAAATGCACCATCATCTCCTTTCTATTCAAAGCCAAAGTCACATTATGCTGGTGACATGACTCTACCCTGAGATGAAAAAAAAACATAGATAGCATGAAACCTGATGATAATCACAGGTTTACTTGTATAAAGATGCAAACTCACTCATCTAAATGCTGTTTCCAGTACTTGAGTCGGATTTTAAGAGCGTTCAGTTTGTACTGTAGACTCTGCTCATGGCCATGAGTATGACAAATGTCAGAGGTCAAGTCTTCAGGCTCTCCTGACTTTGTACCAGCACACTGTACATGAGAAACCTCACACTCCAGCTGTTCAAAGAAGATGAGTGTGATCATACTTAGCAAAAGTTGGATGTTTGAAAGAATGTAGCCTTGTTTAATATTTGATTTCTAGGTTGAAGGAAAATTTAAATCTAACCTAACATTAATGTCTTATGACGTTGTGTGTCTGCTAGGCAATAACTAAATGCACTACAGAATGTTACGTTTACACACATCCACGAATTAATGTAAATGCATCAGCTTTTTATAGCATAATACTCACTACTCTTGAGTACTTTTTACTCATACTTTGAGTAACATTTACAACAGATACTTTTACTCTACTTGCACTACATTTTAGGCAAGTAATAGTACTTTTACTTAAGTATGATTTTTCAGTACCCTTTCCACCACTGGCTATAACAAAAATATATGATTATAGATTTTTCAGCATCACCCCTTGACTATACTGTACTGTAAAGTGCTTCGGGTGTATGACAAGGCACAGTAAAGTGTTATATATAAACACATTCATTCATTCATTCATTTACTCATTCATTTAGGTGCATTCCTTCCAAACATGTTAAGCAAAATAATAGCCATTGTGGCAAAAACCCTAATGTGGATACATAAAGTTGAAGTCAGAATTATTAGCCCCCCTTTGAATTATTTTTCCTTTTTTAAATATTTCTCAAATGATGTTTAACAAAGCAGGGAAATTTTCACAGTATGTCTGATAATATTTGTTTCCTCTGGAGAAAGTCTTATTTGTTTTATTTTTGCTAGAATAAAAGCAGTTTTAAATTTTTAAACACCCTTTTAAGGTCAAAATTATTAGCCCCTTTAAGTTGTATTTTTTTTTGATAGTCTACAGAACAAACCATCGTTATACAATAACGTTTACATTAAACTTCCTAATTAAGCTGATTGACCTAGTTAAGCCTTTATTTGTCACTTTAAGCTGTATAGAAGTGTCTTGAAAAATATCTAATAAAATAGTATTTGCTGTCATCATGGCAAAGATAAAATAAATCAGTTATTAGAGATGAGTTATTAAAACTATTATGTTTAGAAATGTGTTGAGAAAATATCTCCGCTAAACAGAAATTGGGGAAAAAATTATCAGGGGGGGGCTAATAACTCTCACTTCAACTGTATAAATGTTTACATTTTTTACATTTAAACTTATACAAGTGACTTAGATCGAGGTAATTTACACTCACATGTCTTAGTGTGTGTGTTAGCACTCGTATCCTCTCCTCCGGTAACTGTATCTGCTCTCTTCTCTGCTGCCTGAGCTTGGCTCTGAGTTCATCAAACTGTCTTTGCGCACCACGTACCCGCATGGTGTAATACATCATTTTCTTCAACACTGTAGACTGATGCACAATTCTCATCACTTTAACCAAAACACACAATACATTCAGATGCATAAAATACTCATTCCCCTACCTCTGCCGTGTCTTTGAGCTGTCTGCTTGACATGTCATATGTGTCCAGGAGCTGCAGGTTTGGCATGTGGTACAAGACATGGATGTAGTAATTATAGAGCAGACACACTGGGTTTGGGATGCACTGAGGGTCCTTTAGGCTTAGGTATCTCAGTCTAGGAAGCCGAGCCAGATGAGTCAGCTCCTGCATGTGAGAACAAAAGTTGTTCAAACTCTACCTCCTGTATGTTTTTCTGTAGCGATTAGGAGTGTTCATATGAGTTAATTTAGTAAAAGTAAATACTGACATTGTACACAAGATATTTTTAGAATGGTGGTTAATCATCACTTTTACTTTGGTCATTCATACAGTATATTTGTTTAGATGTGAACATATGAACATAAATTATATCAATTTGTGTGGTGGCCTTGTTACACATGTTCTGTTTACTTACTATTTTTACTTACTTACTATTACTACTAACACTAAAATGTGCATAATTTGATATCCCTAACACTAAATCTAACCATCATTCTCACTAAGTTACATTCTAAAAATCTTTTGTGGTCCAACTTGCCTGGTGAATAATAAGTTAAAATAGATTAAATAAATCCCATGTGTCTTTGCTAAAGAAGAAAGACGAAAGATATGCTGTGTTTAAGGATCTGGATACTATGGAGTCGGTGTTTTTTTTTTTTTTTTGCCTATAAGAAACCACTCAGCAGTCATACAGCAGTGCACTAAAAATCTCTCTGAAATCTCTCATTGGTCCCCACCAACATTTTCAGCTGCACTCCTTCTGGAAGTATTTTTCCCATTGATTTTCCCAATTTGCATTTTAGGTAGTCTTTGTTGAAGCACTGTAATAAATGAAGCAAACCAACCAGCTACAAGGGGAATCACAACATCACACATTTTGATTTATACCAAAGCAGTGAATGAAAATTTGACAAAAAGGAAACTCAAAGAGCTTTACACATTGGGTGGCATCTCCTCATCCACCACTAGTGGGCAGCATTTACCTGGATGACGCGATGGCAGTCATATTGCGTCAGACCGCACACCACACACCAGCTGATTGGTGGAGAGGAGACAGAGTGATGAAGCCAATTATGATATGGGTATGGTTAGGAGGCAATGATGGGCAGAGGCCAGTGGGCAAATTTGGCCAGGATGCTGGGGTTAAACCCCTACTCTTTCGAAATACATCTTGGGATTTTTAACGACCACAGAGAGTCAAGATCTCAATTTAACGTCTCATCCGAAAGACAGTACTCACTAAGCAGTAGAGAGTCCCCTTCACTATACTGGGGCGTTAGGACCCACACAGACCGCAGGTTAAGCGCCCTCTGCTGGCCTCACTACCACCACTTCCAGCAGCAACCTAGCTTTCCCATGTGGTCTCCCATCCAGGTACTGACCGGGCGCAGCCCTGCTTAGCTTCAGTGGGCGATCATGTGAGAGTTGCAGAGAGCTGCCGGCAAGCTTTTTCTGTTCAGAACTATCTATTAAACAACTGCTTTAAAAATAAAATTAATTCATATGAACAGACGGGTTCAACAAAAGCATATACAATCAATTAACAGCCACAGAGTCCACAAGAGGTCTGTCTATAAACATTTATCAGTCATTGTTAAAAGTTAATTTAAAAATATATATATTTTACTTCCAAAATTGACTGTTGCACTATACCTAAGTGAATCCATAGCAACACCTTGATGACCTCCAAAAAACACTGTATTATCACATGTTCTGCTAGTATTCATCCATTTATTATCTTTTTGGCTTAGTTCCTTTATTAATCTGGGGTCGCCACAGCGGAATGAACCGCCAACTTATCCAGCATATGTTTTACACAGCGGATGCCCTTCCAGCTGCAATCTATTACTGGGAAACACCCATACACTCTTATTCACATACATACCCTACGGACAATTTAGCTTACCCAATTCACCTATAACACATGTCTTTGGAATTGTGGGGGAAACCGGAGCACCCTGAGGAAATCCACGCAAATGCGGGGAGAACATGCAAACTCCACACAGAAAAGCCAACTGACCCAGCCGAGGCTCGAACCAGCGACCTTCTTGCTGTGAGGCGATAGCGCTACCCACTGCGCCACCGCACCACCCATTCTGCTAGTATGTACTGTATAAATGTTGTTTGTGATATTAGTATTTCTGTAATAATAGGAAACAACTTCCACCAATGCAATTTGCTTCATGTTTGCCATTAAATGGAAGTGCATTAGTTTCCCGCCTCACATACAGTATGAGCCTGAAAACCGTTCACCTGAACAATGAGCCAGCACCATATAAACACCTGTCAGCTTGCATTATGTTTTGGTGTGTGTGTGTTAGGAAGAGTTGTGAAAAAGGCCCAAAAAAAAAAAAAAAAAAGAGTACAGAGGCAAGACGGATGAGCTTTCAATCACTCGACTCACACAAAATAACAAAGGCTCCCATTTAGAGATGCACACCCCATTCAGAGCCCACACCTCTTGAAAATGGAAATATTTATCCGTGTTATTGAAAAAGTGCCTATTTTTCCTCTTGAAAGGAGAAACAGACAATAACTGTTTGGGCACAGATGCCACATTACGATAATGATGTGCACTGAGAATCAAAAACTTCAATCGTGCCGTTCCTGAAATGAGCAGGTCTCTTCAGGGTAGTTGAGAAAATACATAGCATGCACAGAAATAACGGTAATCAGCTCTATCGTGAGCAGGAGAGGGAGGAATCAATAATGCCCTGTAGATACAGGCCTGTGGTAATAATGGTGTGAAAGCCAGAAGGAAATTATTACTCAGTAATCTCTGATACAAACAAACAAACGAAATGGGCTTCATACAGAGGGCACTCAACAATCTGATAAGAGAAAATGCATAAAGAATTAGATATTTCCAGAAGATGAGAGTGGTACTTTCTTAGGTGAACTGCTAGGGCGCTGTGGGTATATGATTTTTTTCAACTCAGGCTCATTTTGATTATGTACCCCTTTATACATTTCTGAAGATCTCCAAATACGTCCCAGGAGCAACGTTTTTTTGCAGTTTTTGTTTTCGCGAATCTGCCATAGGCAGCTATGTATGTTTTTTTGGAAACTCAAATTTCTCTTGCGAGTGCCATTTGCGCCTACTCTTTTCACGTTAATCCACCAGAGGCTGCTGTTGACTGACTGACTGACTCACACTAGCACCGACTTCGTACCTGCCTGCCGCTCTGGGCGGCGACCTGCTGCAAACGTGAGTCTGTGTAGATCTACAACACAAAGAATACAACCGGCCTCTGAGCAAGCTTGGAGAGGAGCTGCCACTCGCGTACACGGAGGTCACCAGAAGTCGCTCACTCTCCGTTGAAATGAACGGTCGCTTGTCGCTTTGTCGATGCAAGCCGCTCGTAGTGTGAATGAGGCTTGACCGATCGTCTGACCCACCCTCCACCTTTCCTAAACTCAACCAATAGTGTTTTCAAAAGCAACGTTTGAACAGCGCCACCCCCTTTCCTAAACCTAAACAACTGATTTTACCACGTTTTCAGATTTTAACACATTCTCACCCTGTTATTTACTCGTTTTTTTTATTTATTATTATTTTTTTTTTGTTTTATCTGCTTTCTGGAACCGTTCTTTGCCAGACTCGAACCCCGTTGTCGCAGACAACTCCGCTCTGTGTCTTAAATCCTCCAACGTACATGGCGAGCCACTGGACAAACTGGTAACAGATGAGAAGACGTCTACACGGAGGTAAGCAGTCAGCTGGTAAGCGCGAAAAGGAATGGCATCATACCTCCCTGTAGCGTTCGTTTTAAAGATAAAATGCAGCCATACGTACTTCTGGCTACATAATTTGCGATCTCCAGAAATGTATATAGGGCTACGTTTTCAGAATGAGCCTATGTTGGATTAAGTAAAATTTAAAAGTTGGATCAACAATCAGGTTTCAAAAATAAAAACTTTTTTTTTCTCGAAAGAGAAATGTAGCTTTAAATATAGCCGATAAAGCTTTAAAACACGGACTAGTTGTTCATAGTACATGTTTTGTTCTACCCAGTGCTTGCTTTGTGAATTGTGAGGTCCCGGAACAGATAGGGGTAACAGATCCTGCATGTTGGACAGATGTCGCGCACGAAAGTGAGCGGGGCAGGGGGTGTCGTGGATGACAGTGAAGAAGGTTGGGGAGTCGTGGAAGAAAGCGAAAGTGAACAGCGGACGGGGGAGAAGATTGGTTTAGGAGGGGATCGGTAAAATGAGGTGCCGGATCAAATTTCAGAGGTGCCGGATCCGGATCCGGCGTGTTTTGGCACAAATTAAGCCCTGGTTCTACCCACCTTTTTGCATGAACCTAACCTAATTTCAAAATGTTTATTAGTGCAATTTGTGCAGATAAACTACACTACCCATGCTACTGCTGTATAGAAAGTCCACCAATCAGAGTCGCACCAATCAAACGGAGGTCCTTAGCTCCACCCATTTCCACAAAGCACCCTGACTTCCAGTCAGATAAATAAATGGCAAAATTACTCACACAACCAGCATTTACGAAAAACTGCACAGACACTAATGGAAGAAAAATGCTTTTTAAAAAGTCACATGATTTTAGATATCATTTTAGATATCAGCAACAACTCCAAATCCATGTTCAAGTTTAATTCTTAAAGTACGGTTCAAGTTCTGCAAAAATTTTGAAGAAAAAAAGTTCCACTGTGGAATGGAAATAGCATGATGATGTGTAAAGCACAATTCAAACAGAAGTTTTTTGTTTTTTGTCTGTAACCGCAGGCACTATGTTTGATTAATCTGAACAACAGTGAACTCTGATAAAGACTTTTTTTTTCTTCTCCAGATTATATAGATTCCCATTGAACTTCGCCTGTAAATTTCGGCAGAGCAACAGTAAATGTAACCACACCTTTATTTAGGTATATTAAAAATTTAATTATGCATAAGCAATAACAGCAGGGTTGTGTCACTTAACATATGCTATTAATAATGTAATAGGAAATGCAAAAGGCGTAATACCTTATTCATGACAATCATTTTAATGAAGTTCTTAAAATAGCAAATGTTACACTGCTCATACCTTGAAGGAACTGATCTTATTCCCTGAGAGGTTTAGATTTTGGAGATTGCCATTGGGATTTAGGCTATGACCTGGGAAACAGGGAAATAATAGAGAATTAACAGATTCTGAATGTGGATATGTATTCTAATATAATAATACTAAAATAAATGCAAAAATTGGTGTTTTAGACTGTGCCTACCAAGAGTCTCAATAGCATTGTCAGCAAGATTCAACTCCTCAAGGTTTACAAGTGAATCCAGTCCCTGTGAAAAAAAGGTGTAAAACACTGATGTACATATTGCAGCACATTTACAGTATTTCCAGAAATAAACATAAGCTACCTGGATGTCAGAAATCTGGTTCTTATTTAACCACAGAACACAAAGATTGACTAATATCTCTAAATTTGTGATCTGGTGAATGTTGTTGTCGTACAAAAATAACTTCTCCAGATGCAAACAGTTATGCAAGCCTGAAATCTCCTACAACATTCAAAAAAAAGTTAGTTAATGCACTCGTCATGATTAATTCAGTCTTTAGACATGTGAAATTGATTATAAAATATTAGTCATTCTGGGATCACACTGAAATACAGTTCCTAAAACATTTCCAGAAATCTTCGTTAAGATATTTTCTGTAACTTACATTCAGCTTGCACTCCACTACCCATAATTCTCTGAGGAGCGGGCAATACTCCAGGCCCTGGATTGAGCTGATGCTTTGGCCTACAATCGTGAGGCTGGACAGTCTGGGAAAAAGAGAAAGGCCCACCATACGCGGGAAACCAGAGAAAAACATCTCCAAAACCATTTCACCACTGCCCTCCTGACACACCTTCTCATAGGAGAGTCCATTGGACACACACTGAGGAAATAAACAGAGCACAAACAAAATATTAAAAGCACACCACTAACATACAGTATTTACACTGTAAAGGTGGCATAACTTTGTAAATTAAGTGTTTAATCTTGTTCGAGGTGACATAAATGCATTTACACAATATATAGTTAAAAGTCATCTTCACGTAGCTAAGACTGTTAAGTTAAGACTGCTCTGTCTCAATAATGTTTGTACAATATGCTTTGTTTTACATATATTTGGAAATAAAAGACTTCTCTGTCTGCTTAAGATTCAATGAAAACACGCAATGCCACTTAAAAATAAAATAAAAAATAAAATTACTCCTCATCTGAACCAGTACAGTCCTAAATATTAAAGCCATAATTGGTGTATAATGCATTCACGTCACTTCTAGGCAACACTAAAACTTGTGTCTAAAGACACAAATGCCATTCCAGAAGTGTTTCTTTGCCACATTTTAAATTATTATTACTACTATTATTATTATTATACATTTTAAACAGCCACAGAGAAACCTTAACTCAGTTATGGTTAATTTAATCCCTGTAGTTGACACTTTTCTGAATTAATAAAAACTTTGGCAATTTTCAAAATATCTAATATCATACCAATCTAATATATCAATACCAGTATCAAATTATCAGACCAAAAATTACAAAACTAACTTACCAGCTCTTTTATAATGTCTTCATCTCCATTTAGTCTCTGTTTTTCGTTCTGTGTCATGATCTCCTTAAAACAGTAATTTTTAAATGCTTACAAACATTCAACAAATGTAAATGAACGAAAATACAGTGCATCTGGAAAGTATTCATAGCGCTTCACTTTTTCCACATTTTTTTATGTTACAGCCTTATTCCAAAATAGATTCAATTCATTTATTTCTTCATAATTCTACACACAATACCTCATAACGACAATGTGAAAAAAAAAAGATTTTTTGGAAATGGTTGCAAATTTATTAAAAATAAAAAACCTGTAAAATCACATGTACAGAAGTATTCCGTGAAGCTCTATTGAGCTCACGTACATTCTGTTTCCACTGATCATTCTTGAGATGTTTCAGCAGCTTAATTGGAGTTCACTTGTGGTAAATTCAGTTGATTGGACATGATTTGAAAAGGCATACACCTGTCTATATAAGGTCCCAGGGTTGACAGTGCATGTCAAAGCACAAACCAAGCATGAAGACAAAGAAACTGTCTGGAGACCTTCAAGACAGGATTGTCTCGAGGCACAAGGCTGGGAAAGGTTACAGAAAACTTTCTGCTGCTCTGAAAGTTCCAATGAGCACAGTGGCCTCCATCATCCGGAAGTGGAAGATGTTTGGAACCACCAGGACTCTTCCTAGAGCTGGCCGGCCATCTAAGCTGAGTGATCGGGGGAGAAGGGCCTTAGTGAAGGAGGTGATGAAAAACCTGATGGTCACTCTGTCTGAGCTCCAGCGTTCTGTGGAGAGAGGAGAACCTTTCAGAAGGACAACCATCTGTGCAGCAATCCACCAATCAGGCCTGTATGGTAGAGTGGTCAGACAGAAGCCACTCCCCGCCTGGAATTTGCCAAAAGGCATCTGAAGGACTCTCAGACCATAAGAAACAAAATTCTCTGGTATGATGAGACTAAAATTGAACTCCTTGGAGTGAATGCCAGGCGTTACGTTTGGGGAACCAAACCCTTCATACAGTGAAGCATGATGGTGGCAGCATCATGCTGTGGGGATGTTTTTCAGCAGCAGGAACTGGAAGACTAGTCAGGATAGAGGGAAAGATGAATGCAGCAATGTACAGAGACATCCTGAATGAAAACCTGCTTCAGAGTGCTCTTGACCTCAGATTGGGGCGACGGTTCATCTTCCAGCAGGACAATGACCCAAAGCACACCGCCAAAATATCAATGGAGTGGCTTCACAACAACTCGGTGAATGTCCTTGAGTGGCCCAGCCAGAGCCCAGACCTAAATCCTATTGAACATCTCTGGAGGGATCTGAGAATGAGTGATTTTTCAGGGTTTTTTTTTTATATATATATAAATTTGCAACAATTAAAAAAAATCACATTGTCATTATGGGGTATTGTGTGTAGAATTTTGAGGAAATAAATGAATTTAATCAATTTTGGAATAAGGCTGTAACATAAAAAAAATGTGGAAAAAGTGAAGCGCTATCAATACTTTCCGGATGCACTGTATAGTCACTTATTCACTATTAATAATGAATACAATCGTTGTTGTTGCTAAACATTATAGCTAATACAATGTATTTATATTTTTCTTAAAAGTGTGCTTAGGTTATACTGAACAACTACACATTTCTACAATGCTGAAAAAAAAATAAAAGTTAGAAAATAATAACTCAAGTACACATTTCCTTGAGTTTAATCGTATAAATGTATATTGACAGTAGAAAATTATTAACCGGTTTTTGTATTACTGTAACATCCAGATAGCGGCAGCTGAGATGACCAAGTCAAATTCCTTCACACACCATGATTTATCACTACAATTGACACATCAGTAAACACTTCACCACAATGTTCAACAACTGCATGATGTCTATTAAGTGTAAACATACCTTTCAACAGTAAAACACATCAATTTCCAGTATGGAGCCGCACTTGTAATGAGTTTCCTTTTTATTTGCTCTCTGCAATGTTTACATCAGGCCGTTGCTAAGGAAGCGGTGCTCGCCGGCGCTCGGGAAACCCTGCTGGAATGTGCTGCTGTGCGCCAGAAGATGGTGCTAAAACACCAGATCATCCGAGCTGCTCGATGCTCAAGTTGAAATCTACTAAACATACATGCGAAATGTCTTTTACGTTTTTTGTTGTGTACCTATTGTCATTTATAACAATTTTATAATATAGAAATAATTAATTTATTAAAAATGAAAAATAATGATCATCCGCGTGAAAAATAGCAATGTTTGTCCTTTAGGGTTCCTTCCCTGTGATTTTAGATTGATAAATGAATGAATGAATGAGATTGACAAATATAAAAATAACATTAGGAACAAAAAATATTTAATAACTAAATAATAAACGAGATATATATATATATATATATATATATATATATATATATATATATATATATATATATATATATATATATATATATATATATATTAGGCTACAATAATAACATTTGGGATGCCTTTTAAAATGTCCAATTGAAAAAAATGTAACAATTATATGCATAAATAAATTTTTAAAATTGCTTATAGATAATAAAATAAATTAAGAATTATTTTCTGTGAAAACTAACTTAAAATAGTAACAAATTCTGTAATTTCAGGCCGAAACAGTCAAAAAACAAAGCAATGTTATCAATCTTTTATTACCGTTGGACGTATCTTGCTTATATTTACACAGACCCGCCCATTTATAAGCCATTATATATATATAATTATATATAATTTAACAATATATAATTTATTTTTTATTTTTTATGTGCACTCTGATATAGCACGAGCCACGCCCGTGGTGTGGAGGCGCGCGCACACGGACCGTCCTCTAACCGGAATGTCGCTCTCCGTCCTAAATCCGTGCCAACCGCGAGCCGCACAGATACAGTGACGTCAGCTCCGAGACACTGAACCAAACACATCAAGCCCACTGGCTCCGCTGCTGCGAGACGGGAAGCATCGGTCAGGATCGGCCATATTAAGCGTCACGTCTTTCAGATCTCGCTGAATCGTTCTCGCTTCGGAAACAAGCTCTCCCCGTGCGACTAGTGCAAGCATGTCCGCCAATTCAAACGAGGGGCCGGGTTTGGATGGGAAATGGTTCGAGGAGGAGGAGGAGAAGAACGGGATGTTTGGGAGCGCAGGGCCCCGTTTCGACGAGATGCGGGACGATCTGCGTGCGCCCAAGCAACAATTCCATCCCTTTGAAGGAACCGGCGTTGCCATGGAAACTGCATCTACAGGTAAATTTGGGCTTTTTATAAACTGCCATTGTGTGTTTTAGCGGCGACACCCGTGTTTTGTTGTGCCGGGGACGAAAGAAAAGAAGAGTCTGAGGAACAAGATGATGATGGTGTTGAGTTGGAGATGAAGAGAGACGGAGCAGGCCATGGGTGTGACAGCGCCTGCATGTCTGCATACACACACGCGCGCGTAATGTACTGTGCTAGTTCAAACAACATGATCTAATAGTAAAACAAATAACAACATTCTGACGTTATTGTGTAACGGGTTTTGGAATTAAGCAGGGATGTTGACGGAACTCTCGGGGTGATGACGTGTTCATAAAGCAAGCAACAATAATGTAATCATCATTTCTTTGTCTTTGTGCTCATCATGTCTGACTGCACTCTTTCTCCTCGACCGGTCTCACTGTTATGGCTCAGTGATTGGGCATTGTCCACCCCTCTAATAGACCTCTTCATGTAACACAGCAGGACTATGAAAAACTTTGTGAATACAGTTCATACAGTACTGGCGACAATGGCACAACCTTCAAATCAAAGGCAGACCTTACAGGATCTCATGAGAAATATTAAATATTTGGCTAAGATAAAAAAAAATGCTGGGAGTTATGGTGGCGCAGTGGGTAGCACAATCGCCTCACAGCAAGAAGGGCGCTGGTTCGAGCTTCGGCTGTGTCAGTTGGCATTTCTGTGTGGAGTTTGCATGTTCTCCCTGTGTTGGCATGGGTTTCCTCCGGGTGCTACGGTTTCCCCCACAAGTCCAAAGACAATGTGCTAAAGGTGAATTGGGTATGCTAAATTGTCCGTCGTGTAAGTGTGTGAATGAGTGTGTGTGTGGATGTTTCCCAGTGATGGGTTGCAGCTTGGAATGCCTTCCGCTGCGTAAAACATGTGCTGGATAAGTTGGCGGTTCATTCCACTGTGGTGACCCCAGATTAATAAAGGCACTAAGCCGAAAAGAGAATGAATGAATGAAAAAAAATGCTACAAATTAGCATGAGAAGGTGTTGTCAGACCTGCTGTTAAACTTGAAAGAGGTCGTATGATGCTGTTTTAGTTATTTAAACATGATATAATGCTAAAAAAACATACTGTACATAAACAATGGACATGCTGTACTGTGCCCTTTGTATTTCTGAAACTATCCGATTGAGTTCCGGTTTCTATAAAGGGCTTCAAGTGCTCTGATTAGCTAGCTGACCAAGTGCATTGTGATGCCAACCCTCTCAAGTGTGTATTAGAATTGTAACGCCACTAGGCATGGGCTTGTGTAAGATTCTGACGGTATGATAACCTTGGATAAAAATATAACGGTTTCACGGTATTGTGATTACTGCTCTAAAATATATATATATTTTTAAATGTCTGGGTACAAAACAACAACTTTTTCCCCTTTGAACATAATATATTTTATTTTGAGAAACATTTAAAGTATTTAGGAGCAGTAAACGTGTCGGGCGGAATAATTCAAATTAATCTTTGACTTCTGCTGTCTTTATTAGTTTCAAAAACACTGATTTCATTACAATTCAAAACGGCATCTTTGGATGTCTTTTCTGCTGGAGAGACTGTTTTCCTAAAAAACAAACAAAAAAAAAAACAAACAAAATAAGAAGTCTTACATATACCAATGGTAAAGCAGAACATTTTGCTGGTTTTAAAACCTTGACTTTTACAAAGCGCGGTATACCTTGAAAAGAGTTATCATCCCATGCCTACGCCACATACAATATCATGTCTCTATGACATGTCGATAACACAAAAAATACACTGGAGCCACACCTTGCTTTGTTGGGAACCATTATGCTAATGTTTTAAAATGTGATGTGGATTTTATCACAGTAATATCTGGTCTTCAGTCATGTTTTAGGCAGCGCTGGAGTTTGTTAGACTTAAAAAAAAGATTTTGCTGCTTGTTCAGACTACTTATATAAAATGAGCTGAAACAACACAATTATTGAGATTTTTTTGGAACAATTTAATTGTTTTATGTTCAATCCACTCAAATTTGTTAAGTTAACTTAATCGATGTGTCATGGTGGCGCAGTGGGTAGCACGATCGCCTCACAGCAAGAAGGTCGCTGGTTCGAGCCACGGCTGGGTCAGTTGGCATTTCTGTGTAGAGTTTGCATGTTCTCCACGTGTTGGTGTGAGTTTCCTCCGGGTGCTCCGGTTTCCCCCACAAGTCCAAAGATATATGGTATAGGTGAATTGGGTAAGCTAAATTGGCCATAGTGTATGTGTGTGAATGCAAGAGTGTATGGATATTTCCCAGTGTTGGGATGCGGCTGGAAGGGCATCCGCTGCGTAAAACATATGCTGGATAAGTTGGTGGTTCATTCCGCTGTGGCGACCCCAGATTAATAAAAGGACCAAGCCAAAAAGAAAATGAATGAATGAACTTAATGGATTTGTGTTTTGACAACATGAATGATTTATGTGGAATCCTGCATTGGTTTACAGTGTAGAGAGAAAACATCTCTTTTGTTTTGATATGGCCTCTTTAAATCCTTAATAAGACATTGACATTCAATGTAGAATTCATCATTAGTATTTTAACTTTTTTCTTTGGTGGTTTTAAAACCTTGACTTTTCCAAACCGCGGTATACCTTAAAAACTTTATCGTCCTATATGCCTAATCCACACATCATGAGTCAGTGGCTACAAGTTTTCCACAATATTCATGATATCTTTTTTTTTTGTTCAAGGAAAAAAACTTAAACAGATTTAGAACAAAAGGAGGGTGAGCAAATGACAGAATTTTAATTTCAGGGTGAACTACCCCTTTAAAAGTACACTTAGTGTTTTACACCATCTATAATGTTTTACAAAGAAAAGATCAGTTCCTGAAAATGATATTTACTCCAGTGACGACTCCAGTAACATCAGAAGCCTAATCTATTTTACATGGAGCACCACCTCAGGGGTGAGATCACATCAGATCACATGACCAGCCAAATAGGGCCCATTTTGTCTTGGTAAACCCCTGCCGTTGGACACTTTCACTGAGTAAATGCATTATGGCTGCGCTTGAACCGCACGTGTTCAAAAACATTGGAAGCAAAAGCATTGCTGCATACAAGTCCAGCATGTGAGATGAAAAGTTGTACACTCAAAAAATGACATTTGCTTTTTGTTTAAACTATTTATTTAAATTGAGCTAAACAAAACAATTCTTGATTTTCTTTGGGACGAATTAATTGTTTATGCTTAATCCTACACTCTCAGAAATAAAGTTACGCGAGATGTCACTGTGGTGGTACCTTTTCAAAAGGTACACACGTTTGTACCTAAAGGGTCCATATTGGTACCTCAAAAATTTATATTAGTACCAAAAAATTTTAAGAGGAACACTTTTGTACTTTTTAGGTACTAATATGTACACTTGGGGTATTATTATGGACCTTTTAGGTACAAATTTGTACCTTTTGAAAAGGTACCACCACAGTGACAGCTAGCGTACCTTTATTTCTGACAGTGTAGGGCTGTATAAAAATATTATATCAAATCGCAATAAAATTTATGTCGATAATGATGATAAGCTCTGGACATTTTTACTCAATATTGATCCTATAAGAGCCAATCACACACCATAAATACGCAACAACAGGAATCTGTAGTTATGTTAATATTAGATATTCACCGAATGTTTGGTCGCAGAAAATTATCGACTGAAAATAGGTCATGCTGCGTCACCCAGTATTGTTTAGCACGCTTGTTTCACACTTACTCTTTTAAAAGTGGAAGCATTAACAACATATATCGAAATATGTATCGTTCGTTACCATTCAATAAAGAAAATAATTATCAAGATAGCATTTTTGCCATATCGCCCAGCCCTACTCAATCCATTTAAAATTGTAAAAACTAATAACTTAAATTAATTCTTTCACGTTGTCCCAATACAAATCGATTGTCTGGAACCCAGCATTGTTTACAGTGTAAGGCGTTTCTTGTTATTATTAAAGCCCCCCCCCCCCCCCCCCCCCCCCCCCCAGCTTGAAAAGTGGGTGGGTCCAGCTCTGTTTAGGTGGGAGTGTCGGGGAAGGAAAAGAGGGAAGGGTTTGCATAAAAATGGGAGTTTCAGTTCGGGAGCGCAGTGATTTTCACAGAGGCAAAACAACACACAGACGCAGGGGAGAAAAACAGTGACTATGTTTACATCAGTAATCGAATTATTTGCCAAATTATTCATTTGTCGATTTTAACTGCAGTTTGGCACTTTCACTTTCATTCAGGAACAATTCATGTTTTCACTGAAATATATGTGTCCTAATCATATATAACTGATCTCAAAAAATGTGTTTTGGAGTTTCGTGACCCTTTAAAGCAAAATGAAAGAAAGGCATGCTAGACTCAGATTAGTTTAGAGGAAACCATGTTGTGTGAATTTTATCTCACCTTTAAATATGATGATAATGTAGCTACAAACAACATCTAACTGCTGATATTAGCCTGCATGCTAAATCTACATTGTTTATTTTCTGAACTCTTTCTGAGTATTTCTAAGCTGCTAAAACTAAATCCTCCCTGACCAATAATAACAGTGAGTTTATTAAGATAAGACAGTCTGGCGTCTTGCAGGCTGACTCCTAAACCTCAGACTCTGCTGTGGATTTAATACTGGACAACAATAAAGCACAGAACCACCTTATCCAGAAGGAAGTGTGCATGGTTGGAGCTTCAGAAAGGCAGACATCCAGGCACTCATCGCAGTGCATTAATTGTACCTTATGCTACAGCGTTTAATGTGCTTTTAGTGTTTCATGGATCGATCTGACAGATAAAGTAGCGACGTATCTATAGAAACCCTCAGCAAAGACGCTGCTATGTGTGCAACTGCACCCTATTACATACATGTAAAAGACATAGTGTATTATACACTATGCTTTCAAAATTAAATAAATCGCAGCTTGTTTTCACAGCTTAATCACATTGCTAGTCGTAAGTTTCTGCTTCTGCAGGTGCTTCTTGGTCCATTAAGAGTCTGATTGGGACGCCATTATGGCTCAGAGTGCTATTATTAGCAATGGGGAAACTGGCCATGCAAAAAACGCACATGCATACGCCCATGCACAGCCTTTCTCACATGCTCAAATATTCATGAGCTGGGGCCTAGAATCCCTCAGCTCACCCGTGCACTGGCTAGCATTAACACACACTCGCGTACACACAAAACACACACAAAGTCTTTCCTCATCTCATGGACGCAAGCCCAAATACGCATATTCTTTTAAACACATTCAAATGCACTCACACAAAGACTCTTTCTCTCTCTCTCTCTTTCCCGCTTTCACACTCTGGCTTTGGTGAGGCTCTTGTTTCTTCCCTCCCTCTCCCTCTCCCCCCCCTCTCTCTCTCTCTCTTCCTGTCTTTCATAGCATGTCGGTTTGGGCTGTAGTTGGCTCAGTCTTTAGCATTCTCTCTTTTTAAATAAACAGAGGGAGGTCTATTTATAGGCTGAGTGAGAGCAAGACATCTCACAGTCTTTTTTACAGTAGCCAAGCAAGTGAGCTCACGGCTGTTTATAGACAACATATGATGCATTCTAATGTTTTCCTTTTCCTTTAAGGTGTAATGTATCCGCGTGTGCATGTAGCTGCCAAGTAACAAAGGTCTAACAGAGAGCAGTGCACATAAGTTGCATCAATATTCATCAACAGAAGTCCAGATATTACTTCCGCAAATGTCTGCTGTACATCACAGTTTGAAATACTAGTATAATGTCACCCAAAGCATTCGTAGATGGAAAAGTGAGGCTTTAGTTTCTGTGTTGTGGGGATGCTGCTTGATTTCTGTGCATTCTGTAATCATTGTGAAATATTATTCTGCAAGTCTTGCTTGTAAACATTGTTCAGATTGACCTGCTTGATCATCTTAACCCTTTAACTGCATCACCAAGACACACATTTTTGTATTGCATTTCTTAACTGTAAATTTTTTACTAATGTCGCTAGTTAACACATTCAATGCATTTTTTTCTCAACACATCCCATCATTTCATATGTTGGTTTATGGTAAAAGTACCGTAATTAGTACATATACTATGAGCAATCTGAAAATATGAAGTGTAAAACCAATTTATTTAAGAAACATCATCAAAATAAAAAAAAATTTGTATAATAAATCATCTATACTTTTTAAAATATGCCATATAATATTTCAGATTCTCATTTATTATGTTTTCTCGTTTAGTGTTTTACAATAAAACTAAAAAATCAAGTGTAGTAGCAACAGGATTATGCTTCTTTGATTTTTTTGTAAATTAACAATGATGTGTAGTGTAAACCATTATTTAAAACAGTCATTCTTTAAAAGACTTTAACAGTCATTGTTTAAAACAGTCAAAATATGGTCAACAATTTGGTAGAGTAGGCAGTTAAAGACATAGTTCACTCAAAAATGTAAATTTACTCACTATTTACTTACTCTTAGGTGATTCCAAACCTATTTTTCTGATGAGCACAAAGGAATATATTTTGAAGCACTGACCGTTGACTTCCATAGGAAAAACATTCATTTAATGCACTGAGTGGCTCAAAATAAGCTAAAGAGAAAAGCAAAACTTTGCATTGATTTTGTATTTACACATTTGTGTAAGCTAGCCAATCAGAGCACTTTAAGGCATTTTGAAAGGAGGCACTTTGTATAAACTAATAAGTCAGGATTTTAAAGATATCAACATACTGAACAGCTATAGGGCTGGGTGATTAATTGAAAACCTATAATCGATCTCATTTTTCCAGGTCAATTTTTTGATTACTTTCCCCACCGAGTCACGTGACCCTGCTGAACTGATAAATGTTCAACACTGCAGCCAGATCTGACATTACAAATGTCATGAGCGCAGTATTACCATTCATGTAATACGAGTGTGTAAATCTCTTTGCTCGGGCACCGATTTCCTCTGTTCATGCTCAAAATGTGCTGCACACTCTCATATATCCGCCACTGATTTTTTTCTCTCCATTTTTTATACGAAAAAAGTTACTTGGTTTTAGGCAATGTGTGTTTTAATTGCAGTTATTCAACGTTGATGTTCAATACAGTAAATATCGATAGATAGTAGATAGTGTTTCCTTCAATTATTTTAAAGTCAAGTAATCTCACTTGTAATATGTGAGCATATTTACTGTGCAAAACTTGTCAGTGAACTATTGGGGGGGGGGGGGGGGGGGGGGGGTATAATCGTTCATTAATCGTAATAGAGTTAAAATGTACAATTAATCAAGGTTTTGATTTTAGGCCAAATCACCCAGCCCTATGAACAGCTGATGATATGATGCTAGATATGTTTAACCAAGTAATTACTAAGTAACTAAGTAATTGTTATTATTTTTGAAACATATTGTTTGAATATTACAAAATGCTACATTTGGTACTATCTATACTTGAACATGGTCCTGGTCCCCAGTGCACAGGGCAATGGATGGATCAGAGTACAAATATTAATGATTCTGAATCTGAATTATTAATCATGCTAGATGCATATGCTTGAACTGCTTGCATATGCTTCTCACTGACTACAACAGTCATTTTTTACTGGTTAAATCTGACTTTTGCCATTATTAGATTCCTCTTTTATTATCACATATTATATGCATTCTTTTATATACTGTGGTAATCTATAGTAGCACATTAATAATCAAATCCATCACAGAAAAGTCTACCAAAATGACTTTTCCCAAACTTTTAAAGGTTAGTACATCTAAAACTGTAAATTTAGTCTCCATTAACTCACTTTTGTTTTCTCACATGCATCCGAACATCCATTACTACTGAATGCAGTATGTGTGTATACAGAAAGCCAGAAGATAATCTTCAGAAGATTAGACAGCTCTGATTATATTTCGTTTGATACTTTTGAGTATCTACATGACATGTTTAGGGATATTTTAAGCTTTAGACGACGATGGTTTACATTTTTGATTGAAGTGTACCTTATAAATACAGTAATCTGACACTTGAAAACTCTACATCACAAATCCATTGTCCATTGACTTCCATAGTAAGAGAAACTATCCATTTAATGCAACGATAGGACTGGCTCAAGAAAAGCTTAAGAGCTAAAAGCAAAACTTTACATTGATTTTGTATTTAAAGGTTTGTGGAAGTTAGCCAATCAGAGCACTCTGGGCATTTTGGAAGGATACACTTTATATAAACTAAGGGTGTAATGGTATACTTAAGTTTTTAAAGACATCATGATACTGAACAGCTGACGATATGATGCTAGATATTTTAACCAAAATGAAGTTTTTATTGTTATTACTTTCAATATATATCATTTAAAAATTACAAAATGCTACATTTGGTACTGTCTACTTGAACATGGTCCTGGTCCCCAGTTCACAGGGCAATGGATAAACCAGAATACAAATATTCATAAATCTCAATCTAAATTTTAATCATGCTAGATGCATATGCTTGAACTGCTTGCACATGCTTGTCACTGCCTACGACAGTCATTTTTTACTGGTTAAATCTGACTTTTGCCATTATAAGATTCCTCTTTTATTATCACATATTATATGCATTCTTTTATATACTGTGGTAATCTATAGTAGCACATTAATAATCAAATCCATCACAGAAAAGTCTACCAAATAACTTTTCCCAAACTTTTAAAGGTTGGTACATCTAAAACTGTAAATTTAGTCTCCGTTAACTCACTTTCATTTTCTCACATGCATCTGAACATCCATTACTACTACTGAATGCAGTATGTGTGTATACAGAAAGCCAGAAGATAATCTTCAGAAGATTAGACAGCTCTGATTATATTTCGTTTGATACTTTTGAGTATCTACATGACATGTTTGGGGATATTTTAAGCTTTAGATGACTGAATATATGGTTTACATTTTTGGTTGAAGTATACCTTATAAATACAGTAATCTGACACTTGAAAACTCTACATCCCAAATCACATCAGTGATACATTGTCACATTTTTATATTGTGATAGCTCAATACAGCATGTCTTTACACTCCTAGTACAAACTCAGTGAAATTCAGTAAGAGCATTTCAGACAAACCTGGAACAGAGATCTTCCAATAATGTACAGTACTGTATGTCAGTTTTTTTCCTATTCTGTCTTATTCTTGTTCTTCAAAATAATGCCCCTTTAAAACAGCATCACATGGCCTCTTTGAAGAGTTTGAAAAAGATCTGTCCACACGGTAAGCAGCTCAACACAGCAGAAATCCTTTCGACCCATCAGTAACATCACTCACACATCAATATGTCCAGCATAATCCACTTCTTACTGTCTCTCTCCCCCTAGTTGTCTCTCTCTTTCTCTGTCTGCCTGTCTAATACACTGAGGGGAAAGGCCTAGACGAGGGGGAAATGCTAGTGCGGACTGTCTGTCTGCATTTACAAAGTCACCCGGGCATGAGAGAGAGAGGCCGAGCGAGATCAACAAACAGTGCTGGGCGAATGTGAAAAGAGCATTCTTTCTGTCGCTTGCAGCCAAAGGCGCTCGGCATACAAGGACCACTCGGACAGAACACAACACCAAGGGTCTCCATAGAGAAATTGATTGTATTGATTGTTCAAGACAGACCTACCTAAATTTAAGCGATTTTTAAATGGAGGCGCATGAGTCAAAGTTATTCAAGAAAGCTAATTGTGTATTCAAATACTGTATGACTTTTTATTCTGAAGGACAAAATGATATTGTAAAAGTAAATGATTTACTTTTAATGATGTAAATGATGAATTGTGGGTTAGGAAATACACTCCTCATAATCCTGGACCAATCAGAGCAGTTGCTGTTACCATGGAAATGTAAATCGTGCCAAAAGAGCTCAGCAGTGACCGCCTACTCCCAGCACCGCAAATGACATAATCCAGTCACAGGCTGAATTCAGAATAGCATGCTTTTTATTATATAAAGATATGGCTGAAATAGTCCATTTAGTATGCTGTACTCAATTCAGGTACACCCATAAAACAAGTTAGACAAAAAAAAGATTTTTTTTTAGTTTTGCACATTTTGGTCTGTCGCTTAGAACCTGAATGTCAATAAATGGAGGGATGGGCCAAAATAGATTGAAATGTATTTTAAAATAAAATACCAAATACATCAATTTTAAGTGTATCAAAATAAACTACAAAATACAGCCGCCACAAATGTAGCAAAATAAAATACTGTATTTTGTATTTTGAAAATACTGCTAAATACTTTTAGAGGGGAGCATGACATTTCTCCGCAAACCTTCAATATGCCTATTCGATCAATCCCTTCACCATTAAACTGATTGTTTGATAGCAACAGAATTTCTCTGAGCAAGTTTTAAGTCAGATTCTCTGCAAACCCATTCATCTCTACTCCTGTACATAAGTAGGTGTCCATCAACCTTTCTTTCTCTTTCATTTTAGTATACATTTTGTACAAATTTCATACAGAAAGTCCTTTCTTGAAGATGTTCTCTTTAATCACTGTAAAAACCCTGTAATGCAGATAATGAGTTGGAATATACAGTACAGTAGTACTACTGTATATCTCTTCATTGTGTTTCCATTCATTGCCTGGCCGGTAATATTGAAACCATCTCTTAACACTCTTATGTTTTTAAAGGGTGATATATGAAGAGGTTATTTACATTTTTGTTCACATAATTCTTTTTTTTTGCAATTGAACTTTTCAATACTTATTTACTATTATTTATGTAGTTTACTCATTCTCTCAAGATTTTTTCCAGTTCTTCTTTAACTGGAAGAGTCTCAGTTTAGCCCCTTAGTGAACAGCATCTTTAGGTGTTTTATAACTTTCTAAAGTTCCTCTACATTTCCACCTGTAGCCCTGAGACTGCGAATGATTATGTGCTCAAGGCTCCTCATCCTGTTTTTAAGGACTGATATTATTAATTCATTCATTCATTTTCTTTTCAGCTTAGTCCCTTTATTAATGTGGGGTCGCCACAGCGGAATGAACCACCAACTTATCCAGCATATGTTTCACGCAGCGGATGCCCTTCCAGCCGCAACCCATCACTGGGAAACACCTATACACTCTCATTCACACACATACACAATTTTAGCTTACCCAATTCACCTGTACCGCATGTCTTTGGACTTGTCGGAGCCCCCAGAGGAAACCCACGCAAACGCGGGAAGAACAAATTTCACACAGAAATGCCAACTGACCCAGCTGAGGCTCGAACCAGCGACCTTCTTGCTGTGAGGCGACAGCACTACCTACTGCCCCACCGCATCGCTCGGACTGATATTATATTCCATACAATTTCTCAAACAAAGATACTGATGCTGAATTGTACTATACTGCTATTATAAATTACTGGTCTTGGCATTGTGTAGTATACTATTTGCAATGATTTTGACTTGCTCCCGAATATACCCATGCCATTTGTCAGTGTTTTTCTTTATGTGTGTTTTATGAATTTAATCTTTATATGTATTTTTATGAAGTCATCATGTACACTTCCTACAAAGTATTTTACAGTATTTTAAAAATACAAAAAAACAGGACACTGAAGTATTTTCATACAAAATATTAACCCATTTTCATAAACCCCATAGAATACAAACTACAAAATGCTATTTTGTATTTAAGATACATGTATCATAAATACTGCCCATCCCTGTATATAAATGAATAAAGGTTCAAATGTGCAGTCAGTCCTGCAGTCTTTTAAAGGGCACCTATGATGAAAATCAACAGATCTGTGTATAGGTTTAGTGTGTTCACTGTCATATTGGAGTGATATAAACATTCTCTTTTTTTTTATTTCCTGACCTTAAAATAGGACCCAAATCCCAGTGATTTTGAGGCCCACCGCAACGAGATATACTATAGGAGTACGGTTTTCCCCACCCACCGAATTGATTGACAGGCATCATATTTCTATAATAACATGTACACACATGTCCACAGAACATTTAAAATATTTGTTACAACTCTCTGTGAATTTTTATACGATTTATAAGTTTAAAACATTTTTAAAACATGTTTGTAATAAAGAAAGTAAAATAGATATCTAATTCTTAACCGCTATAATCACCACAGCTACATGATTTCAGTAAATGCGCATATGTGTGTGTCTGTGTGGGTGAACTGTAAACAGCATTTGTGTGAGACTCATCATTTCAGAAAGGCTTGAATAACTCCACCACAAATACATCAAATAAACTACCTTAGTATTTTTGACTAATGAGCTGTATTTCAGCTTCATCCGAGTCTGTCACTGTGCTGTTTATCTGACGTAATGCATGATGAAAAGCAGACAAGCACGTGGGAACGGTGGGTGGGGAAAAGCAGCTCATTTGGATTTAAAGCCACAGGCTACAAAAACAGCTACAATATACTCAGACACCAAAATTGGAATATTCTGGAGGCTATAATAAATAATCTGATGGGTATTTTGAGCTGAAACTTTATAGACACATTCTGGAGAAACCAAAGTCTTATCTTACATCTTGTAAAAGGGGTAAAATAGGTGTGCTGTAAAACAAAGAAAGAGGGGTCCTTCATTTACCTCTTATATTTCTGATTTACTTCTGTTTAGTGTTGCCAATACACAAAACACGTTGCAAATGTGTCTGATATTTACACATTTAGCACACAAATAAAAATGAAGAAATTCCTAAAGTACTCGAGTTCAATTACTGTACTTACATTTAATTCAGTACTAAAAAGGTGGTTTCTAACTATAACTTTTTTTCTATTTTATATCAGTGTTGTTTTATTATTATTTATACAGTATTTATAATACTTTATTTTGAGTTTTAGAAATTCAGCTAGTTGCCAATAACATTTCTATCTTTCATTTCATCTTATGTTTTTCATCTTATATTTTCCTTCTTCAGCTTTATATGAATTACCAAACATACATTTCTGTTATTTAGATAAAAAAATGCATATTCATATTTTTATATTTTACCCATAGACTGTAAAAGATATGGACGTAGTATCCGTGACGTCACCCATAGGTTTCTGAACACTGCAAAAGAAGCTACTAGTACCCGTCGCCGTCGCCATTTTGTTAGCGCTTCATCGCACCAAACGCGGGATACCAAATAAGGGCAAAGAGGTGGAGAGTGAGCGGAGCTACAGATGCATGATTCAGCATTTTGCTTAGACCTGGCTTAGACAGACTTTTTACTTTGGGAGAACGTTTAATACTTCATTGCCTGTGACTCGTTTGTGTTCTGACCTCACATGCTTGGTTGTACACTTTATCAATAAAGTGTTTTGACTTTTCAAAAACACTGTTGTAACACATTGAGCCACTAAACATTGTTCTTATGACGTTTTTGGACAGAAGGAAAACGCAAACTACTATCAAACACTTCAGATATAGTCTGTGTTAGTAAATGCAAGGCTGTTTATAAAAATCCAGCACTAACACTGTATGACAACGCTTCAGATGACTGTTTTATAGCCTACAGCTAATCAATCTGTCAGATTCTGGAGTGCAATACTGGTCTAAAGAACATTTAAATGATAAATGATCTTAAATAAAACAAATACATTTATAGAGATGGTATATAAGTATATAATTTCACTCACCTGGGAAATGGAGGCAACTTGAACGGTTTGTAAGCACAATTAAGTGCACACAGCATACCATATCATCTGATAATTGCAGGAAATAATTCCAAAAGGCAACTGACTGTGTAAAGAAACATTAACCAAAACAAAAACACGATGTACATGCCGAGATCAGCGGCTAATTAGCCAGAATCAGCTGAGGTGAAGTGACGGCGACCAGCGAGGGCTAGCTGTCACTCAAGTGGCCACGCCCTTAATTATGCAAATTTAATATAACTTAATAGAAACAAAACGGATGAGTTATAAAAAAATTCACCCCCTCACAGTTGTCATGAAGGGTAATCATAGCTATATGCACCAAAGCCATCGTTTGTACCAGGCTGTAAACATGTTTTTATCAGCTGTAAAAATGGCCAATTTACCAATGAAGAAAGAAAGCACTTGGACTTACTGGAGCCAGCCCTCCAAGGCGAGTCGATGAATTGCAGTTTTAATTACTTCCGTATTGGCTTCCCGAGTTAGAGCGGGAGGTTGCCGCTTGATTTTACCTCATACTTTGTTTAATTTTTTTTTTTACAACAAAACACTAGTAAGCTGACTTAAAAGATAGCTATCTACTTTCTAGGCTAGTTTGGTCTTGAAGCTTTGGAATCAGAACCTTGCCCAAACTGCCATTGGACTATTATGATCTTATTACCCACTTTGATTTTAGCACCAGCTGATTGGAATGAAATCTAAGTGTGCACTTGTTATTGGAAACGTAACAGTCACAGGGTTCGTTGTCCAGCTATCATTAATCCTCTTAAGACTTGAATGATTTTACAGAGATGAGCAGATGTTTCCAGCTGTCTCTGAGGGCTTTGCCTTTTCTATCTGCTCTTCCTCTTAGTCCAGTGGGAATCAGATTTACAGTACTTCAGAAAAAAGAATCAATGTTTTTTCTCTGTGGAGATTCTTTCTACTCTCTGTCCTTTGTCCATTATCTTTTTGTAAAACCGCCTTTGTCTCTTGCCTTTGTCTTCACTTCATATATTGTACTGCATATGCACTCAATGTAGTAGATCTGACCTCTGCACAATCTCTGCTGGGTTTCTGCTGATTTTGTATGATATTATTAATAATAATAATAATTCCTTACATTTAAATAGCGCGTTTCTGGACACTCAAAGCGCTTTACACATTTTTGGGGGAATCTCCTCATCCACCACCAGTGTGCAGCATCCACCTGGATGAATCAACAGCAGCCATATTGCGCCAGACAGCACACCACACACCAGCTGATTGGTGGAGAGGATACAGAATGATGAAGCCAATTATTATATGGGGATGGTTAGGAGGCCATGATGGACAAAGGCCAGTAGGCAAATTTGGCCAGGATGCCGGGGTTAAACCCCTACTTTTCGAAGGACATCCTAAGATTTTTAATGACCACAGAGAGTCGGGACCTCGATTTAACGTCTCATCCGAAAGACGACACTCACTGAGCAGTAGAGAGTCCCCTTCACTATACTGTACTGGGGCATTAGGACCCACGCAGACCTCAGGTTGAGTGCCCCCTGCTGGCCTCACTAACACCACTTCTGGCAGCAACCTGGCTTTCCCATGTGGTCTTCGATCCAGGTACTGACCGGGCGCAGCCCTGCTTAGCTTCAGTGGGTGACCATGTGACACCCTATTCACACAGGGCGTCAGTATCAATGCTTTCCATTCACTTTGAATGGGTGACCTCAAGTGTTGTCAAACTGAATTGTGGGTCTGTCGGCACTGCTCGCTGCAGAAGTTGGGGATTTCTCAACTTTTCAAGAGCCAATGGAAGCGTTAGCCAATCAGATCGCTTCATGCAAATATCCCAACTCAGACAGTAGCTGATTGCGCACTAATTTCATTGGCTGACGCTGCTATGATGATCGTGTCAGCCTCCACAAGCCCTCAGTCAAGTGTTGATGCTGAAGCCCTGTGAGAGTTGCAGAGAGCTAGCTGCCGGCTGCACTGAGAGGCCTTATGGATGTCTATGTGCTTTAATTACTTTATCAAGTGTTCTTCTGGCATATTTGATGTTAAATAGACATTATCCAATTATATTTGCTATTCTCTTAGAATTATATTTTATGTACATCAGCAGAAAAACACATTCATGAAAAATAATGGTATCACTGAAAGCTAAATCTTTGCAGATTTGCTCTAAAACATTATACCCACATTAAATTATTTCTTAAATGCACTTGTCTCAAGTTTTGGATTTTAAAGTCAAGTGTATATGTTTTCAGAAGTAATGCATTGTCTTGACTGTGTGTTTGTTAGTTGAAAGAAAGGTTAGCTTCAAGTTAATTTCAGGCGTTTATTTCGGTTAACTCATGTTTTTAAGGCAGCAGGTGAACTAATTGCTTTGATTTCAGTTACTAATGACACTGTCTCTCCTTCTCTTTGTCTCTCTAGGTGACTCTCTATCTGACATGTTTATGAAGTCATCGCCTGGAGAGGGTGATCTGTACACCTCTCTCCTTTCCTCAAAGTCCTCTTCCAACCCTTTCAATGACGGAGCCTCTCTCTTCTCCTCCGAGGGCAACCGTTCTCCGCCTGCACCCACCGGAACCGACTCCGGCATCGGCATGACCCCAGGTGACCCCTCAGACCATCAGACGACCCTGCAGGGCTCGCACAAAAGTGACCATTACAGCTACATGGACATGGGGGGTGACCTTTGTGATTTTGGGAGTATGGGCAATGCTAAGAACAAGCAGCAACCTCCCATGTCTGGATATGGAGATGAGGAAGATGAAGAAGATGACGATGAGGATGAAGATGACATCCAGGATTTCAAGCCTAAGATTGAAGAAAAGGGAAGTAAAGAATCCAGCCATGATCCCTTTGATCTGGGTCGCTATTTGGAGAAGAGTCCGCTCGGATCTGAAGACACGGAGGTGAAGACAAGTACGGGATCAGCCGGTGGGCAGCATGCATTTCCATACGTCGAGGATCCTTCGGATGAAGAAATGGCAGATTTCCGGTCATATCGCAGGATGGAAACGCCACAGAGTGCCAGTCCTGTGAAGATCACAGTAACAACAGAGTCCCACAGCACTGCGAGCCAGCCAGTAAGAGTGTCTCCACAAGGGGGACTGTCTGAGAGAGACAGCGTGCTCAGTTTTGGACAGCAGGGTCTTCCCACGGTAACACTGTCAGAACCAGAGGATGACAGCGCAGCGTCGTCAGCTAACCACTCCCCTAACCACTCCCCTACAGGTAGATCCCGTCCACCTGTGATGCACCTGCTTGCGCACCATCATGAATTGAAATGAGAATGCCTTTTCATAATCCATATTCTATTTAACATCTGAATTCAGTTTCAATTGAGCTAGCAAACCTCTAATTTAAAAGTGAAGTAGATAGTTTCCAGCTTGTAGATGTACACAAATAAACCAGGCAGTGTAGATTATAAGGATAAGTTATGGTCTTGCATCTAATTCCCTCTAATCATTTAATATTTTGGCATTTTTGTCAGCAAACTGTACAAAATAGTACTGTGACTAATTAAGTAACATATAATTGATTCTAAAGTGTTAGTTCACCTTAAAATTAAAGCTGTGTAATTAATTACGCACTCTCATGTTGTTCAAAACCCCTGAGACTATTGTTTATTCAGAACTCAAGGTAAGATATTTTAGGTGAAACTTGAGAGCTCCCTCATCCTCCATAGACACCAAGGTAATCCAAAAAATACCCCCCTAAAATACTAAAAACAGGCCATATGCCTTCAGTGCTTTATTGGAAATATTATCTAGCTATGAGAGTAATTTGGTGTTCTCATAAAATAGAAATTCTGACTTTATACTATAGGGCTGCACAATATATTGTTTCAGCATCAATATCACAATGTGCACATCCCCAGTAATCACATCGCAGGATATGCAATGTTGAGTCTCAATTATAGTTGACCAGGAGCCACAGAACACATGCGATTTGTAGAAAGACTGCAAAGTTTAACCACAATAGAGTGAAAGTTTATCATCTGCATCTGTTTTAAGGCCTGTGAACTGCCAAAATGCTTTTCTTATTTAGATATTTGGACTAGAAACAAGACGCAGAAGCATTATCTAAACAAGCAAGAAATATTGTCTTGTTTTCAGAAATAATATTCCAAAATTAAGTGGGCTTTTTCCTTAACAAGCAAAATAATTTGCGCAATAAAATATTTTTTCCATTGTGAATATTTAATGTCTGTACCCGAATACTGTTAGACTCCATAGAAAAACATCAGAGCTTTCTATTCAAACCATCTGGTTAAACTGTATTTATATTGCAATAATTATCGCAGAAAAATAAAATATTGCCAATATCATGCAGTCCTACTTTATACAACAGTATCTTCTCATCAGTGTCAGTATAGGGTGCATGTTGATCAAGTTGTCATGCTTGGCCGTGCCTCTGACGTATTACCTCTGATGTACCTCTGTGCTTTGTTTTAAACAGAGGAAATCACATGCAGGCATTCGGGTGGTTACATCAATGCACAGCTCTCACATACGCACAATATACTGACACTGAGGATAAGAAACTGTTGTAAAAAGTTGTTATTTTTGTTTCAAGGGTTCACACTTAGCTGATGATTGATTATAAAGCTTGTTTGGCATCCTGTCCCGAGAGAGAGCCCTGAGCTCATAAGATTCTCGAGCCCGGGGCTCTCTCCTCTTTGCAAGGTGAGAGGGGAGTTTGAGCTCAGGTAGATCTCGAGATCTCCCCTGCTATAGTAGCTAATGAACAGATAGTGATTGCTCTTAAAGGTGCAGTAGGTGATCTGCCACAATGCTAGCCTGTTAGCATAAATCTACATTATCAATTCTGTAAAAGGACCTTATGAAACTGAAAATAGTCACATCAATCTTTCGCCGGAAGATTTCAGTGGCTGAACAACACTTCTGTACAACCCAATCTACATCAGCTCTGTGTGACAAAAATAGTTTTAAAACAGAACATTACCTGTTTAAGAGAAATACTTCAGCCATGGTGTCGTCCTTCCTCCAGCGTGCAAAAGTAACTTCAATTTTGATTCAGGATTTTGAAAAAGTTTAGATTCAGCATGTTTTTACCCCTTGCTCTCTCTCTCTCTCTCTCTTTCTCGTGAACGCGCAGCACATGTATGCACAAACGGCAGAGCTGCGTACAAACAGGTGCGCAGTAGCTCAAATCTGCATTTGCTAACAGACAGTTTGAGCTACGTGTCAGAATTAGGGGAGATGTTGGTCCGACATTATTTTAATTGGATGAACATTTTTTAGTCTTATGCCTTACCCAGAATATAAAAATACATAAGAATACATTTAGATCATTTACTGTACTTTAATCAGTACTATGTGAATGTGAGAATGTGTGAATGTGAAGAGACTTTCAAGCAGAACAACAAAAAATGTTTCTAAAGACAATCACCTACTGCACCTTAAAGAGATAACTTCTTACTAGGAACATGTCTATGGCACCGATTTGGATTAGTCAATTAACCTAAGTTGCATGTTTTTGGACGGTGGGAGGAAACCGTGGAACCCGGAGGAAACTCACATGGGCATGGGGAGAACGTGTAAACTCTGCACAGAAACGTCGGCTGGCTTGGTAAGGACTAGAACCAGTGACGTTCTTGCTGTGAGGCAACAGTGCTAACCACTGGGCCACCGAGCCACCCATCTAGGAAAGGAGGAGGAGCAGGGGTGAAAGGGGGATTCTTTAAAAAGAAAATGGCTGTTATATGGAACTTAAGAGTATTTTTAGTGGCTTAGGAATTGTCTGATTGGTGAATCATAAATTGGATAATGCGGGACCATCTGCAAGCAATCATAAGCATGTGACCCTCTCGAAATTAGTTTATAAATAAACTTTACTTTGTGCGAACAATATCTTGATAATATTCAGATTTGAAGGCATATGGTCTGTTTTGAAGATGTTTTTTGGAACCTTTCTGGACTGTCGATAAACTTGCTGTATATGGACAATAAGGGAGCTCTCAGATTTGACCTAAAATATCTTAATTTGTGGTCTGAATACGAACAAATGTGCTTTGGAACAACACGAGGACGTGTTTAATTAATAAAGAATGTCATTGTTGATCTTTTTAAATACTTACAGTTTATACATTTCTCGAACTCTTTTTGTCCAGGTCGAGAGTCTCCATCTGATGTGCTGTTCCAGCCTGCAGGAATGAAGTCTATGAGCTCCACCCAAGATTCAAGCAGCATCAGCTCTCATCCCAACCCTCCTCCAACCCACGATATCAAGACCTCAGCCAAGCCCTCATCCCCATGGGCTCAAGACCTTCAAGGCAGTGGAGATGAGTCTGGAGATTCAGAAATTGAACAAGTGGCTGAAGAATTAGATTCACCAATACATGACCTGACATCTAAGACCCCGCCTGCAAAGAGTGGATTCAGTCCAACAAGCAACCCGTTTGAGCCGCCCAGTTACACATCTGCCACTGATAAAGCTAGTAACCCATTTGACAAGCCACAAACCAACAAGGTCAGTGCTAGTAACCCATTTGATCTCTCTGCGGGTACCAAAATGGGCTTCGGTCAGTCCAGTAACCCACCACTTTACAGTCTGCTAAGAGAGGAAAGGGAGGCAGAGCTCGATAGCGACCTGCTAATTGAATCAGCTTCGGAGGAAAGTCCCAAGAGGGAGCAGGAATATTCTGCTCCTAAACCACCAGAACCATCTTCCCCCCTGATCACAGACAACATGTCTTCAAAGCCCATCACGACCTCTAGCGTCTCTTCCTCTCCATTCACTGAACCCAGAGTCGTCAGCACTCAGAGAGAACCAGAGAAAGAAAAGGAGAAGGAAAAGGAGAAAGTAGCACCAGTTGAGAAGCCCAAGCTACAACCAGAGGACAGCTGGTCCACCAAACCCAGGCCTGCAGTAATGGGTACATCTACAGTGACTCCGGAGCTGCAGCCCAGTCAGGAAAAGGAGAAGGAGAGTAAAAGCAAAAGCAGTATTGTTAGTTCAAGCACAGAGAGAGAGGCTGATCTGCCCTTGCTCCTCCATGGCTTCAGCAGACAGAAAGGTAAGAAGCTCTGCTGTTGTTGTTCTTCTTCCTATTAGTTTTGTTATTCTTAGTGAGAAAATAAAAACAATTCACGTGCACTACTAACTTGTTTTGCTGGCCTTAAAACTTTTACAATTGGGTTGAACGTGCAAAACTATGCTGTGTAAATTATTAAGACTCGTGCCATTATTGTACATTTAAAACATAAATAATAGTTTAGATCTGTAAGAATGATTCTTATGATTTAAGTCAAACCACCTACCAAAAAATCTGTCAGCTAGTGTGATTTAAAATAAACTATTCTTTATAAGGATGCCTAAGGTTTTTATTTTGTCAATAAATAGTATATGTCTTTTCTATTCATAATAAGCCACCAAAAGGAAATCCAAGGAAATTGTATAATATCATTCATTTATTTATTCATTTTCCTTTGGCTTAGTCCCTTTATTCATCAGGGGTCACCACAGCAGAATGAACTGCCAACTTATCCAGCATATGTCTTACACAACAGATACCCTTCCAGCTGCAACCAAGTACTGGGAAACACCCTACACTCTCACATTCACACACATACACTACGGACAATTTAGCCTACCTAATTCACCTATAGCGCATGTCTTTGGACTGTTGGTGGAAACTGGAGCATGCGGAAGAAACTCACGACAACCCGGGGAGAACATGCAAACTCCACACAGAAATGCCAACTGACCCAGCCAAGACTTGAAACAGCGATCTTCTTGCTGTGGGGCGACAGTGTTAACCACTGAGCCACCATCTCGCCCAGTTAATATTTACATATTAGTTACATTTCAATGTTGTATTGTCTTAAAACATATATATTAGGCAATTAAAAAATGCATAATAAACATTTGATATAAAATATTCACATGATAAATATTAATACTTCTTGTGAGAAATAAATAATGTAGTAACACACAGCACATTCCTTTCAATTAGTCCAGACAGCTTAGGCGCAAATTCAATTTTGGATACTAACATTGCTCTGTATCGAGGACTGCTTTTAGAGCAACAGCTAGATAGTGTTATTTAAGAAGTTGTTCTCAATCAGATATTAATCATTTATAAATGTTCACTCTATTGTGAGTGAAAATAAGTGGAATATGTAAATATATGCTGCATGTTATAACATAATATTGTAAACATACAAAACATGTGGTTAGAAAACAACGGTAAAGAAAGCATCTGATCATTCATTCATTTTCCTTTCGGCTTAGTCCCTTTATTAATCAGCATTCGCCACAATGAACCGCCAGCTTATCCAGCATATGTTTTACGCAGCGGATGCCCTTACAGCTGCAACCCATCACTGGGATTCTCCGAAGTTAACATTATTCTACAATAATTTTGGTAAATGACGGTTACACGGTGTGTTGTTAATTGCAGAGTTTTTTTTAAAAAAAGTAGAAACCCCCTGCAAGTTCTGAAAGAGATCAAGCCTCAGCCAGGTCAGAAAAAGTAACTCAAAAGTAATGTAATGCATTACTTACCATAAATAGAAACTAAGTAACCCAACTAGTCACTTTTTTGGGGAGTAACTCAATATTGCAATGCATTACTTTCTAAAGTAACTTTCCCCAACACTGGTCCCTTTCATTTAATATATAAACGCAGAAAAAAGACTTCAAAGAAAACATCTTAGTCGATACCGGGGGGTTTGAATACCGTGATTGGCAATGAGGGGCCTTGTCAAAACATTAAAAGTCTGCAGTACTGCAGGTTTGGAGAGCAGCTAACATGAGTGCTCTGACAGGGAGCATCTACTAACAGCTGTGGTGAGAGGTGGAGAGTGTCATGAACTGATGAAGTGATGATGCAACAGTACCAGCTCATCTCCTGTTTATCACCACATGGCATCTCTGACATATTCCATACAAAGAAGTCATTATATGGTGCAGTACAGCAACAGTACAGCAAGTAATTTAATTTAAAAAATTAATTTGACAAATTCATTTATTTTTAAAAAGCTTAGTCCCTTTATTAATCCGGTGTCGCCACAGTGGAATGAACCGCCAACTTATCCAGCATATGTTTTTTACGCAGCGGATGCCCTTCCAGCTGCAACCCAGTACTGGGAAACACCCACACACTCCTGCATTCACACGCATACATTACGGCCAATTTAGCTTACCCAATTCACCTATACTGCATGTCCTTGGACTGTGGGGGAAACCGGAGCACCCGGAGGAAACCCACGCAAACATGGGGAGAACATGCAAACTCCACACAGAAACGCCAATTGACCCAGCTGGGGCTCGAACTAGCAACCTTCTTACTGTGAGGTGACAGTGCTAACCACTGAGCCACCGTGCTGCCCATCCAAATTTTCCAACTTAGATTTTCTGTTGTGCAAAACTGTCATGCCAGCCAAAAGGCCCAATATTCTGCAAATGCAACTATTTAGAGAATGTGAGTTTTTTCAGTGTGTATTAAATGTGATGCAGATAAAAAAAAACCCACATAGCAAAAATTCTTTGGGCCAGATGGCCCACACAATCAGCTTTTGCTTGGCCCACATGCCGCAGTGAATTACAGTACATGATTGGACAAGTCTGTCTTCCATACAAGGGCCAAACATGGACCATATCTGGGCCAAGTCTCAGCCAAGTTATTAACCCATAACTGGGTCTGAACTGGGCCAGATGTGTTGGTGTGTCACGACTGCAATGAATTTGATGCTGTTTTAAACCCATGAAGCATTTCGTTTTATGACCGCACTTTTTCTCATATTGACCTGATTGATAGAATTTTTTTCTTGTCTCAAAAATGTTTTAAATGTATTTTAAAAGTGGGTCAAGATAGGCCAAACTTACGTGGCCCACATATACATTTTTAACATCTGGGCCAAATACTACACTTGATCTGGACCAAGTATTATGTGCTGCTTTAAAGACGGTGCCACCTCTGCCAAACCTGGGCCATGTTTGGCCCACATGCTGTATGCCAGTGCCGGATAAATGCCTGCTGTGCCAGCTTTATGCCAAATCTGGGCCAGAATTCTTTGCTACCTAGGAAGTTTAACTGAAAAAACGTTTCTTTAGTTGTCTGTGTAGCCAGATTTACAGATTAAGGACTGATATGTAAATCAAACACAGCCAATGAATGCCTGATCCCCAAAATTTTCTTGAGGAATTTACGATATGAATGAATTTAAAATGCTTTTCAGACAACTTTCAGACACTGTCCTGGATTTGACTGGTAATTAAGCTCATTGATCATCTGACTTATCAACGACTCTTTGGATGTGTAGTCACGCAGTTCTAAAGCTCAGAGGATGCAATGTTGAAGAGATTATTGTCACAGCTGGTGATTTATGAAAGCCTGCTTATATTATACTAGTTTGAATCAATGGTGGATAGCTCGAAAGACAATTGCTGTGTCCAGAAATACAAAACCGCTGCCTTTATGTAAGGTAGTAAAGAACATCCAGCATTTGTGTAACAACATGTCAACTAAAATGCCTTAATCTGTTCTGAAAGCAGCATATGTTTATGGTTTAGTGCGAACTCCAGATTTCTTGAGTACAGAGGTCAAAATATACTTTGAATCTAAGCTGTGAATCTTTTAAAAAATAAAGACAATATTATTTTGTGCATTTTCATTTTTCAATCACCGTGCACTTGATTTATTAATATAATATGAATAATTACAAGGAAAAATAATAAAAACTATTAAAAGTATGCAAATAGATCAAAATTATGATATCACAAAATACAACAAAATAATAAACAAATAAATAAATAATACAACTTTAACTAATATTTTTGACATTTCTAACTGGATTTAACATTTTAAGTTACTGGATTTAAAATTACATTAAAACTTTTTCCAATGTAATTTTATTTTCATCCATTTTTAAATTAATCTTGACTCTTCCTAATCTTGCATATTATTTATTTTAGCAAATGTTTCTTTCATATATGATCAGAGTGCACTTTCATCTAGCTTTAGCTCTTAACTGATTAGCTTTAGCAAGCTTTAGTAAACAATCCCACACTCTGTTCAAACCTTTTTATATAACATAAAAACAGTACTTGCTTTAATTCAACATGCATAGTAAAAAAAGTACCAACCTTAAAAACGATAACAGGGTCTGTTTTCATAACTGAGGGTAAAAGTGCTCCTCAGGTTCTCAGGTTACGTCGCGTCCGAGTAATCTTTGTAGCTTACAGCGCCCTCTATTGGTTAAAAACCCCTACACTTCTAAAAAAGTTACTTCATAAATGCAGCTAGTTACATTGAAGCTACTTTTGTCTTTTTTACAAAGCCGTATATATTACAAAAATTTGAATAAATGTTAATTTTAAGTAAAATATTTGATTCTTAAAACAAACAAACCAGATAATACACTTTAATGTTCAAAGCTTAATGTTTTATTACAGACAGATTTGAAAGTCCTCAGACTGTTGGGAGTCAAAGTACAAAAATGTAACAAATGTAGCATTGCAATAACAAAATCATTAACTTCGATTAAGCACACGGTAGCAGTTTCTCAACAACAAAAACTGACTTATAGAGCATTGCAGGTTCCCAAAATAGAATGTAGCCAGGGTGCAAATAGGGGGGTTAGGGGGGATTGACCCCAGTAATTAAGGCTTGATCCCCCTGAAGGATGTCAAAACAAGATGAACTGGGGGGGGGGGGGGGGGGGGGGGGGGGTCCCTTTGAGTCTGAGAAAAAGTTCACTCTGATCTGTGTTTTAAATAATAATGTTAATAATAAAAATAATAGATATCCATTTGACCACCCCTATAACGGTTAGCACCATTGTGAATGCATAATCGCACATCAGTCTATGCGAGTAAAAAGTTATTCAACAGTCTGAAACCGGCAGATTTAGAGCACCGTTAGATACCGGAAGAGTTCACAGGACTGATTTCCCATAAAATAGGTGCTTGTTTTTACATAACGCCTAAAAGTAAAGTCAAATTAGATGTATAGTTTGTATAGTTTGACCTAAAGTAAGCTGAAATAGCTTATCATGTCAGAATACACTAAATAGCCTATGCCACAAAACACTGAAAAGCTAAATATATTTTATTCATAAATTAGTTATGTAATTTAAATCAATACATAAATTTGATTCACTGAAACATTTATTACACAAACTAACATTACCGAATCGTCAATGTATAATTCACACACTGAATGTAGCTATTGTCAAGCTACTCACTACTTGCTGGAAAAAGTATTTAGCTACTGAAAAAGCTACATTGTATCGTAAGTAGCTGAGCAACTGCAAAGAGTGTCAAAGTTATTTTGCTACAGTCAAGGTTTTGAAAAATGTAGCTAAGCTAGTAGCTGAGCATAGATATTTACATTACATGTCGCCTACGCTATTGTTGTCTATTGGAAGCAATGCGTCAATAGAACTGCCATTTTAGTACAGGGTAGCGCTCCTTTGAAATGAATGTGGGACCAAGGTGCCGTGGAGGACTGGCTGTTCATAGCCAGAGATATACACACATATATACATATATCTATGATCGGGAGTTTTCCCGGTGGTCAGTATGCAAATATTTTTTTTAATTACAAAAATTATAATTTTACATCACTTTTCTACATCAATAGAGAAGTAAGCGCATGGGTATTGCAGACAAAGAGCGTGTGTTTGTGTGCATGGAAATGTATTATCCTCCCTACCTGTTAAATCTGATCTAATCCATGTCCTGAAACACACACACACAAGTCCTGCTTTCACTTCTCATTCTGACGGAGGGAGCTATTCGTTTGTGAATGAATCTCCATTATGAACGACTCGTTCGCTTAGCTGACAATAATACAAGTTTCTGGCACTGCAGCATCTTGTTGTTATATTTCATTTACATTGTTTGTTTATTTTATTCAACAAAACTAGCATAAGCCTTTGTGGTTGACTAGTGCCGTTGAATGACATTTGTCCTGGAAGCACTGTACAAATGTGGCGGCGCTATTGACACATGCTCAAGGTCTGTATGTGATATCTAGTGTATATATATACAGTAGCTGAGGTACTTGTAGCTAGCTACTCCCAAACTCTAATATTTATAGGCAGTTTTTATCGTGCCTTGAAAAGGGCATGGGTCACCTGAATTGGGAACGTATGGTCAAATATACTGATAAATGTTTACATTTCTAGTCATAAATATGCATTGTAGGAATTCAAAAAGGACAGTTTTTACCTAAAGTTCACTTGAATTTATTCTCAGCTAGATATGTATGGTCATTTGAAAGCTGACATGAAATGATTTCCATTATAATGTGCCTTCATACTATCAAGCTTATTGTGAGGTCATTGTCTGACCAGGAACAAAAACACAGACAGATCCACTCTGTTCTGAGGTCAGCTGAGGCTGAATTAAAGACTTAATCTCCCTCTAGTGGTGCTTTTCAACAACTGCATTGTGTCTGATTTACATAACTTCACATTAACGCAATCAATTGTGACTATCACAGAAGATATCACAGCTCCTTTAAACTTTAGTTTACAGTAGGTCATATTTTTGAAAATTGACGTTTTAAATCATGGCTGTACATTTAAAGTGAGATGTACTTCTTTTGTTCACATATGCTCAACAATCCCCATAATTAGATAGCAACCCTTTATGACATATAAAATCGCGACAGCAGTGGGAGGAAAAAACAATTGAACATATTTTGAATCAAATAGTTGTTTCTAGAAAAAAACTTGTATGTATTCCTCTTGTAAAATAGGGCAGTTTGTGCACATGTGATGCTACTAGCAAGTTTCTCTCGTTTTGTTTGTCTGAAGGAACATCAGTTGAGAGATTATATATTTCATGTGGTATTCATTTATGTCTTAAATTACGACCCTTCGGGCAGCTATAGGTTTACAGAGTTTTTTTAACAGACTTATATTCGTGTGTGTGTGTGTGTGTGTGTGTGTGTGTGTGTGTGTGTGTGTGTGTGTGTGTGTGTGTGTGTGTGTGTGTGTGTGTGTGTGTGTGTGTGCGCGTGGGCGTGTGTTGTGGATTGTATTTATTACATTTCACCATCCATTGTTGAATGAAGGTTCTGGAATGTTAGAAAAAAGAGGTCAACGCCTTTTCATCAGCTTACCTCCAGAGGGCGATAGAGACCGCAGATTTACGTAACAACGCTTTACATTTTTTATTATATTGATATTTTGTATTAGAACAGATTTATCCAGTGTTTAATTATATCTTCATTGTATGTTTGAATATAGTGATTTTAAAGCATTTTGAGTTCTGCTTTTATTACTCTGCAATTCTGAGACAATCTGGATCAGCGCAGACCGGCCTGTTTCCATAGTAACAAGGGAGCCAGGGAGCTTAAGCTGTTGCCGTGGTGAGCCCTTTGAGGGAAGATGATGTTGGAAACAGAAGATGATGATGAAAATGAATAAGCCAAGACAGAAATCGCTGAATACCAGTCGTTTACTCACTTACTGATGCATAAAAACATGAAAGTGCTTTTAATATGTTACTTCTTGATGATGTGCAGACTGTGTGTTGAGGTTTTCAATTTTTGAGATGACCTGAACCCCTAAATATGATCATCCTAGTTAAAGGGACCACATCCTACAGGTCCATAGCCAGCTTGGTGAAAGGGGTGGTTCTTTTTTTCTCAAAAAGTGGACCTTTTTGCAGTTATACACCTCATTTTCTATTTAATTATGAGATTTAAATACATTTTAAACACTATTTTAAGCTGAATGAGCTTGTCAGATGGTCATCATAACCACACCTTTGGATGTACCAAAAATATTTCCTAGATTAAGAATTAAGAAATATAAAAAAATACTTATTTTTAAAATACAAATGTATTACATCATATATCATTAGAAAAAAGAGAATCAGTTTTAAATTAAAAACAAGATTATTGTCATTTATTACATACATTCAACTTTCCCCAGTCAGAATTTGGCAATTTGAATAATAAATAATAACAATAATAATAATAACAATAATGTAGAGCTTTACAATTTTTCTAGCCTCTCTTGTAAAAAAGTACATTTGAAAATTAATGGTTAACAACATTTGTATTTAAATAAATTTTAATTTTATGGGTTTTCACTATTTATGATGGCATAGCAGTCAAAATAGGACAGGTGAGCTCATATATGGGACAAATTCTGGACCTTTGTCAGTGAGGGGTGGGTCTTCAAACCACCCAAACCCCCTCTGGCTTGGGCCTGTCTTAAGTGAAAGTCATCTGTATAGTTTCTTGAGTTTATACAGTGAAAAATTAATAATGTAAATGGTCTGAAATAATTTGTAAATTTAGTTTGTTTTACCGTAATTAAATTCCTATTCTTTATAGCACTGTATTTATTCACATATTTATTCTATTCATTTTATGCAGTAAAATAGTTAAAATAGTATTATTATTTAAATCTAATTTAACACTAATGTGTTTGTTTGTCGTAACAAAATCTTGATTCTTTTAAATAATATATTTTATTAAAGTAGCTAGTAATTACATTTATTTATTTTTTTTATTTCCTTATCCCGCAATCTTAAAAACAAAAGTAAAAAAAAACATTTTGATGACAAGGGACTGAGTAAATGATCAAGAAATTTTAATTCTGAACTAATCCTTCAACAGATTGACTAAAGGAGACGTTGTGTATGTTTTGTGTGTCATTGGGTCATGAATTCAGACTCTTGACTGCTTAATAAATCTACCTTTTGGTACAAACAAAGTAACCTAGCCTTCAAACAACATTAAAATAACTGTGGAAAATGTCTGAATTTTACAGTAAACTACCATATTTCATTATAGTGTTAATAAACCAATATTTTGAAGTAGTAATATCTGCACATTGTATATTTGTTACACGGACAAAAACACACAACTAAAAGGTACATCTAATGTATGAAACTGATGAGAAAAAAACTAAATAAACCATAATAATGTAAACAAAAAACTAAATGTACAGTTATTCAGAAAAAAAGTTTTTTTAAGGTAAGGTAAGGTAAAACTTTATTGTCCCAGTTAGAGAAATTTATCTTGTGCTCTTGCCTTCAGCTGCAGTCATCACATAGAAAAAACAATACAAACTTACAAAAACAGATGAGTATATAAATAAATAAATCTATACCCCCACCCCACATAAATAGACAAAAATACTATCAATCTAGACCACCACTATTTAATAGCCTAATGATCACAAATAAAAAGAGTTTTTGTATCTATTTATTCTACAGCAAGGTATCTATACCAGCAATGCCCAAACTAGGGCCCATCAAACTTTGATTTGGTCTGCCTCCCCATCTGAGAAGAGAGCGAGAATGATGGGGAAGGTTGGGGCAAAACAGAGATCGTCAATACAATTATAACATAACTTTTTGTTTGTTTGTTTGTTTGTTTAATTGTTGAGCTACAAAAAAGCAAACTGAAATTAAATGTTTCAGATAAATGTTCTGAATGAATCAGATTTTTTTAATGTTAAAATGTGAATACTGTCACTTGATGGATAGCGGACAAAGCACAAGACTTAGTGTTCTAAATGGGATTTTTATGTTTTTATTGTAAGAACTTTAATTTTAAATATTAATAAATGAGGAATTTACCATTAAACTTTAATGCAATACAGTTTAGTATATTTACCTTTGGCTCGCCAACCTCAATCAAGTTTGGTTTTTGGCTCTTCATAAGAAAAAGTTTGGGCACCCCTGCTCTAAACCTTTTCTCTGAAGGTAACAACTCATACTCGGTATGCAGAACATGTGATAAGTCACATACCGTTTGTTTAGCATGTCTTAATGTGGCCTGTTCATAAATATGCTGCAGTGACATCTGTTCTGATACACCAATAAATTAACATACATTTCAATGGGGTTGGTTTCATGGTGGTGCCATGAAAGAGTCCTATTTTGTATCCTTAAAGAACCTTTTAGTAAAAGTTCTTCCAATAATATATTTTTTTCCCAGTGCAAAGACTTTTCATAATCAAAAGGACCATTTCCCGCCGTAAAGAACCTTTTGTGGGATGAAATTATTCTATATACTAATGCCAGAAAGTAACATTTATTTTAAAATATGTTTCTCCAAATATTTATACTGACTCACAACAAGCACTTCTCCAGCCCCTCTGGGATCCCTGCTTAAAAGTTGCTACATTTATTTATTGTCAATTATGTTTCAATATGATCTTTATAGAGAACTTGTGAAGGAATTGTGAAGTGTTCAAAAATGAGACTCTGTTATACACGGTTTTAGTAAATTTTGTTTTATTAATCTTTAATAATCCCCAAAGGGAAATTCACATGTCACAGCAAAGCTTTCCATACTAAAAATAGATCAAATAAGTTACATATATATAAAAACAATAATAAAATCACATTCATACTGCACACCTTAGTTCCAAAAACGAGTAAACACATGTCCATATTTAATAACTATTACAATTCAGCACAATTCATAAATTGAGTCTGAGGCCTTTAGGAAATTATGATTAGTTTAACCATTATTCATTTATGGTATCAGTTCATGTTTTATTACACTTATTCTTTTTAAACAATTGTTTACTTAAGATAATGACATTATTGTTTCAATTAAATAATACCCTTTTTTATTTATTTGTTATAGTGCCGATTACTGTTTTTTGGATATTTATAACTAAGTAAAAGCTTGCATTTTCACAAAAGTTCGTCTGTAATGTTATTAAAGTGAGCGTTTATGAATAGAAATAAAGAAAATAAATCAGACTCCACCCTTTTTATCCGACAACAATGCCTGAAGTCACATGACCATGCTCATGTTTATGTATGAGCTTTGTTAGGTAGGGTGTGGCCTCTTTGATCTGACTCCTCCATCATCATCACCAGCACCCCTCGGGCTCTGCATATGGTACGGTCCGCTCTCTGGCTCTGCGGTGGAGGCTGCAGTGTTTACCGTTTCCTTCAACAGAGCGGCTCCTCTCCTCTTTCTTTCTCTTTTCGTCTTCTCTGCCCTTTTCCTCGTTAAGCAGCAGTATCATCTCCCTCTCTCTCTCTCTCTCTCTCTGCTCTCTCATCTAATTTCTGGCCATTCATGCCGTTCGGACGTGTGAGATAGAGGGTCTCTGAAAGACATACGACCAGCGAAAGGGAAAGGAAAAGACGACAGCACTGAGAGAAGCGACAGACATGGATAAAGGGAAGAAAGAGTGCACCTGGAGCAGCTGGAGAGGGCAGGGTACATTTTTTTTGTTTTTCTTTGTAAAATACAACAACATTGTGTTTGTTTTGGGCGTTTCGTGCGGTGTATTTTGAGCGTGTTTTGCGTTTAACGCGACGCCTTAGCATCCCATCGGTCTCTGCGCTGCTGGGACAAAGAGAATAGAGGAGAGGCAGCTGTTTTGGGATGAGGGCCAGCAGGTGGTCTGTCTGGTTCATTTTAAAGCTGATATCTATGTAACCTCGCCGGATTCGGTAGATTAGGCTCCGGTTGCCATTGTACAGAGTTCAGCCTGTTTTTATGATCAATCGCGGTTACAGCAGCGCTGGATGAGGCTGTTTCTATAGCAACCAGGTCACACCCATTGTGATTACATCATTCTCCTCAACAGGCATCCATGATACCTGGAGAGGAAAACACGGAGAGGGTGGAGGTGGAAGGAACGGGTAGTTTAAAAAGGAAACAAACAGAAAAATGGCATATTTTGTATAAACGTTGACAGATAATGTGAGTTCAGAGGGACTCCATTTGTAGATACTGCGTTGTGCAAGTGTTGGCAATCAGTGTTTGTATAGCGATAGTGTATAGTTGTTTAAAGCTGAAACAAAACACTTGGCATGTCAACATTCTCTAGATTGTTGCTAGGGTATTCTAAGTGATTGCTATGTCATTTCATGTTGATTGGTAAGTGACTAGTTACACACACCAATGAAAAAGGAGCACACGTCATGTTTTCTATGATACTTTAGTGCCAAAAAAATATTTTTCACTAATATATAGGTCAAAAACAAGGAGTTCAGTTTTGGAGTTTGCATCCAAATACAATTACAAAAGTGATGTTATAATATGAACTATTTATATTTCTGTAGTCAAAATATCGTCATCATCATTCAGTGTAACATTTATAAGAAATAAACAGCAAACACTTGTTACTTTATAAGAGAATAAGCAATCTTTAGAAAATCATGATGTATGACAATGGTTTATATGCACAGCTATTGTTTTTCAGCCAATGATAAACTTTGGGTGAAAGCTTAATGTGACTATTTTCAGTTTCATAAGGTTTCTTTTACAGCATCAATGTTATAATGTAATTTAAATAAAAACAGTTAAATAGACTTATACATTTATTTAGATGTTCAAGCACAAAACGAGATGAAAGTGTAACCACTAGTGCCGTAAGGATCAGCAGGCGAGCACATAAACTCTATTGAAAATACTGGGGTAAAAGAAATGGTCATATTTTAAAGACAAGGCAGGAGGGAAATGGAATTTAATGCAGTGCTTCTTGTCCCGTCTGAGACCCACTTTATATCGTATATCAGTGAAGATCACTGAATTTTAAAGAAATCAGACTTTACACATGGCAATTTTGTAATGGAAAGACAATTCACCAGAAGCGCTGAGGCTGGCTTGCTGAAATTAAAAGTCTGTGTGTATAAACCCCATTAAAATGTAGGACAGTAATAATTTTTGCTCAGGAAAAAAAAATATTAAAAAGGACATCACCTAATGCATAAAAAAACTAAAGCTTTATTAAAACAATTTTAATCTTTCATGCAGTAAACTTAAGTTATATCTTAGCATTATATCCTTAAAAAGTCATGATACAATTTTGCCTTTTCACTCCTATGCAAAGTTTCTGTCTATTTATGTTATTTGAATGATATCACAGTTCCCCTAAGGACTATATGACATCACTATGAAGTCATTTCGTTTCTTGATGATTCATATCAAAGTCTCTAGAGTATAGACCCCTAACTGCATTCTCTTGCTCACAGTGACATGCAAAAAGCAACACATAAATATATAAACATTCAGTGATTTATTTTTAAATCCACTCACAGGCCTGAAGCCAATAATTTATCAACTCATCTATTTGCATGTATCTGTCAATTAAATTAAGTAATGAAATAAAATATTTAAATAAATTCTACTGAAACTTCGATACTTCTTAATCCCAAGATTCCCGATTACACTTTACAAAACCAAGCACAGTAAATGTGACATATGAAGTGTTAAATTTTACAGGGATACATGTGATCTGTGATGCTAAAGTCTAGTTTGCTAGATTTTAAAACATAAACGTGAACGCAATGCAGTGGTGCAGTATTATTATTTACTTGTGTGTCTATACTGTATATAAAGAGGCATCTATGAAGGGATTTTCCAGCAGGGAATCAGATAAATTGCTGTGTTTTTCTGCCAAGATTAGCTTGACACACCCTTCCCTGTCACATAATATGCGCAACCGTTAAATCAATAATTAGGAACATATATTCCCTTTAGATCTTAATATATTTGTATTGTTTGGTGGGGCTGCACATCCTGTGCACTTTCATTCCTGTTGAGTTCAGGAATTTCCACGGTTGTGTGTGTGCAGCACTTTTGGTTTTTATTACACTTTTTGCACTCGAAAAAATTGGTCTTTTGTGCATTGTTGTTCTAATAAAATTGATTTGTAGTACAGTGATGGAGATTAGGAGCAAAATGTACAGTATGAGTACCAGGATTGTGATCACAGATATTCTGCTTCCTGGGTCACCTATTTTTCACCTATTTTTGTGTCAGCAGCCCAGATCGTTAACCAATAAGCTACCACCAACCCTAATTAAAACGGCATCCTTGAAGTGAATTGGTGAACACTGGCCAATGCTAAATTGTTTTTTTAGGGATTGTTCATGCAAAAATGGCATGTTCTGTCATTGCTTACCCACCCTAATGTCTTTTGAAACATGTTCTACAGCTATACATGAAAGTAAAAGGTAACAAAAAGTGTTTGATTAGCAACATTCTTCAAAATATCTTCTGTGTTCTGCAAAATAGGAGTGAGTAAATGATGACAGAAATTTCTGTTTTATTTGTTGTAGGTTGCACAAAGACAGACAAAGTGAGTGTGTCCTAAGGCTAAATGAAATGCGCATACAATATTAAAAAGGTGGGGGAGACAATGTGTCTCGCGGGTGTATAGTGTGCAGTGTCTCACACGTGCTCTTTTTCTGGTCCAGGTTTCAGAGCGTAGCAGGCATAGCACTGACTGATCAGGAAAATCTCATTTGATTTAATAAAACATTTTCATTATTAAGCCATCTGACTGAGCTTGTAGTGCAAAAACAGCCACTTTTTCAAGAGATCTGGTTGTGGAAGCATTTTTCACATTCATATTTAGGAAAAAACAGCATTACAAATTTTGATTTTAACCCTTGTGTACTGTTCAAATTGACTACCCTTTTATTATGTTCATGGCTGTTTTTGCCCCATTGACTTTCATTATAACAACATTTTTTTTTTTATTGCAAAGCCATGACGCCAAATAATCATGCATTCTTGAATGTTGATGTTTTCTCCAGTTGAAAAGAGGCAAATGTTTTAATTTTTACTGTTAATCATCAACTGAATTACACATTTGACCTCTTCCCAACAAGGAAAACCAGTAACAATAAAAAATGCATGATTATTTGGTGTCATTATAAAAAATGTCATTATAATTGAAGTCAATGGGGTAAAAACAGCTACGAACATAACACAAGGGTAGTAAATTTGCCCAGAGTGTTGAATTTTTGAAAAAATTCAAAGCATTTTCCTAAATTATGTGTCAAACTTAGATTTGTCACCAAAAATCAATTTGTTTGCCGAAACAACAGAAAGTTATGGGCAAATTAAGACTCAAAATCACCCCAGAGTGGATGAAAACATCCCCAACAGTACACAAGGGTTAAAAAGTATTTGATAATAGGACAAAATACTCTTTTAATAATGGAAAGTACTACAATGCCATAAAGCATTGCAAATGATAAATGCAATAGAGAAATACAAAACTATTATGTAAATAAAGTACTATAAATAAGTGTTTGGGCTATGCGATTAATCAAAATCGAATCACAATCGTAAATTAGCTCAATCGCAAGAGGCTGCTATATGAAATATATATGTATTATATAATTTCCCCCCACCCAGAGCAAATGCGTGACTGCCACCTTTGTATGACAGTCTTACTAGCCAATTGAGTGACCACACTTTCGTTCTGCCCAATTAGAATTGCGCAAGTGGGATGATGGCATCTGCCGCTTCAGAAGGCATTAATAGATTAATTCATATCAAAGAAAAACAGCATGTCGGTAATAAGGGAATATTTTGATTTCAGAGTCACAGACACTGAACAAAAACAGGTCATTTGTAAGAGCTGTCACAGAATTGTTGCCATAGCATGAGGAAATACAACAACCAACACCTAAAAAGCACCACAGGCGGCTATATGAAGTGTCCTGCTAAAACGTCAACTAAAAGTATTGCCAGTGATACTCAATCTAGTAGCAAGCAACAGTAAAGTACAATTTCAGAGTTGTTTGCAGATGTTACACCATATGAAGAAACATCACGAAGGCAACTAACGCCAAAACTCACTACTGTTTGCTCCAGAGAAAAATGTGTTTAATTTCAGAATATTTTAAACAAATTTGATTAAAAGTTGGAGTTAATAGCTTTTCAGTTCCTTTTTTTTAAACACTCACTGCATTTTACCAGTAAAGAAGCTATGATACAGAATATTGAGCTGAAGCTTGACTACACAATTAAAATCGCAAATCAAATCGAAATTTCTGTTAAAAGAAAATTAAATAAAAATTTGCAAATAGATATTTTTCTCAAATTGCACAGCCCTCATTTATTGCAAATATGTATGAATACAATTAGTATTTAGTCAGGGAGACGGTCTTGATTACATCGAGCAGAACTTTAAAGAAACAGGTGGACATAGTTTTGCTTGTTTTAGGTCCCAGAATTTTAAATGATGCCATTTTTCATTAGGGTTTCTGCTGTTAAACACAATTACTTAAAGAGCCCCTGTTACACATTAAAAAGGGTCATATTTCGTTTTTTTTTGGGTCTCCAACAACATACTGATATGATTGCAAGGTCAAAAACACTTTCATGGTCTTATAATATGAATTTATTTTTACCTAATTATCCCAGCGACTCCCATATGACTCGTTCAGCGATTTATTTGTTCCCAAACCCCTCCTTAGCGCGAAGCTAATCTGCGCTGATTGGACCGATGACAGCCTGTTGCGATTGGTCGACAGCGTTCAGCGTTAGACAGTAAAATGCTCAGGGCGGTTTATCAAGCCCCCAGGTCGCCAACATTGGTATAGGATCCGATCGCAGTGGAAGCCCGAAACACGCTTCATAGTAAACTTACTAACACCACAGTAAACAGTACCCGGTTCTCAACAGTGTTATTCAGACACCTCAGCGCAGAAAGCAGAGCAGTTAAACACCAGCATATTGCTCTATGACACACATTCAGTATTAATCCACACAGCAGCACAAGCTAAACTATTCTGAACCTTGACCGCTGCACGTGTGTAGGAAACAACGGTGGCCATAGCAACGACAAACGGCAGTGGAACGAGCTCACAAACGCATTTAAATCCGTAAACAAAGCAGCACGTGTCGCATTTTCAACGTGGCTTTAGACGCGATATGAGAATATAAAGAGTTAACCTGATACAGTACAAGCGGTTACAAGTAACAAAACATGTAGATCATTTCTATTTGCAATCATTGCTGTGGCACCTCTTGCCTGAAGTGTTATATGTTCTCAGGGCTTACCTGTAATCTGCTTTGCCCAACGATCACATCCCCAGCCGGGGGGTTGTAGCGCTCACCAGCGCTCCTCCTCTGTCCTCTGACAAGTTATCTCTGCGGGCTCCCATCACGCTCACCCTGAGCCTTTTTAAGCCTTTCCAGTGCTGAGCACCAGCCCCAAGCCCAGCCTGCAGCAGCCTGCCTTTGTTTGACTGTGTGCCTAATAAACTGTCCTTATTTTGCCCGCACCCCTGGTGTATTGTCGGTCCATTACAAGATGGAGGAAGAAACTAATCCATGAGCTGTGTACTGATAGATCGCCCATTGCAAGCGTGCAGATTGGTGAACCACTCCTTTCCCTCACACTTCCAATAATATCCAGGAGCGCACAGCGTCTTCATGACTCATGACTTCAGGATCTGTTTGTCTTTGCTGCTGTGTTAGTGAGCGGGGCCGCAGGTTTAAATTTGTGCGGAAAACAATTATGTTTCTTATCCACGTCACGCTGAAACGGCTAAATACTTATCAAGACGATTCATTTAAACCACTATGAGTCGACGCTTTTTTTAGATGAATCAATAGTTTTAAAAACTGTCCACTTTCAGATTTAAGCTTTAGCTAGATATTTCACTTCACTTAGAGCTGTGTTACACACTACATGCAAGGTCATTTTCAAAAACCCGTAATAGGGGCTCTTTAAAAATGAGGTCAATCAATTACCAACCTCTTAGTAACTAAAGGTTTGTCATTTTTCAATATGACTCAAATTAATGACATTTTTACCAAAACTTCAACCGTTGGTTTCTACCTATATTGCCTTTGCCAATGACCTTTCACTCAGGAAGTGACTGGTTGGGTGTCATTTTGGCCTTGCTGCCAAGCTGGATGTGCATTTCTGATGCTATAATTACCCTCCGACATTTAAACACCACACCAGCACACAATTACCCCCCCACCACCACCTTCTTATTTTAAGCTGGCCCCCGGCCCCTAAGCAATGTGTGTAAGGAAAACTGGAGCACAGTATCTATAGCAACTGCTGCTGTCCCCTTTCTTTCTCTTCACACTTGTCACATCGGACGCATGAAACAAGCTGGATTAATTAGGTTCTGTTTATGGGTCACACATGATTTTGGTTTGATTGTGTGTTTTTGTTTTAGTCTGAGCTATTTGTCACTCGGTGTGCAGTGTATGTGGGTGTGAGTGTGTGTGTGTGTATGTCCATTATTAGCCAATGGTAGTATGAGCCGGTCCCCCTCCCTCTCATTCTCTGCCTTTCTCTCTTTCTATCTCTCCTTTTGTGTGCGTTCCCACTCTGTCTCTCTCTCTCTCTTTCTTGCTGTCCGCAATCATGGGTGGTTCAGGTCAGTATTTTTCTCTCTCTTCTGGTAGCTTTGGTGTTTTAGAACAAAAAGTCAGGAATCAGGAAATCAGGAGTGTGTCTATAATGATGCTGTTAACACTAACATTGATGGATAATTGAATTTTGGTGGTTGTCATTGTGTGTATTTGATTTTAGAACCAGTGTTAAGTCATGTATCTACTGTATATCCTTAAACTAGTGTTATTAGTAGTATTAGTAGTAGTTATTATTATAGTAGTGTTCATTAAGTGAATAATTAAAGGTGTATGGAAGGAGAAAGACTGCAAACGTTGCTGTTTTAAGTCTTGCTCTGTTTAAAGAGGCAGGGATTTATCAGAGTTATATTAATACAATTGCTAAGCTTTTTTTAGTTAACACTATGATTGATGAGCGACTAATGAGAATTGAGTTACTGATAGTGTATGCAACTCTCTATGAAAGAGTGTGCGCTTCATCGTGGACTTGGATTCAAGCAAAAATCTTGAGATAAAAATGGCCGATATTTCTGCCCTCCTCTAAGCTCTGCCGGTCTAATTTTAGCCCAGCGGGACCGATGGGAGAATCACACAGGGGACTACAGATGTCATGCACACGCTAGAGTGTGACGAACCAGCTCCTGTTAGTGTGTGTAACAGTTTCATCCCAAGCTGCAACCAGAGGTGTAAAAATACAGGTGTAAAAATAAAAGGGGAACACACATCTGCTACAGGAGGCTCGTGGTTGCTACAGAGACTGAAGAGATGACTCAGAGATCTCAATCTGCTGGTTCTCATGGCAACAAGTTAACAATTATATTTCTTCTTTGTGATATTTAAAGAAAGATGGAAAGGTGAATGTGTTTTATCCAGCAGCAGTCAGAGAAGAAAGCCTAGTCCTGAAATGTCCACAGCGCACATGGGTATTAGACCTGCTTGGTTATGACATATCATTATTAGAATGAACTTGCATAGACTAGTGTTCATTCATTCATTTTCTTTTCGGCTTAGTCCCTTTATTTAATCTGGGGTCACTACAGCGGAATGAACCGCCAACTTATCCAGCATATGTTTTATGCAGCGAATGCCCTTCCAGCTGCAACCCATCACTGGGAAACATTCATACACACCATTCACACACATACACTATGGACACTTTAGCTTACCCAATTCACCTATACCGCATGTCTTTGGACTGTGAGAAAAACCGGAGCACCCGAAGGAAACCCACGCAAACGCAGGGAGAACATGCAAACTCCACCCAGAAATGCCAACTGACCCAGATGGGGCTCGAACCAGCAAACTTCTTGTGGTGAGGCGATTGTGCTACCCACTGCGCCACCGTGCTGCCGCATAGACTAGTGTATATATTGCAATTCGATTAAATTTAAGTTTATTTGGATAGCGCTTATCACAATAGTGCTTGTTTTAAAGTAGCTTTACTAAAGGTGTGCGTTAGGGATGCTCCGATCAGGATTTGTGCAGCCGATACCAAGTACCGATTCCTTGTCATGGTGATCGGCCAATACAGAGTACCGATTCTGATGCTTTTATAATGGATGAAGCATGTTTTCCCTCTATGTATGATACTTAAGTGGAGATCTCGCCTTACATAAGAGAATAAATTAAGGATGCTGCAAATAATCCCTTAAACGTGTCTCTTATAGCCATTTAGGTGAACATGTCATTGTCAGAAGCAGCTTTACAGAAAATAGATTAAAAAAAAAAATTTAAGAAAAATGACAATATAATTTGGAAACACTGCAATGATGAAAGAAGAATTCAACATGTCTCAATCAAGAAAAAGTTATTAGCGCATATTTGATGCATAAAAAGTTAAAATGCACACCTATAAATCCCTTACTTCTTTACTAAAAGGAAATAGATCTATAAAATTTTGTTCATTGCAATAAGTGTATTACAAGAAGTTATATTATTGAATATTCATGAAAAGAAAAAAAAAAGAAATATATATATATTATTTTTATTAAGGCTATGCGATATGGCAAAAATGCAATCTCGATAATTATTTTCCCTATTGAACGATAACAATATATTTCGATATCAGTAAAATGCTTCCAGATTTAAAAGAGTACCCCAACAATGACTGAAGCCACAAAAATTAAAGGGGCCATTAAATGGAATAACATATTTTCAGCCGATAGATTTTCAGTGGCCGAAACTTCAGTACATCTCTAATATCAAAACACTTTTAGATTCCCATTGATGCACATTTCTGCTGTGTGATTAGCTCTTATCAATATAGAGTAAAAAAGTACAGAGCTTATCACTGTTATCAACATAAATTTTATCACAATTCGATTTAATATAATTTAACGGCCTAGCCCTATGTTTTATTTAGGCAATATTTCCCGCCAGGTTTTAGTGAACTTACAGTTTTGTCAAAAACACAGAAGTTCTTTCAACTCTTATATGTAAAATGCCTAAATACATGCAAGGTCATTCAAATATTTTGCTCATCTCCAGCTAACACAAACACTTGTGATCGGTCCATGATCGACCAGATCAGCAAGTACCAATCGAGTCATTAAATGTGATTATCGGCCGATACTGATCTTCAGCCGATCAATCGGAGCATCTCTAGTGTGCGTTTATTACATTACAGTCAAAATTGGACAGTGGACAGTACTGCTGTAAAGTTTATAAATAGGTAATCAGCAGTTATACAATATAATCTACTATTAAAAAAAGGTGATAACTATTCTATTTCTTACATTTTATTGTCATTTTCTGTTATCTTGTTGAGTCTTTGTAAAATGAAGTGTTTAGAAGACTGGTGCATATGCAGAGGAAATAGTGGGTTTCCTACTGGTGGTTTGTTTCTTAGTAGTGTAAGTTTTTTTTTGAACAAAAGAATTGGTCACAAAAGTACCTGTTCAGAGTAAATAAGTTTGAATAAATGAATACTTGTTTAGTAAATAAGCCTTAAAATGAGCAAATATGACAGTAACAAGATTTATGTTTTGATTCTTGCTATTCATCAAAGAATAAAAAAAATATTAATAAAGTTCAGTTTCCATTCAAAATATTAAATAGCCATTTTCAGAGCTGATAATTAGAAATTATTCTTGAACTTTAAATCAGACTGAAGGTTATGTTTACACAACAATGGTGGACTTTATAATGGAAAAGTAGTTTCTCCTGCAGATAACATTAAAATAATCCAATTACTAAATCTTAATGACTAAATATCAGTTAAAAAATCTATTACTAAATATCAGTGACTAAAATGCTGTCATATGCATGGCAGGCCAGTAGTATGGAGGGTCACCACATTTCTGTTGTCATGAGTGGCCAAAGCATATTTTGAAAATTTGTCTAAATTTGTTTTGTAATGTACCTTTAGCATGAGTTCAACATTCGGCAGTGTAAGCACTCTGTATGGCTACATGCTAAATATGCAAATGCTGTTTGTCAGATTGGTTGTACAAGATGTTCATTCTCCATCAAATGCAAGCCGTATATATTTAGATGTTGACAGCAATTATATGCTCCATAATATTTTCTGGGATTCTGTGCAAGGTCCTTTAGAGCAGTAACAGTGAGTTCTGACCCATAATAACAAGTTATATTTAGTTTCTGTAACTTAAGATGGTACATACATGTCTATAATGGTGTTGCAGAAACTAATTGAATCCCCCAGAGTAGAGAGAGGATAGGTTATGTGTGAACTAGGTTTTGCCTATTATTTGTTCTATTTTACATTTATATATTTGATCAGATACTAAAACTAAACCTGCAATTTAAAGCTCATCCACCCTTTCCGTTTCACTGCTATTTTTAAGTGCTGGTTGGTTTGATGAAAGTTTATACTGTAGCTTACTCTGAGTGCTCATTACATTTCAGCACTTCTGATAATGGAACTATTTGTACTGTCTTACCCAGCAGCAATAATTAACCCAGTAGAGTGTGTGTGCACACAGATGGTTAGGGTTAGATAAGTTGATAACCGGTGCTGTGAGAGGTAGACAGGTGTGACCTGATAGTCTCAAGGTTGCACTTTTTCTCTTGATGGAAAATGCTGGATTCCAACAGTCAAGGAACAGTTGAGGAGAATTTAAACCTGACTTCTAGATTTTTTTAAGCCACGTTTGTGGAGGGAAAATGTTGAGATTTCTATGGTGAACATACTTTTTATTTAAGCCCGGCAGTGAAATATTCTACACTAAATAAGCTCCACGTTGTGAAGATGTGCCTGAAGTTAGTCATTTTCATAAATGCATGTGCAGCATGATCCTCAAACAATGCAAATTCTATCATCCTTAAAACCAGTTCAAACCCAATAAATATCTTGTGTTGAGTTGTGGATGAGCATATTTGAGTTTAAGCTATCACACCTATTCTCTACTGTTTATAAAATAAAACGCTTTTACATGAGCCCAGAGTGTATGGTTTTTGCATGTGCGATATCAGTTGCTTCTTAATTATATTAGTAAAAATAGGTCCATTTTTGTATGAAAGTTATAGATGAAATGTGATTGTGAAATCTATTGATTGATGATTTCATTCACTTTAATGCAAGAATTATATATAAGTGAGGTATCAAATGTTACTATGGAACACATAACACTAACCCCCGGTTTCACAAACAAGGTTTAAGGCTAGTCTTGGATTAAATTGCATGTTTGAGCTGTCCCAACTGAAAATAACTTGCAGTGAGATGTCTTAAAATATGTCAGTGTCATTTTTTGTTTACAGGTGCACACCAGTAATGTATTTTTCTAAGGCTGTTTTTATAAATGTGGCTTAAATAGCCTAATTTAACTAAGGTCTAGTCCTGGCTTAAGCTAAGCCTTGTTTGTGAAACTGGACCTAAATGTTTTAGAATTACATTTACCAGATCAAAAAAAGTGAAAACACAACATTTTAGAATATATATTGCTATAAACAGAAAACTAAATATGATTTTTTAAAGTCTTGGTTCCATTGCCTTCCTAAACTTCATAATTACAATTATAAATGAGCAGTAAAAGTGAACTGAACATTTAGGCCCAATCCCAATTCTATTTTTGTACCCCTTCCCCTTGGCCCTTGAAACGGAGTGTGAAGGGAAAGGGCTTCAAAATTTACCCCTAAGAAATGGGACATCACTACAGCACCTGCACACGTCATCATATGTCATCACGATCTCTTGCTTCATATGAGATCAGACGATCGCGACTGCTGTAGTTATTCCAGTTGTGGATTTTTTGTGGTATTTATCTTCAGGAAATCACTGAAGGCATATATTATGTTATCATAACGATCTAATGTGGCAATAAGCTTGTTATTGTACTGTGCATTTACACAGTGGCCATATTCATCTATGTAAACAGACCAGACCAAAAACAACATTAACATTATACCAGACACTGTAAAAAGGTCATTCCCAGCCTCTAGACTTTTCTGACAGTGTCACTGAGTGTCAGAAGCTTGTGAGACTGTTATACAGGAGTTGTTATTATAGTTTTTAAATAGCGAAATTTAGCGTTTTTTATTTTACCATTTTTTTTTTTAAAGCACGACAGTAAAACACGAACGCGGTTATGAATATATTAAAACATATGCTTGTTGAAAAAATTTGTAGTAATGACAAAAAAAAATACTAATTTGTGGATCTCCTTACTTCCGGGTGCAGCCATGCTGTCGTTGTAGCTGGTGTATTCTGGGAAATTTTCTTACTCTGTGGTTTCGAGTGTGAAAGTCCAGAAAAATCTCCATTTGAAAGGGTATCTAGCCCTTCCCCTTACACCAGGGATGTCCAAACTCGGTCCTGGAGGGCCGGTGTCCTAGAGAGTTTAGCTCCAACCCTAATCAAACACACCTGAACCAGCTAATCAAGCTCTTACTAGATATACTAGAAACTTCCTGACAGGTGTGTTGAAGCAAGTTGGAGATAAACTCTCCAGGACACCGACCCTCCAGGACCGAGTTTGGACACCCCGCCTTAGACCTACGCCTTCAAGCTAAAGAGAATTGGGACACCCCTACCTCTTCACGTGAACGCGCAAAACGAGGGGTAGGGGAAGGGCTAAGGGGTAAAATTAGGATTGGGCCTTAGTCAAAATGGGTCATTATAAAATACAGTAGTCAACATTTGAAGTGGTTCAAAACCTTATATCAAAGTTGTCCTAAAACTATTTCAACCACACCCATTCTTTTCTTTTGGACAATTTTGAAAAAACTATTTCGACCCACTTCAAATGTTGACTACTGTATATAGTCAGTAGTGTAGTCATGTATGAAACAGAAATCAACCTTTAAATGACTCAGCCTTTTTGTTTTCAAACAGAACTGAAAACAAGCAAAATGTATAATGTGGAAGTCTTTTCATTGACACATCCAGCAGGTTCCTATTAGAACTGCAAATGTGACCATGTACAATGTAAATACTAAGCAGCTGGTAATATAAAATATCTACAGTACATAATGATTTACAAAGCACACTTTTTTAAATAAAACAGACCAAGTACAGAGAAAAATTCAAGTTCTTGGATCTCTTTGTAACATTTCTGACAGTAAGGATGAGAACTGACCGCTGGATTGAACTCTAGTTTTAATGAAGCATGATTATTGTTCTAATTATGTTCATGTTCTTCTCTCTTTCTCTGTCTGTCTTTCTCCTCAGTGGTAGATCTGGTACACTGGCGGGATCTGAAGCAGTCTGGACTGGTGTTTGGCAGTGTGCTGCTGCTGCTCTTCTCTTTAACCCAGTTCAGCGTGGTGAGTGTTATAGCGTATCTGGCTCTGGCTGTCCTCTCCGCTACCATCAGCTTCCGAGTCTACAAATCAGTCCTGCAGGCAGTGCAGAAAACCGACGAGGGCCATCCCTTCAAGTTAGTCCAGTGTCTTTTCTATTTGTAGATTCTGAATAAAGACTGGCCTTCCGCTCTCATGGCTTTCTTTCATTGTTCAGGTCCTATCTGGAGGTGGAAATCTCTCTTTCTGCTGATCAGATCAGTAAGTATGTGGACAAGACTCAGCTGTACATCAACACCACCATGAAGGAGCTCCGCAGGCTGTTCCTGGTTCAAGATCTGGTCGACTCCATTAAGGTGAAAATGGCTATGTACCTTTTACTCATGAATATTACGTTTCCATTTTTGTCAAACTTATGACCATTGTTGCAAAAAAGGACACTACACTACTATTGACCTTATTCTTGACGTATGAGCAGCCATTGGAATCTTTATGGCTTGAAACTTCCGCTCTCATTCACTTCCTCTTAAAAACAGCTCGTTTGTGTTTGATGTTGCAAACTGATATTTTCTTATTGTAATATAATATAGTATAGTCATGAACACTTGTTTGTAGAGCAAGTAGTTTGACCGTTTTCTGTCGTTTTTTATTTATAATTCCTCCCAACTGAATCGGAAGTACTAAAAAAATAAACCAAAATAAAAAACCAAGCACACTTCTGCATTGTAGAATAAGGTCAATACAGTAAATACTTATTCAAAATGAGAATGAGCCATTTTGGATGCAGATGATCTTTAGTATTATTAGCCAAAAATGAGAATTAACTTTATGCGCAAAACTGGAATATCGCATAAAAGATGTACGAATAAAGTTACGTTTCCATCCAACGAGTCAAAGAGAATAAAATCGTCACTTCCTGGTTAACTGGCACCAATTATCAACAGTAAAAACGGAATTTACTGCGATAGGAGAAGCTGCATGAGTCTTTTCTTTATTTAATAAATGACTTGCACCTCAGAAGATATATGCCGACACGCAATGAACGTGTCGTGGTGTTTAAAGGCTTGAGACACGGAGCACAGACGCTCTTGCTTCTGGAGGTCATTAATAATATAATAACACTGACACTGAAATGGTCAAGGCATTTTAAAATGAGCAAAACAACATTTCAGATGTTTTGCAATGCGGTCAGCCTGCTGGTTTGTCCATTCACACACATTTTTCACATGATCTCTTATAACAAAATATTTTTTAATGTGCACACCAGTGGCGTTGCGAGGGGGGGGGGCTTAAGCCCCTGATGTATTGTCTTAAGCCCCTGATCTTTTGGAATATGTTGCACTTAAAAAACTGGTTGAATAACATTTATTTTGTTATCCAAGTACTTAAAATTAGCACATACATCACGCGCATTTCACTTAGCGCAACTGCAGGTGGCAGCGGGACTGTTGTCACACAGCAAGTGTTAAAAACAATCCCTTCACTGCACTGTTGTCATTCATTCATTATTTTGAGGAGTTGAAGCCGATGAGGTAATAATACAACTGTTTCGCGAAATTGAATAATTCTAACTACTGATGAAGCTTAATATTTGTTTTCACGGTATACAATGATCAAATGATCATGTAGTTTTGGTGAAATAACATGACTCTAATCAATAAAATGTGCGTCATATGAAAAAATTGTACTAGCTTTCTAGATAACCAGTCACATCTGTTTCTGTAATAGTTCAATCACAGTGAGTTCATGCATCTAGCTTATTGTTTTATAGCTATATTCTACTGTAAAATGCTATGTCAGTTAGCCTCAGATTATAAATCGACTTGATAGAAATGAAAAAAATGACAATGAGAAATGCAATTCAAATGCCAAATAAGAAGGACACAGAACATATAAAGGTTTATTTTTATTGTTCATACAGTGCGCTTCAAAGTCAATAAATGCATTGTTCAATGGGGGCCTTCTTTGGGGCTAAGCCCCTTATCCCTTTCGACCCCAACAACGCCCCTGGCGCATACTGGAATTGTTTGGTAAAAAAAGTGTTTTCATCGTAGCTTATGCGCATTGTTTCTTATTGAATACAAAGTTTATCCTACTCAGTTATGCGCATACATTTTTTATGCACATTTTTAAAATTTATGCGCATCTTGGCGTTTCCATCAACCGATTTTTTTATGCGCATATACAAAATGCGCGTAAAAAAAGTTGGATGGAAACGTAGCTATTGCAATATGGAAGCACTTGAATGTGTTAAAAAGTCTGATTCATTTGCCTATGGGGGAATGACTAGAAATAATAACCTGTAGTTTATTAGTTTAAACTGTATTAGTTTATTAGTTTGAACTGTAGTACAGTCAAATTACTTTTTTAGTAGTCAAATTACAAATGACTTCTCTACAAACAATTATGACAGTACATAAATATATAAATAATATAATACGAAAAAAATATTTGCAACATCAAGCAGCATAACAAGCGTTTTTTTACAGCTAAAAATAAACGGAAGCAAATAAGACCAGAAGTCTCAAGCCAATGATGTTCCAACGGCTCATACATGAAAGATTAAGGTCAATAGGTGTGCTCAATTTCATTTCACTGGTTGGTAGTGGGTTGATAGTGGTCTTAAGCTTCATCTTTTTGCAAAGACAGATGTACATCATTTTAAAGATATTTTACTATTACTAATATTGTTTAGACATTGGAAATGTTACTGAGTGCTCCTTTGAAGGTTTTCGAAGCTAATTGACAACGAATAATAATTAATTTGGCAACAAAAGCACCTGTTTCCTGACACCATATGTATGTGTGTTTAGTTTGCAGTGTTGATGTGGTTGTTGACCTATGTTGGAGCTCTGTTTAATGGCCTGACCTTGTTGATTCTGGGTAAGAATACAAAACAAACATTCACTTCTATTGAAAAGAATGGGGTTGTTGTTTGGTTTAAAGGTTTATGCTTTACAGAGGCTGCATTTATTTGATCAAATATATAGTAAATTAGTTCCCAGAGATGGGTTGCGGCTGGAAGGGCATCCGCTGCGTAAAAATCGTGCTGGATAAGTTGGCGGTTCATTCCGCTGTGGCGACCCCGCAAGGGACAAAGCCGACAAGAGAATGAATGAATGAATATAGTAAATTAATAATATGGTTAATAGTAATACAGTTAAATAAAATTACAATGTATTTTAACACACAGAACATGTAATTTATTCAAAAATACGAGACATCATAAAATATGGAACGTCATCTTGCAGTTATATCACATTATGACAAAATTTAAATAAAATACTTTCTTAAACTCTATTATTTTTGATCTGGTTACTTGTCAATTGACTATAATGATCTAAACTAGTAGTTGCAGACAGCTACTAAACATCTTGTAATTTTAAATAAAATCCAATAAACTCTCCCCTTTATCAGGGCTATTTCTCAGTAAACAAATGATGGTTTAAGCAATATTCAGCAGTTTCTATTGTTTAGTTGTTTGCTGTCTGATTTGCATCCATATCTTAAATACACACTCAAAATTCCAGGTCAGAAAGGTCTGTGATCTGACTGCTGTAGGTCAGGGTGTTCTAACCTCAAACAGCTGTCAGCAGATGACATCATGCAGCTCGTTTGTCCTGACTCTGTCTCTCCTTTGTCTTTCTCTTTTTAGCGGTGATTTCCATGTTTAGTCTGCCAGTGGTTTACGAGAAGTACCAGGTAATGTTTTCCTCTTATCAATCAGTTTATCTAAGGCTCATGTTGTCCTACAGTATCTCTGAGTATGCAAGCGTTGAGGAAGAGCTGCAGTTCAGGGGGCTGTTCAATAAAACAAGATTAGAAAACAAGCCATGCTTATTTTGGTAAGTCTAGTTTATTGTTGGCGGATTCTGTTTCATAAATCAAATTTATGATAGTTCAAACTCTGGCAACTTATGCTGGGAAACTAGCCTGGTCCAGGGCAGGTTAACTCTCAGGCTAAGTCTTAAGTTCATGCTTAGTCAAAGTAATGTTAACATTCACCTGCCATAATTTGATGCCATTTTAATTCACTTAATATTGATTATAACTTTATAGTATAATATATATATTTTAATAGTATTATATATATATATATATATATATATATATATATATATATATATATATATATATATATATATATATATATTCAGTAAATATATAAATATAAATATATACACAGTTGAAGTCAGAATTATTAGCCCCCCCTGTTTATTTTTTCCCCCAATTTTTTTTTTCTAATAACTGATTTATTTTATCTTTGCCATGATGACAGTCAATTATATTTGACTAGATATTTTTCAGGACACTTCTATACAGCTTAAAGTGACATTTAAATGCTTAAATAGGTGAATTAGGTTAACTAGGCAGGATATGGTAAGTAGGTAAGCTATTGTATAATAACGGTTTGTTCTGTAGACTATAGAGAAAAAAATATAGCTTAAAGGGGCTAATAATTTTGACCTTAAAATGTTTTTTTTAAAAATTAAAAACTGCTTTTATTCCAGGCGAAATAAAACAAATAAGACTTTCTCTAGAAGAAAAAACATTATCAGACATACTGTGAAAATTTCCTTGTGCTGTTAAACATAATTTATTTAAAAAAGAGAAAAATAAATTCAAAGGGGGCTAATAATTCTGACTTCAACTGTGTGTGTGTGTGTGTGTGTACACACACATACATACACACACCTATATATATATATATATATATATATATATATATATATATATATATATATATATATATATATATATATATATATATATATACACACCAAACATCTTTAAGAATAGAATGGTAATACATTTAAATTAATAATTTGTTGCAAACAAAACATACAAACTACTACAAAATCGATGAATATATGCTTGACCTTCAGGTTTCATGACAGTAACATGCACGAGTAGTTATCTAGATTATTTAAACTGAACTCAGATTAGATCAAATGATCTTCAACTTGCTATTATGGAACCAATTTAAGTGTGGATGTCAGGTTTTTGACTTTAATCCCCGCTTTTCTAAATGACTTTTATGAAACAGCCCCCTGATGTGCTAATATGTGTTTCTGAAACCAATCACAACGGACTGAGCCGTTTGACCAATCAGTGGAGTAGACTTTTGGAAAGGAGGAGCTTAAGAAGACCGGTTAATTTTTATTGGCTTTTATCCAATTTAGACTTGGTCTTATCCATGTGTCAGATGTCATTTTAGTTTGTATCACAATTAGTCTTCCTGACCCGTTTTGTTTATTTGGTCTAGTTTTAGTAAATTAAATCTTTGTCACATTTAATCATGGTTGGCAGATTGTAAAGATTAAATAAAAGTCTGGGTATCTTATTTTTAACAGAGAAGCTCTAACTGGGGGATTTAAGTTCTTGACATCTGGCAACTTAAACAAGAGTTTATATTGCAGTCTATGCTATTCTATGCTGTTATTTGACAAAAATAAAGAGTTTAGTAAAGTTTTTTCTAACAACAGTTGTATCATCTTTTTTGTCAATGATATTGCGTTGTAAAATAAACGCTTTATGATTTTTTCCCCCCAAACTAATTAGTACACAAGTTATAAAAAAATATTCGCAGCGAATACATCTTTAATATTGGTACTATTGACATCTGTGCTGTGTATCCTCACACACTTGTTTTTTCTCTCTTTCAGACACAGATTGATCAATACTTAGGACTGGTGCGCACCCAGGTTAACTCAGTAATGGGAAAGTGAGTTCTGTATTACTACTAGTAAACAAATTATCCTAGGCCTAAATCAGTGTGATTAAAATTCAGTTTTTAACACAAGATTAACCAACCCGACTGTCTGTTTATTTTTCAGGATTAGAGAAAAGGTTCCTGGGGTCAAAAAGAAGGAATAAACTCTTCACTTCTGTACAAGTAAACACTATAGCCAGTAAAAACTACAACTTTTGCCAGCACTGAAGGATCCCAACTACATAGGTGGCCAATACAGCACCTCAAAAAAAAAATTAAAATGTTTAAAAAAAAAAAAAGCATCAAAAACAAAAAAAGATTGTCATGTTAGTACAACGGCACAGATAAGACCCCCACCATCCGTTGCCAGTCACAGGTGAAGTCCTGCATAAATAGCTAACACAGATTCACATAAATGACACCTTGTGGGCGATTTGTAGAGCTATAGATATACCAGAGGGACGCACACACACAGTGTTTCTCTCTTCCATTGCTTCTGATTTAAGTGCATGAAGTCCAGTCTTGAGTAAATATTTGTTATCTCTGCAGTGCTCTTCCTCTCTGCTTTATTTTGCAGTGCATATTTCCTGCTGTAAAACGTGACACGAAAAATCATGCCTGTCATATAATCTCCTGCTGCCATGTCGATTAATCGCTTAATTCACCGTCACCAGTAGAGTGGCTCTGTGTACAGACATACTTATTAATATCAAGTTGAATTGTGGAATTTCTTTTCTTTCTTTCTTTCTTTCGGTTCCTTTCTGTGTAATGGAGCACAATGATAATTTGGAGATGTTATTACTAAATGTGTAACTGTAATTTTTGCAGAAACTGTAGGGACACGTGTAGGTGTTTAAAGACAAGCTTTGTGGTCCTTCTTTAGGGCATCTGATGGTCAGACTGCAGAGCTCCAGCTGTACTAAAACTCTGTCCAACTTTGTACGATGTTCAGTGTTCGGTTATTTTAAAGTCTTTAACTATTTGCACTCTGTATTTAATTGACGAATGAGAAAAATAAATGTTCCTTAATGTAAGAGGGTTGGCCGTCTTGACGTTGTCTTTATTTGCCGGCTCTGTTGCAAGCGATGCAGGTTTGAGTTTGATGTTCAATATGTTAAGAATATCTATATGTTTGCTTTAATTCAATTCAATTCATCTTTATTTGTATAGCGCTTATACAATGTAGATTGTGTCAAAGCAGCTTCACATGGAAGATTCTAGTGAATTGAAACAGTAGGGGTCTCAAACTGCCGGCCCGTGGGCCATTTACGGCCCGCCCTCCTGCTCCCTCCGGCCTGCAACTGACATCAAAAATATAACGAGATTCCAAAACATATATTTTGTGTTATATGTTGTGCAGTCGCGTCTAGCCACTTGTGGTTTTGACCCGTCACCTAGTCGACATTTAAAGTCCTACATTCAGATTAGTTTTACTTTCATTTTCTCTCAGTGTACAGTCGAGAGTAACACATATGCGTTTTAATCCTGTGGCTGAATTAAACGTTAAATGTCTTTAAGTGCTTTATTTTTACTAAAGCTCTATTTTTGTAAATATTCAAGGGTCATTATATTATTATCAGTTTTATACAACTTGTATTTTGTTGTACAAACAAAATCTTTAAAAAAAATGATAAAAATATGATAATTTTGCTAATATTCAATTCATATGGTCTCATTTAACAGATTTTCCTAATATGCATATTAAGATTTGCAGAAAAATAATGTACATTAGTAAAATTGCACTGCTGGTTGAATTGAACTTGTTAAAGTAAATGTGAATATGTACATATTTTTCTCCTCTTTGTTGTAGTTTTACAAAAACAAAGAAAGATATTGAGAAGAACAACTGGCAGTAAAGTCACTTAAGTTAGCCAAACTGCTTTCTGCTGTTCTTACGCTATTGGGACAATACAATTGGTTGGGGCAGAATAAAAATGACTATGCCTATAATCTGTAGTGTTTTCATAGCAATTTAAACTACCCCTTCAATATGTACAACAAGAAACAAAAAGCTAGAGTTTTGACTGCAAATACTCTGTGGAAGAATGACTGAGTGTGTCTAATGCTCGGTCATTCACACAACAACACACATATTTTAACAGCTGATGTGTGACACTGATTTGCATTATCACTGGTGACAGGTAATGCTTGAAATAAAGGTCATGTCTGTTGTCCTAAGATGCATCAATTATGTCAGGTTTCCACTTTTGTCTTGTGCTTGAATGTTAAAACGGCCTTCCTATGAATTGTCAGTCACTGAAATGGCCCCCCGCCAATTTGAGTTTGAGACCCCTGCTTTAAAGAGTCAAAATAAAAAAAATGCTATAACTTAAGAGATTTGCAATGACAGATTTTTCTAAATTCTGACATAAATCTGAGTGATTAAAAATGTGATTTAAGATATAGTTCAGCCCAAATTTTAATCCTGTAATTTACTCCCTCTTCACTTCACACAAGCCTGTTTGAGTTTCTTTTTTCTGTTGAGCACAAAAGAAGATATTTTGAAAAATGCTGGAAACTGGTAGCCATTGATTTTCTTACTATGAATGTCAATGGTTACAGGTTTACAACGTTCTTTAAAGTATCTCTTATTGTGTTCAACAGAAAAAAAAGAAAAGTTTGAAGGCATGGTGAGTAAATTTCTATTTCATATTTGACATTATATTGATATAAATGATAATCATATCTGCATCTGCCAGGTTAGAGACAAAAAAGCAGCTTTTGAAATAAAAGTCAAGTAATCTGAACACAAAGGATTTACTGTACCCATCAAACTACAGCAAGGACAGCTCAACTTATTTAAAACACTGTAAAGTAACATCAAAAAGTGCATTTCTTAAAATTAAAAAAAATTGCAGTTGGACTTTAACAGACAACCACTGCATCAACTTAAATTCTCTTATCCAAGTAACACAAAAATGCCTGATAAAAACTAAAATGCTGCGCATTTACAAACATTCAAACATCTCCGCCATCTGCTCATAATACTGAAAACTAACAAAACCTGCAATGCTGCATCTGTCAGACGCTCCTTACATGTTCAGTAAGGTGATGGCATGCAGCTGGAACAGCACACCTTTGGATTTGCCATCATCCTTCTCCTGTATCTCCATCTGCTGAGAGCGATCCACCTGATGACACACAGTGAAGAACCCAATGAACTCAGGATAGGAAAGTAAACCATCATCGCTGCTTCACTGAAAGAAGAATTCAGGATCTCTTACCAGGTTCCACTTCTTGAATTTGTCATGGTACACTGGTGTACACTCCGGTCTGGAAGGGGTTTTGATGAACAGTCTGAAGATAAAAGATTCACAAACATTTGATACATGTTCGTGTGTCAGGTAGAGTCTTAAAATGAAGGATGAAGTACCTGACGAGTCGCTCTCTGGCCTCCTCCTGAAGGCTGCTGATCTTCTCTTGGCTCAGATTCAGGAGGCCGTTGGGTCCGTCACACACAAGCCTGTTCACTGTGCCTCTCAATGCATTTATCTACAAATACATCAACATCACAAATACATTCATCTTCTCATGTAACCAGATAAGACTGCATAGATTAAATTGAACGCAATATTTTGCCATGATTTACGAGATTAAAAGTTTAAATTAAGCGTTTTTTTTTTTTGTTCAGTCATGTGCAAGATGCAGACACACACCCATCATACAGATATAACCACATATAGAGCTACATGTTTGTTTTACATACATATATTCATGATGGAAAAAGGCTGAGAGAGTTCTCAATCTCAGTCCTGGAGGTCCGGTGTCCTGCAGGCTTTAGCTCCAGCTTGCCTCAACACACCTGCAATGATGTTTCTAGAAAGCCTAATAAAGCTGCGGTCACACTGAACTTTTCTCCCCATAGACTTCCATTCATACGCACGCGAATGCGTCAGACCGGAAACGCAAGGTCATGCGTCAGGTTTCGCAGGTCGCTGCGGTGCAGAGTTCAAGCTTGGTGAACTCTGACCTGCGAAATCGCATCACTTCACTGCATAAGACCAATCGAGGCTCAAAACATGACCTCTCTGGACAGAAATTTAAAACATGGACCAATCGCTCCCTTTTTTACTGTCTAATCATCTTGTTTAATCCCGCCCCCTTTCACAGCGCTGTACGATAGAATTTCGCAAGCTCAAACTCTAGTGTGATCGCAGCTTAGGAGCTTGATTAGGTAGCCCAGGTGTGTCTGATTGGGGTTGGAGCTTAAATCTGCAGGACACCGGACCTCCAGCACTGAGATTGAGAACCCCTGGCCTACAATATTAGTAATTTGAAGTTAACTTCTCTACCTAAATGGCTACATTCTACAAGGAAATTTACCTGGTTTCTTATTTTACAGTGTTTCTGAATATATGGGGACTTTTCTGCATTAACTGTTGTGTGGTGCACTTGGAGTGGAGCTTTCTTTAACTGAATGGTTTCTTTTCTCTGTTTAGAATGAAGTTACTTGAGTGATGCTGTACTTACATTAAGATGCCTATTTAAGTTTAAAAATTAATGTCAAATGTTCTGGAAAAAATATATTTAAATCTTTTTGATTTACTTGAGTTGTGCTTTTTGGCCATGTACACTGTCAAATATTAGTGTCTTTCCAGAATGTTTATTTCATTGCATCCTTAAAAATATCCTCAACCTACATTACAGAAATACACACACACACACACACACACACACACACACACACACACACATCAAAACATACCTCTGTGATGTCTTCAATTTCAAACTTGACGTCAAATGCAATCTCAATGTCATGTTCAGGAAGCACTGCTGCTTGGGAAATGGAGTTCCAGCCCAGTCCACACAGAGCTCCAGTAAAACAGGTCCTGTCCTCATTAGTACTGCAAAGGAAAGGAAGTGTGCATGCAAATAAATGCTGATTTTTACATTCAGATGAAGTATAAGTGTGGCCTGCAATTTGATGACTAAACATGTAAGGTGAGTTTTTTTTACATGTGTTTTAACACCTTGTGGTTGTGAAAATGTACAGTTGGCATGAACGGAGTATTGTGACTCATGAGACTGAATGAACATCATTCCTCAAAGACCATGGCTGTGTCTCTACATGCGTTCTGCAGCGATCCTGTGTTCTCGTGTAACGTCATCATCAACTGCCTAAGTTGAGTTCCAAAACTCAAGACAGCAAGAACAGAGGACGCGTGAAACTTCCTGGATGTGTTCTTGATCGAGCACGCATAGATGCAGACTTGAGCACCGAACTCGCTCTAGAAGTCCCAGAAGTCATTGCGACTGGAGGTGGGAAGCGCAGCAACTTATATAGGTTTATTATTAAAGTTCAGAGATATAACTAATTAACCTAAGGAGTTTCCCTAAATAAAACGGTGAAAGTAAACATAACCATGAAAATATTAATAAAAGACAAACACATTAAGGGTGTTTATGCTAAAATTCTTTTAAAATCAGTTTTATTTATATTGTGCAACGTATATTTGTAAAGTCTTTATGCAGAGTATATATTGTGAAAAGGGGAAAAACAATAAATTGTTGTATGAATGCTGTAATGTTTCAATTTTCCATTAAAAACTGTGTCATGTGACCATCAGGAAGAATGTAGCATCTCATTTCCCACAGGACGCGTTCTTTGTTCTCGTGGTCTCCCGAGCTGTTCTTCCGAGGTAACTTGGCAAAACCTCCACAAGAATGCAAGTCTGTTCTCAGCATTTTTGGAATTGAAAAACAGCCTGTGTCTCTTCCATAAACATGGCGGATGCACAAAATGGGGCGTAAAAGGGAGTATGCTACTTCTCAAGCAAAAGTTATGAAACTTAAAAGCATACTTGATGGGAAAATGTGCGCACCTGTACGTAAATTCTGAGCAAACATATTTAACTTAAATATTGACTTAATTGAACTACTTTAAGTTATCATATAAGCCATAATCACTAATAAAGAAATTTTAATTTATTCAGGTGTATACTTTTAGGAAGGTTTCTATGCAAATTTTATAAACCAGTCCACAGGTGATTTTGTTTTTTTCAAGACTGATGTAAAAATCTTGCATGTTACCGCAGTTCCATGATAGGGGTAAAGAGCATCGTCACGAGGGAGGGAAGGCCATGGATGTGAGGCATCAGAGAGGTTTCCTTCAGCAAGATTCGAGAACCTGCACAGGAATAATAACAACATGAAATTTAGGGCTACCGTCCTACTATTAACCTTACCAGCTGTGTTAAACTGATATACATCTCTGTCATAAATTATTCATTCAATTATCTGAAATCTTTGTTATTATTATTATTTTAAGTAATTTAATATTCATTTGTTTTACTTTAGGTTTCTTATGCTACAACTATTTATTAAATAAAAATACAGTAAAAATTGTATATTTTGAAACATTTATAAAACCAATATTTAAATAATTAACAGTTCATAGAGTACAGAATATTTCCATTGACAAAGCTAATCAATTATCATTATCATTATCTTGTGTGATGGTGTGCTCACCTGAGGCACTGAGAGACACGCTTGCAGCCACCAGCATCCTCTCATGCCAGTCCTGTGGTTTCTCATTCACCATTACACAGTTAATACTGTCTCTCTCAATGTTGACAGACCTGCAGACCAAACCAAACCTATAAAATTCTGAAGGGAAACCTGTCTGATCTGATCTGCGAGACAGCAAAAGCTTTTACCTGAAGTTGCTGACTTTGCTCATGCTGTGAAAGTTGACCTTGTGTGGGCTGCTGGGACCATGAACTACAGCCTGCAGGGAAAGAGATGATTTTTTTTGTCAGGGTAACATTATTTCTTTTAGAAATCTCTTACTCATTTAATGGTCCAACAAACCTCTCACGGTGTGTTACGAATATCTTTTTTAAACTGCTTTGGATTAAACATGTATAAAAGTATAAAAGCAAAACAGTTTGCACTAGAGAGACTACATAAAGAGAAGTTTGATCCCAGTAGTACTCCTAAAGAATAAAACAAATAAGCTGCCCGTAATCAAAAAACAACTGCAAGGTTGATCAAATGCTATGGCAATACCTTGCACTTGGGGGCGCTGCTGCCGGATGCACAAAAGTGCAGAAGGAGCTGGTTGATGAGCTGCTTGTCTTCCTCCATCCTGCTGTTCAGGGAACCACTAGCAAAACTGGGGGTGAATCTGCCACTGGCCATATCCTCGTACAGAGATATCAGAACCTCATGAGACTGCTGCAGATGCACAAAGAGACAAACCATGTTTATAAAATGTGAATGTTAAAATTTGCTTCTAGGTTAATGAAAAAAACTGGACCCTTCATAGAATATCATTCCAAAGACTCTCTGACTATCTCTCTCTCTCTCTCTCTCTCTCTCACACACACACACACACACATGCTGAGAGAAAGAGAGCTCCTTTGATGGAATATGAAAGCTGCAATGAAGTCCAGACCTTCTGCCACGAGGCTATAATTGTGTTGCCAGGCAGCAGCAACCCTCCCAAAAAAGGTCAAAACAGTATAAAAACAATGGTGTCACTAAAGCTTGTTAAACTATGGTGTTTCTATGCTAACCTGACTCTCAAAGCTCTCAGGCGTGTGGCAGGCATGACCCTCCTGCACCAGCAGATCAGCCACGCTCACGTCGCCAGTCTCTGTGGAAATGTGCAGGTCAACACGCATGACGCCATGCAGGATAGAGTAGAGCGAGACGATGGCGGAGCGACCGCTCGTGAGGGTCTTAAAGCGGTTACGAGCCCGACTGCTCCAGCGATCACCCAGAATCAGGGACTGGGCAGACGGAGCCATCCCTGCGATGCAGAACTCCTGCGCCTGCAATGAAACACACACACAGCTCATGTCCATTCTCAATGAGTTTGAAGATATAATATATTCATAATAATATCTGCTACAACTTGAAACGAATCAGCTCAAAATGAGTCCAACTAAATTTTTTTTGGACATAAATTTGCCTAAAGGGGTCTGCCATGAAATTCACACAGAGGGTGATTGTTATACATTTAAATAAATGCTTTAAACACATGAGAATAGTGAAGCCCATGCCACAACATTCATTCATTCATTCATTCATTTTCTTTTCAGATTAGTACCTTTATTAATCTGGGGTCGCCACAGCGAAATGAACCGCCAACTTATCCTGCATATGTTTTACGCAGCGGATGCCCTTCCAGCTGCAGCCCAACACTGGGAAACACCCATACACTCTTGCATTCACACACATACACTACAGACAATTTATCTTATTCAATTCACCTATAGGGCATGTCTTTGGACTTGTGGGGGAAACCAGAGCACCTGGAGGAAACCCACGCTAACATGGGGAGAGCATGCAAACTCCACACAGGAATGGCAACTGACCCAGCCTAGGCTTGAACCAGCAACCTTCTAGCTGTGAGGCGATCGTGCTCATGCCACAACAATTTTTTCCAAACAATAGATGATAAAGAAATCTATGACAGTAGGGATGATTCACTGAACTCAGTTTGATTTGATTCAATTTATAATTTTAATCACACAATCATATTTTCTAATGATTTTTAAATCTTTTTTTACAAACTGACAATGTTATTATATGAACGATATTATACGGTTATTGCTGGAAGTTTCTTTGTGAAATTGAGATATGCTGTAACAAAAATAATTAGACATTTTAAAACCAACCTCAAATCAAATAAGGCTGCACTTACACTGCATGGTTCAAGTGACCCAATTCAGATTTTGTTCTGTCATGTGGCACAGATCGGATATGGCCCATGTACGTGTAAGCAGGAAAAACATGGATTCCGATTTACTCAAATCAGATTCAGGCCTTGTTCATGTGTGAAAATTTAATCCTATACAAATCTGATCTGTGTCCACGTTTCTGCAGTGTAAGCAGGTAGGTCGGATTTTCATCTGTCAATGTGAGTCGTGCGTCATTAAAATCCACAGCAAATGACGTCAACTCTATTGCTTTCATTTCAGAACAGACTTCTGCAGAGTCCCAAACCGTAAATCTTATATACTAGGACAAAAAAAGCTTTTATATTGTCATGTAGCACAAGCACATATTGGGAAGTATTAAGCATTATAACGAGAGAGCGCCACATAAACAATATAGACTAAAACTGTTGCATACATCAATAGCATGCATAAATCACACGATGGAAATGACATTAAGATGCCTACTGTTTAAAAAGGCCTAGATTAAAAGAAGATGCCCAGATGAGAACTTTTCTGCCATAAGCTATAGTAAAACAACTTGTCAAAAGGAATAAAACAAATAAAACAGATTAAATACAGGAATGGAGAAAAGAGCGCTCTTTTATTATCAGCTGTCAGTCAGCGCCCGCTCTCTCTCTTTTTTTTGCTCAATGTGCCTTTTGCTGTGTAAATACAGCAACAACAAACAAAAAAAAAAAAAAAAATCGGATACAGCCACAAAATCAGAATTGACCATCAAGATCTGCAGTGTAAATGCAGCCTAAATTACACAAATTAAAGAAATGTCTTCACATAAATAAAGTCAGGATTGCCTGTGCTCTTTCCATTTAAAATGTGTGGCCATCACTGCATTTCAATCAAAAACCAAACAAAGATGCAACATGTACAGTTTAATCCAAATTAGACTGATTTGAATTAAGCAAAAATCAAACAATCTGATTAATTTTGTGAAACTATCAGCCTACAACTTAAGATATGCAAAGGAAAGAGCAGACAAGCTAAAATAAAAAAAATATATTACAAAAAAAATCTAAAGACATGTAGTTCCCCTCCTAGTTGTATTGCATTTTATTTGACATCTAAACCAATCTAAATCGTCACATATTTTAATTGATTTTCAACCGGTTCGTCTTATAAGCCTAACAATCAGAATCCAAACAACTTAAACTCTAGCACTGAAAAAGAAAGAAAGGAATACAGTTCTAGAAGACCACCAGGGGGAGCAAATGATGACTAAATTATTCATCTTTGTGTAAAATTCCCTTTACAAAACGTAAAAAAAAAAAAAAAAAAAAGAGAACTCAAATCTGGAAGAGATGTACATACTTGAAAGGCTGGGGTCATGAGGTCAGATGGGAGCTCTCTCAGACTGCTGCTCGGGACCACAGTGGTGTTACCAAAATCCACAAAAAAGACCTTCATGCAAGCAAACACATATATTATATACACATAAACATGTATATATAAATCTTATGTAGATTTATATTACTGTTTTGTTCTACACGAGAGAACTTTGAGTGTGAACGGAGTTTACCTCTACATTGCTGCCCAGTATATGCAGTACTTTGGCTCTGTAGTATTTAGCCATTTGCTGTCCATCTTTAAAAGGTGCCACACACAGCAGGTTTGGATACAGAGAAACTGACAAGGGTTTCAGATCTCTCATGTTTAGTGCTGCTGTTAACTGACACTGTTTCTCAACACTGTTCTCGTCTGTCTGAAAGCCCCAAAAATGGCCCACATCGATCACCTACAAACAAACAAACACTTTAGTGATGTGCATGCTTTTCAAAAAGATGATTATATTTACCAAAAAGGGAGGTATAGATATTTGGGGGGATTTTTCTGAGTGTGTTTTTGTGCTCTTTTGTAATATTTCTTAAAGAGCCCCTATTATGGGTTTTTGAAAAATGACCTTCCATGTAGTGTGTAACACAGCTCTAAGTGAAGTGAAATATCCAGCTAAAGCTTAAATCTGAAAGTGGACAGTGTTTAAAACTATTGATTCATCTATAAAAGAGTCGACTCATAGTGGTTGGAATGAATCGTCTTGATAACGAGTCTTTAGCCGTTTCGGCGTGACGTGGATACGAAACATAATGGTTGCGCGCGCAGACCTCAAAATTTAAACCTGCGGCCCCGCCCACTAACACAGCAGCTAATTAAAGAGCAAGATAAACAGATCCTGAAGTCATGAGTCATGAAGACGCCAAGCTTAGCTGGATATTATTGGAAGTTAGAGGGAAAGTTTGTGTTATATTCTCAAAGATGAAGCTGTGAAGAGTCAGTGGTTGAGGTTATTTTTTGCATTAAAGGAAGGATCAGAAAAGACTACTGATGTATGAGACTTTGACGGAGCTCCACAGGAACTATCAATACACAGCTCATGGATTATTCCTCCATTTTGTAATGAGGGTTGGTGATCGTTGGGCAAAGCAGAGTACAGGTAAGCCCAGAGAACATAACACTTATACATATCGCGACTAAAACCACGCTAAAAACGTGACGCGTGACGCTTTCTTTGTGGATTTAAACGTGTTTGTGAGCTTGCAATCCTGTCGTTTGTCATTGCTATAGCTACCGTCAGCTGTTCTTACACACGTGCGGCAGTCAAGGTTCAGAATAGTTCAGCTTTTGCCGCTGTGTGGATTAATACTGAATGTGTGTTATTTTTAATAACAGCAATATGCTGGTGTTTAACTGCACTGCTTTAATGCACTCATGCACACACAAAAAATCCGGGAGACTGGGGGAAAGTGAGGACCGGGAGGGAGGGGGCGGGTGTCGCGGATTAAAGTGAGAACCGGGGGAGTTCACGGACGCCGCCCTCACTATTCTATGGACGCGGCCCTGATAACACTGATGAGAACCGGGTACTGTGTTCTGTGGTGTTAGTAACTAATGTGAAGTTGTTTCTTTAATGTACATTCTATGTATTCTGTTTTTGAATGTTTCTGTTAAGGACTTTTATTTTTGTGTTGTGTCCTCTGAGGAGGAGGGTAATGTGTGTGTCTGTGTGTGTGTGTGTGTGTGAAAAAAAAGCAGGTAGAGCGGTGTTGCCAGATTGGGCGGTTTCCCGCTCAATTGGACTGTTTTTAACACGATTGTGCGGGTATAACACTTAACGTGTTTTTCGCGACTGTCACAACCGTGTTTTCCAGATGAGTGAGCGGGGTTTTTTTTTTTGCATTTTGGCTGGTTTTGGATAGTTTTTGGGCTGAAATCTGTCAGCTACATCTGGCAACACTGAGGTAGAGTGTGGCGGGCTAGAAGACTCGTGTCGATCTCCTCCCTAGTTCTTCCTTCAGTTTTGCTCAATAAAATAGTTAGTCGTCAGTATTTTCAAGTCCATCGTCTGTATTTACATTTACCCACTGCCGAAATCCACGCCTTACACTAATATGAAGCGTGTATGCACTCTTGACTACTTCTATATTGTTGATAAGCTGTGCTGGGCATTTCACTCTGTCTCGTGCTGAAGGATGTCAGTGTCGACCAATTGCAACAGGCTGTCATCGGTCCAATCAGCGCAGATTAGCTTCGCGCTAAGGAGGGGTTTGGGAACAAATTAATCACTGAACGATTCATATGGGAGTAGCTGGGAAAATTAGGTAAAAATAAATGCATATTACCGGTGTCCACTTTCCACTAATCACACACATGCAGCTGAAACCTGTCATCAAGGATTGTTTGGACTAAATATATATATATATATAGATATATATATATATATATATATATATATATATATATATATATATATATATATATATATATATATATATATATATATATAGATATATATATATACCCTGCACACGTTAGTTCAGTAATGAGTCTTTAATTTGTGTCATGTGTTGTGTAACATAGCCTTGCCTTAGTTTCTGGTTTTATTACTGTTTGTTCATTTGATGCTTTGCATTTGGATGGCCGATTTGTGTTGACCTTATGCTTGTATGATTATTTTGAATGTCCCTTGTTTTACCACCAGTTTATCTGCACGACAATCCGACCATTAAATGCACTTGGATCCTATCCTTTTGTCTTCACCTCTTAAGCAGTCCCATGTGACAATTTCCAAATAAAATGAAATATTAAGTAATAATTTTTGCGCTCCTCCTCTCATTTTTCACTCACAGCAAACTAACAGTTGGAGGAGCTGTGGGTAAGCATATTTCACAGGACTTTAATGTTTAGAATTATCACCTCGGTAATGTTGATGACGAAATCTCTGTTGGTTGGAAGTTTCTCTGGATTCACGGTGCTGCTCAGAACTCCAACAGGTAACACAGTGTGGCTCTGAACATCCACATTAACCCTGAAAGAGACTTTTGTTAGACAACTACACATTTCTGGTCCAGATTTGTGTGAACTTGTGGGTACCTTGTGTAACGCAGGTGGGCAATGGGCTTCCCTTTAGCGTGGAACTCCACCTCGTCTGCATGGTGCACCTGCAGGTGGAGTGCTGGAGTGTGTCGTGATCTCAGTAATGCCAACAACACCTCATGTAACACACCCGACTCCCTCACACACGAGCGGTAGAACTCCACATATGCTCTGCAATAAAATAAAAAAGTAACTGACTTCTTATGTCACAATTTTGACTATTCCTCTCATAAATGAAAGTTAACATTGTAATTTGGACTTAAACTCTGACATTTTTGAGATTACCAATATTGTGAATTTCAAACACATAATTCAGACGGTTTAATTTTTAGATATAATGTTGCAGTTGTGTTTATTATTCCATACAAAATACACTGTTTCTGTATTTAAGTTACCTCGATCCATCAAAGGCGATTGATTTGACCTGTCCACACTGACGGAACAGTGACTGCAGTTGCTTATAGCACAGGAACGCAAATGGAGGCAAATTCCGAATCTGAGAGAGAAATAAATGAGTTAGAGCCGAGACAAACTTTATACATGCTCATAAATCAATTCAAATCATATCATAGTCAATTAACTACAAAAATAAGGTCCAAGTTAACTTTTCTAGTTCTAAAGTTTAATACCTATTAACTGCCTATGCCATTAAAAAAAAATACCGGAAGTGATCAATAAACTTATTTTAAAAAATTAAAAAAATAATTCGCAACAATTCTCAGCAATGTTTATATGAAAATGTTGCTTTACAATAACAGTAATTATTCACCTTATAATAAATAAATAAAAAAGTTAACTATTGCTTTTTATTATTTTAATAGAACAGTGAAGACAGGAAAGTACAAATGAGATTTGTACAGTTGTACTCAAATCAAAGCTCTTAGCATTGTGTATACAGTCCACTGCACCACATCTGACAAAATCTAGACACTGGTACCAGAATTGTGGTCTTTGGATCGTTTCCAGAAAGTTCCTTGGATGCCAGCTGCTCATCAATTTCTCCCTGGGAGAAATAGTTTGGGAACAACGCACCTGCAATGACCACCTAATCCAGAAAGACAAAGAGATTTTACATAAAATTTGAGCGAGTTGGTGCTCAAACAATATTATCACCTTCTAATATCAATACTGAAAAAAGTTGTGCAGCTTAACATTTCTGTGCAACTTATAATATGGGTTTAAGCTTCTTTGCTGATACAAAGAACAACATTTATTTGATTCATAACTATATAATTTTTATTTTACTTTGGATTGATTTAATTCTTCCTTGTTTAACAAAACACGTATACTAGGGGTGCGAGAAGCTCCACGAGACGAGACACGAGATTGGGTTCACGAGAACGAAATGAGATTTTACACCATTTTTAAGAAATCTTCAATGATGAATTACATGAATAATTAATTTTAAAAAATTATTTTATAAAAACAATAAAATAAATAAAATCACAAAATGCAAAACTATTTAGATGTTTTTTTTAATCAACTTGTAATGAATGTTATTTTAATTTTATTTTTATAAATTCTATGATGTAAAGGACATGCAAACACTAATTATTTTGCTACTATATGAATGGAAAATGAATTTTTATTCAACTGAAAAAAAAAAAAAAAAGTCACAAAATGCAAAACAATTTATGTGCTTTTTTAAATCAACTTGTAATGAATGTTATTTTACTGCCATAAAGGACATGCAAACACTGCAAAATATTTTGCTATAAACTCTACTGACTGACTTCTCCCCTGAACAATTTCACAAACAAAAAAAAAAAAAAAAAAAAAAAAAAAAATCAAACTCCTTTCCACAAATTTAAATTAAAAAAAAAAAAAAAAAACGTATGCAATCATGTTATTTTTGGTATTTCATTTTTAATTGTTCATCAGGATCACTTTTATTCAGCAGCATTTCATGCCCGTTACAAACTCTCAGCTACTGAATGCGAGTATGAAGGACTGATAGGAGAGAATTGTTTTAATGGAGTTTCAAGGGTTCGCACTTAGCTGATTATTGATTATAAAGCTTGTTGGCATGCTGTCCCGGGAGAGAGCCCTGAGCTCATAAGATCCTCGAGCCCGGGGCTCCCTCCCGTTTGTAACGCGAGGGGGGAGTTTAAGCTCGGGTAGATCTCGAGAACTCCCCTGCTGTAGTAGCTAATAAACAGCTAGTGATTAATAGATAACTACTTAATAGAAGCACGTCTATGGTGGCGATTTGGATTAGTCAATTAACTTAAGTTGCATGTTTTTGGACGGTGAGAGGAATGCGGGGAACCCGGGGGAAATCCACGTGAGCACAGGGAAAACGTGTAAACTACACACAGAAACGTCGGCTGGCTTGGTAAGGTCTAGAACCAGCGACGCTCTTGCTGTGAGGCAACAGTGCTAACCACTGGGCCACCGTGTCACCCATCTAGGAAAGGAGGAGTAGGGGTGGAAGGGGGGATTCTTCAAAAAGAAAATGGATGTTAAATGGAACTTAGGTTATTTATAGTGGCTTAGGGATCGTCTGATTGGTGAATCATAAATTGAATAATGCGGGACCAGCCGCAAGCAATCATAAGCATGTGACCCTCTCGAAATTAGTTAGGATTTTTTCCAGATAGTAAAACTCCATCATAACATCACCACTCATGAGACAACTTTTCACCTCGATGAGAAATCTTGTCGCGATTTAGTCACATCCCTAATATATAGATACTTAATCTTACTGAACAGTTGTGGCTATACTGTACCTGCAGGATGAATCTCTGTTTGTGCAGACTGGTATAGTCTGTGGGGTTTGAGGAGCTGCTGATGTGCATGTTAAATCTGGACACTCTCTTCTTCAGATCCTCAAAGAGCTCTGCCACCTGTAATACACATGCACATGTAACACAGGACTTGTGCAAATTTTGTAGGAAATGAGTGCTTGAGTGTGTGAGAGCAGCACGCTTACCTCTCTAATTCGCTTGATCTGAATGCAGTTTTCTTTGCCCCATTCCAGTTCATCCTAATAATAAAAAAACAGGGAACAAGTGTTTTAGTGTGAGCAAGACACATTTTGCATATGTTTTATTCAATGGTTGGTCTTTGCTAAATTAATTGTGGTTTTGTATTTGAGCATACCTCAGACTGTGTCTTTAAAGATAGTGTGTTTGAGTAATATAAATGTCAAGAGTTTGCACTTAGATAATGCTTGATAATATTAGCAGGTTTGGCATGCTGTTCCAGGAGACAACCCTGAGCTCAATCAATCATATCATGTGCTCCCCTCGAAATTATTTTGTGAAAAACTATTTTGTGAAAATTATTTTAGTGCAGTTATTCACTTTTAATATATGATAAATATATATACTCTTACCTTTGGGTGTCTGAGTTCTCCTTTAGCTCTCGATGTGTACCATGCCTGAAATAGCATGAGCAGTAACCAATATTTTACTGATAAAGATATGAATTAACATCTAGTGATCATGTAAATTTTTTATTCAGGTATCTCATACCTTGAAGGCATTGACGTAAGCAATGAAGTCACTTGGAACATTTTGTGCAAAGCTCAACTTACTCCTGTGGGGTCAAACAGAGATGACAATGGAAACTTGATTTAGAAAACCTATGACGTATATGATGAGCCAGAGGTCATCCTACCTGTACCCAGCCAGCTGCTGCAGTGACGGCATGGCAAAGAAACTCTTCAGGGAGAGAGATGCAGCTGAAAGAAAGAATATAGATTTTTTATCAATTTAATGGCAACAAGTTATAACCTATAAACATTATATATTATTCAGATAATATATAAACACTAATGTGTTATACCAATGATAAGACACTCCTCTAGACAGCCAAACACATGTCCAAGAACAATCAGCTTCCCCAACTGCAGGTCCACGGGCAGCTGTGCCAACACACGACCCAGAAATGTCAAATCGCCATCAAACTGCCTCTGACTGTTACTCTGCACAGAAAGAGCTCCGATCTGCACACAAAGAGGACACAAAACAAGATTAATTACAGGGAGTGCAGAATTATTAGGCAAGTTGTATTTTTGAGGATTAATTTTATTATTGAACAACAACCATGTTCTCAATGAACCCAAAAAACTCATTAATATCAAAGCTGAATATTTTTGGAAGTAGTTTTTAGTTTTAGCTATTTTAGGAGGATATCTGTGTGTGCAGGTGACTATTACTGTGCATAATTATTAGGCAACTTAACAAAAAACTAATATATACCCATTTCAATTATTTATTTTCACCAGTGAAACCAATATAACATCTCAACATTCACAAATATACATTTTTGACATTCAAAAACAAATCAGTGACCAATATAGCCACCTTTCTTTGCAAGGACACTCAAAAGCCTGCCATCCATGGATTCTGTCAGTGTTTTGATCTGTTCACCATCAACATTGCATGCAGCAGCAACCACAGCCTCCCAGACACTGTTCAGAGAGGTGTACTGTTTTCCCTCCTTGTAAATCTCACATTTGATGATGGACCACAGGTTCTCTATGATGTTCAGATCAGGTGAACAAGGACGCCATGTCAATTGTTTTTCTTCTTTTAGACCCTTTCTTGCCAGCCACGCTGTGGAGTACTTGGACGTGTGGAGTGTGATGGAACATTGTCCTGCATGAAATCATGTTTTTCTTGAAGGATGCAGACTTCTTCCTGTACCACTGCTTGAAGGTGTCTTCCAGAAACTGGCAGTAGGACTGGGAGTTGAGCTTGACTCCATCCTCAACCCAAAAAGACCCCACAAGCTCATCTTTGATGATACCAGCCCAAACCAGTACTCCACCTTGCTGACATTTGAGTCGGACTGGAGCTCTCTGCCCTTTACCGATCCAGCCACGGGCCCATCAAGACTCACTCTCATTTCATCAGTCCATAAAACCTTAGAAAAATCAGTCTCGAGATATTTCTTGGCCCAGTCTTGACGTTTCAGCTTGTGTGTCTTGTTCAGTGGTGGTCGTTTTTCAGCCTTCCTTACCTTGGCCATGTCACGGAGTACTGCACACCTTGTGCTTTAGGGCACTCCAGTGATGTTGCAGCTCTGAAATATGGCAAAACTGGTGGCAAGTGGCATCTTGGCAGCTGCACATTTGACTTTTCTCAGTTCATGGGCAGTTATTTTGTGCCTTGGTTTTTGGTTTGGTTTTTCCACACGCTTGCGACCCTGATGACTATTTTGAATGAAACGCTTGATTGTTCGATGATCACGCTTCAGAAGCTTGGCAATTTTAAGAGTGCTGCATCCCTCTGCAAGATATCTCACTATTTTTGACTTTTCGGAGCCTGTCAAGTCCTTCTTTTGACCCATTTTGCTAAAGGAAAGGAAGTTGCCTAATAATTATGCACACCTGATATAGGGTGTTGATGTCATTAGACCCCAACCCTTCTCATTACAGAGATGCACATCAGCTAATATGCTTAATTGGTAGTAGGCTTTCGAGCCTATACAGCTTGGAGTAAGACAACATGCATAAAGAGGATGATGTGGTCAAAATACTCATTTGCCTAATAATTCTGCACTCCCTGTATATATTTAACAAACTAAAAAAAAAAAAAAACTTGTCAAACGACTGAAACGATATAACTAAAGAAATCTCCACTGTGCTGAGCGAGAGCGCTTACTGAACAGCGCATCATCGATGATGGAAGCGTGCCCAGACCCGAATGTAATATGAGTGCGGGTCGTTGGGGGAGACGGGAGGGGGGACAAGCATGCTTTGGCCCGGTTCAAGGCAACTGTACATAGTGTGAGTACGCCCTTAACTCACAGAATGGTCATCTCAAAGTATGACTGTTCTGTATCAATGCAAGTGACTTTTTGCATCATGTTTGATATCATTTGAAATGTCTCAGTTTGACTGGTACAATGGTCTCATTCTCATAGAAATTTGAAGCTTTAGGTATCTTTGATCCACTGCAGAAGGAGTGTCATTTGTCAGGGTCCTTTATCCAAATTACCTCCTGATTCCCACAGCAGGTGGGTTCCCATTGTTGTTTCAGACACCGCCACTTGGAGAATGTTTTACAATGGGTTGACTATTTAAGGAAATGCATCAAAAAGCTTGGCGCTATTCTGTAACACAGATTAGCCCAGAGTGTGGAGCTTCATGCTCCACACTATGTATATTTTGAAGTCAGGTATGCACCTTTTGATCTTAGATTTATCTTTGAGAATTTGATGTCTTGTATTGATTTTTTATAAATTGATTGAATAATTGGCATAATACATATTTACCTGACTATTAAATGGTTATGTTTGAACATTTTGCTTACTCTGTAATTATTCATTCTAGTAGATTACGCTGTATCCTTGTTTCCGCACTTCCTGTATCAGGTCAGTAGACAGACTAAAGTCCAGTTGAGATGGAGCATTGGGCACACTAACTGTATTTTAGGGATCCGACTGACTCTTGATATTGATTCAAGTGTACTTAGGTGGAAAGGGCGTTAACTTCCGTCTAGGTCAACAAGGAGTTGCACGACTAACCTTTATAGGGTACCCGACCCTTGTTTGAAAGAAATATTATTCTAAATTAAGTATATACATGGGAAACCATTGACTTGGCTAAACCAAAATTATTATAGAGTACAGTAGTTGGTTACATTTATAATAATAGCCATGACCTCTGATTAGAAATGATATTGTCTTTACTCAGGGGTGTACATCTAAACGGGACTAATCAAAAATACTTTAGAATGAGCAAGCATGGGAGTGGCCATCTAAAAGTATTAGTCAATTACCTCTGTTTAATAATCAAGACTGACAAGAGTGTGATCGTGAGGGACGTTATCGGCCGAGGTGATTCCTCTGAGTGACATGAGCACCCGAATGAACAAATGTAATAGTTACGAGTGAAGACAAAAGGTTCAAACATTTATCTAAATTATATATTGATATAATCTTCTAAATGTTTTATGATTGGAGTCAGATAAAACAAAAGATAAATATATTAATATTCTAAACCACCTTATGCTAAAATTGGAGTCAGATAGGAGTTAAATTTGAACTAAATCAACATTGTACACTGGACAGACAGAAGAGGCAGTGAACCTTAATCCACCAGCGGACACCTTCATTGGGCCAACTGGGTGGACCTTACTACTGTATATATATATATATTAATTAAATTATATATAAAATATATATTATATATAAAATATATATATATTAATTAAGGGTGTAACAATACGCGTATTCGTATTGAACCATTCGGTAAGAGACTTTCGGTTCGGTACGCATTACAAACCGAACAAGTCAGACGAATTTCTAAAAAGATAAAAGAGAATAAGTGTACAGAATATAATGCTCAACAAGGCATCCCAAATGACGTGACCCTGGACGTGACAGGCAACATGCTGCCTTCCCCGCCCACCTCCAACTACTCCAGTCAGGCACACGCTGCACTAGCTATGTTTCCATCCACCTATTTTTATGCGCATTTTGGTGCGCATAAAAATAGGTGGATGGAAACATAGCTACTGATATCATGGAATCACTAACTGGAATTAGACGAAAACTAGACACGCGCACTACATGCAACTATCCCCGCAGCATTCAGACAGGCAATTTCTACAGATTCGAACAGGGCAAAACAAATCACCGAGGCGATCGGTACATTTATAGCTGTGGATATGAGACCTTAATCGGTAGTGGAAATTTCGGGTTTTAAGAAAATGTTAAATGTGATAGAGCCCCGTTACATTATTCCTTCATAAGCCCATTTCAGTCAGATAATAATTCCTGCTTTCAGATCCACTGAAATGGCAGGTGACAGTCAAATCAAGCAGATCTGTGCTGTCTCAAGAAAAGGTGGACACTCTGAAAATAAAAAATTACTTAAAAATTGATTAAAACTGAGTTCCATACAAAAACTAAATTGTTCTTTTTTTATTTGTTTTACTACTAAAATATTACATTTATTTTTATAAGCAGCTTTTTGGTTGAGTATAAAGAAGGATTTGTTTTATTTGCTGCTAAGCAGAAACCCCAGAAGTATAGCTTTATATCACTGTTCAAATTAAAAAAAAAAAAATTGAGGAGGAGAGATCATGCTTTTATGATGTTAGTTTTAATACATTAAAAAGATTTCAATCTGAGAAATCCTCTGGCTTTTTTCTTTTTTGCTGTATCGAAAACATACCGAACCGTGACACCACTGTGTTGTATCGAACCGAACGGTGATTTTTGTGAACCGTTACACCCCTAATATATATATATATATATATATATATATATATATATATATTCATTCTAATTATACTGTACATGTACCATATACAAATACTAAAATACAAATCTACCAAATATAAATCATTTGAATCACTTTAAATGCATTGAGACAATAACTTGCTAACTTGATTATAACATTACATGTCTCAAAAATTACACCATTATATGCTCAAAAAACGTCATACAAAAATATGCTCCATTTACCTTTATGCATGATGCTAAGTTTAAAGTCAGGTTAGAACTTCAACGTTGTCACTTTATTCAACAATGTCAAAGCTGGTTCAATCAAAAGGTCAACTGTACTGACCTGTTTGAGCTGCAGGACGGTCCTTTCGATGTCACCGAGGATGGGTGGTGTGAGGGCTGTGGAGAGAACCGAGCGAGGATCCCCCATATCTAACAACTTTACCTTCAACAAGGTACTGGCCAATGGTGACCGCTGCAATTCAAATCACACACACATCTTTATGTAAATCCGCTCAAATGTTCTTATTATGGATAGACATGTGGTTATCCCCATACCAGCATCTCTGGAATTGAAAAATTTGGAATCTCATTCTCCCAGAAATGTCTCGTCACCAACCGGTAACAGAAGCCTTTAGAGACCCGTCCGGAACGTCCTTGGAGAACACACAAGAACAGATACAAAACCAAAAACAAACAAAAACAAACAGAAACAGTGGCATTTAAAAAGAAATGAGGCGATACCCCGACGCTGGTTGCAACTGGTTTTGGATGCCCATGTGATACGGAGACATCTGTAATTGGTTTCCTTATCACATACCAACTGACGCACAAGGCAGAAGTCAATCACTGCACAACACACACAAAACAAGGCATAATTTATACTTGTTACAGTAAGATGACTTCAAAGAATGGTAAATAAAACCAACACCCACCATATTTAACATCAGGCACTGTGACAGAACTCTCTGCAATGTTTGTGGACAGAATAATCTGTAAATGTAAACAGATGCAGACATACATGTGTAATTACATAAAACACCTCAAACACAAAAAGAACGTATTGTGAAAACATTTTTATTGTGCCTTTCTGTATCCAGGTACAGGAACCAAGAACACTCCATTCTGCTCTTCTAAGGTGACAGTAGAGTGAAGAGGATACACCTGCAACCTGGGAGCAAATAAACAGGTTAACACGTTTATACACAGGCATGGTTGTAGAGAAACACACATTACACACGGACGCACCTCTTGCGTACAAGTTTTGAGAGGGCCTCCTTCATGTACTGGATTTCAGCAAGGCCAGGCAGGAAGACCAGCACACTGCCTCTCTCAGGATGAGTAGCACTTCCTGTCTGCTCTGACCTCCTGCTCCATACAAACACAACTCATTAACCGTTTAATGACTTAATTAGGACTTTTATTCCTTAAAGGCATCATGAGATTATTGTTTTATAAGTTAGCCTTGAGGAACAAAATGTAAAGTTGTGTTTTCACAAAAAACAGGTACTGCACGGGCAAACGATTTAAGGGTCAGGCCTTCGAGTCAAGAAACAGAGGGAATAAACAAATAAAAACTAAAACTTTTAAACAATAATGAAAAATGCATCTCATACTGATCTCTAACCTGTGATCTTTAGCCTCCATCTCATCGAAGCTCTGGATGAGACATACAGCAACATTATACATCTCCTCTGTGATGTGAGGGTCTTGTGGGAGAGTTAAGTCCAACTGTGACAAACACAAGCACGTTTATATTATATATTGGAGTAGAATATGTGCTGTAGATCAAAATATAGCAATGTTGTTGCTTCCCATACATTGACTCCAATAGGCAGCATGGTTTTAAGCTCATCCAGGTAGTACTCTTCAACAGTGTATGGGGCTCCTTCCACCTCAAACACGTATGCTGGATTCATCTGATTACGGATTGGAGACCCAAAATACTCTGCAAAATCAATACAGTTTATGGTCGCAGACATCAAAATTACCTGCAGAAAAAATGACAAAAATGGGAAGATGTAAGAATTACAGTGTAAAATCTGATTGTGTATATGCCAGGATGTTTTGCACAAACCTTAACATATCTGGAATTGGACCGTAGCAGTTTTCTGACAACCAGCAATAGGAAATCAAGCTCTTCTGATCTTTCATGGACCTTAAATGGGTTATAATGCAAACAAATTAGGAATATGCTGCACTGTTTTCATTTAAAGAGATAGTTCACCCCAAAAATATTAAACTTCTGTTATCAATTACTCATCCTCAACTTGTTCTAAACGAGTTTCTTTCTTCTTTTGAACACAAAAGAAGACGTTCAGAAGTATGTTGGAAAAACGGCATTGGCTTCCATCGTATTTGTTGTTGTTCATAACATGAAAGTCAATGGCTGCTTTTTTCCAACATTCATCAGAATATCTTGTTTTGTGTTCAACAGAATAATAAAGAATTTCATAAAAGTTTATAACCACTTGAGTGTTAGAAAATGTTGAGGATATTTAATGCATGGGTCTCAAACTCTGCACAGTTTTGATTTAACTAATCAAGGTGTTCAAGACTACTAGAGACTATTAAGCAAGTGTGAGTTGGAGGTGGTTGGAGCTAAACTATGCAGAGCTTTGGCCCTCTAGGAATTGAGTTTGAGACCACTGCTTTAATGCAGGGGTCTCAAACTGCCGGCCCGCAAGCCATTTGCGGCCCTCCTCCTCCTCCCTCCAGCCTGCAACTGATGTCAAAAATATAACGAGATTCGGCCTGCCAAAACATATATTTTTGAATCACTATCATTGTTGTGCAGTCACATATAGCCACTTGTGGTATCAAGGGTGAATATTCAAGGGTCATTTAATTATAATCAGTTTTATACTGCCAGTATTTTGTTGTACAAACACCTCTTCATGGCTTACACGTTATGCTGGTGGTGTAAATATGATCATTTTGCTAATATTCGATTCAAATGGTCTCATTTAATAGATTTGCCTAATATGCATATTAAGATTTGTATAAAAAATTTTTACTGCTGGCTGAATTGAACTTGTTAAAATAAATGTGAATATATACATACATACTTTTCCCTTCTTTGTTGGTAGTTTAAAAAAAAAGATATTGAGAAGAACAATTGCCAGCAAAGTCAACAAAGTTACCCAAACTCTTCCCAAAAACTTTTCTGCTGTCTTACGCTATCTGTTAAACCTTTGGTTAAGCAACAATTGATTGGGACATAATTATTATTATTATTATTATGCCTATTATTAAATTGTAGTATTTTCATTGCAATTTAAAATACTCAATATGTACAACAAGAAACAAAAAGAAGGAGCTTTGATACTCTGGGGAAGAATGTCTGAGTGCATCAATTACACCAGTTTTCCACTTTTTTTCTTGTGCTTGAATGTTAAAACGGCCCTCCTATGAATTGTCAGTCATTGATATGGCCTCCCCTGACTATTTGAGTTTGAGACCCCTGCTTTAATACTTACATAAATATTTTATTTTTTCATTATAGCATATTTATTTTAATGTTTATATTCAAATTAGACAAGACATTTACCAATATGGCCTAAATTATAACTACTGATTTTTTTAGTAATGGGACGCTGCACATCTTTTTACAATATCAATAAAAATAAACAATTCCTAAGCACCAAATAAGCATATTAGGATAATCTAATTTCCAAAGAATCATGTGACAATGAAAACAGGAGTAATACTGCTGAAAATTCAGCTTTACAAACACAAGAATAAACATTAATCTACAAATTTACATTACAATAGAAACATTATATCTCAATAGTATTCTCAATCTAACAGTTTCACAGTATTTGTGATTAAATACATGCAGCATTGGTAAGACTTTTCAAAACATGCAGACTCCAGACATTTTAACATTGCTGTATATCTTGCTAATTATTTGTGTACCTCATCTATGAAGATGTGCGAGTATTCGGTGAGTGTTTTGGATGCCACTAATTTCTGCAGTAAGACTCCTGTGGTCACATAAATCAGCTTGGTGTGTTCCGTGGCCATCTTCTCCAAACCCACCTGGAGAGAGAGAAAGATTTATGCAATGTTTATAGCATTAATTCAGTCTAATGGCTAACACTCTAGGAATGATGAGAAATTTATATACTATACACTAGTTCCAAAACTTATGCAACTTAATTCCCATTCCATTTAACATCTATATTCTTTTCATACTGTACTGGAAAAGAGATTGTATGCAATGCATCTCACACCTGATACCCCACCAAGCTGCCCAGGGTGCATTTGCGCTCACGTGCCACCCAACGGGCGATGCTTGTGGCGCCAATTTTGCGAGGCTGAGTGACCACCAGATTACAAGGTATGTTTCTCTCTGCATAGTGATCCAGAATGAACTGTGGCAGCTGGGTGGTTTTCCCACTGCCGGTTGCTCCACGAATGATGACCACAGAGTTATTCTCAATCAGAGCCACCAACTACATACACAAACAGAGGAACTTTTATATAAACACATAAAAGGGAAATACACTCAACATAATCAAACTTGAGAAATAGTCTATAAATCTTCTGAATTGTGAATAAATTTGTGTGTATGAATGTACTGCACCTCTTGTCTGTTCTTAGTAATTGGTAGAATTGGATACTCATAAATGGCCAGCGAAGGAGGGCAGGTTCCTGGACCTACAACAGTTTGAACAAACATGAGCTACACAACAGATTCCAATAAATGTAGCACAACATTTGATTTTACCTCAATTTTAGTGGATTAACCAATTGGTCATGAACATCATTTTTATAATGTTTTCTAATGTCCACTTTAATATCAGTATCAAAAAACATGATAGGAAGAAACTGGAAATATTTTCAATCATTTTTGTTTCTGCCATTTTGAAAGGTGTCTCACTCAAGACTTTATATATATTTATATATATATGCAAATTTATATCGAAATATCGGAAATGAAGCTATAAAGCAAGATAACCCAGAATTAAGTTTACCCAGTGTTTACAGTAACCCAGGGTTAACTACTTCAAGAATGAAAAGTCCTTATGTGTGACTAGTTATGTAGAACTGTGTGCAATTACAGGTTGGAAGTTGTGCCCTCTTCCTCCTCTGGTTTGCATCATCCGATTTCTCCTTCTCTGGAGAGGTCTGCTCAGAAAATGCCTTATCAGATCTGCAGCAAATACACACACGAGAAATGCAAAAAAAAAAGTTAATCGGGTTGTCCAAATTGAAAGATGTGTATTAGGTTAGTTCTTGAGTCTTCTACCTATTAACTGCCCAGGTAATTATTAGCTGTCAATCAAATTCAATCACCTGACTTTTTTTTTAAGTCAAAAAGTCGTGAACTTAAATTCCTTTACAAACATGAAAATGTGCATGTGGTAAAACGCCTAAGTGCTAAAGTTAACTGGTAAATACATATTTCAAACGCACGTGTCTCATGGTTTCGTGTCTCAATTTACGTCGTCGATAACTGCATATGCTCCAAATACACGTTCAATCGATATTAACCGTCCAAAACATATGCGAAATCCTCCTAAAGTAGGTGTTAATGGTAGAATGGTAATTTTTACAAATTAAAAATACGACAATATACATTCCTTCGCGGCTTTATGACTTTACCTGAATTCTGTAACGTTCTCTTCGGCCTCTGCCTTTTTCACTTCATTGGTGATCCTGATGTTCGCAAACTGTGCTCCGACTGTAAACCAGTGAGCTATCTGAGCTGACGTGATGGCCTGATGCATCCTGTACGACACAGGGTGACAAATAGATCAAACAAAATTATAGACTAATATTCATACACAGAAAAGAGACAACGTGCGTCCACTCTCGCGCTCTCTCTAGTATTTCTCTCCGCCCGCCAGCAGGTGGGGGCCTGGGCGTAAACCAGGGTGGCTCACCTTTTTTAATTTTTTTTTTTATTATTAATACGAAATAATAAATGTTTTATTTTCTGCTGTATGTGTTTTGGTAATAGAAGCTACATTTGTTTGTGATACAATAATGTGAAAATAATTAGTGTATATTTACAACAATATTTGTGTGAATATTGAGAATCAGAACATATGAGTGTTTTCCCGCCAAATCTTTCACTCATAAAAGCACTGTTTATTCATTCATTCATTTATTTTATTTTCGGCTTAGTCTCTTTATCAATCTGGGGTCGCCACAGCGGAATGAACCGCCAACTTATCCAGCATATGTTTTTATGCAGCGGATGCCCTTCCAGCTGAAACCCAGCATTGGAAAACATCCATACACACTCATTCACACACATACACTACAGACAATTTAGCTTACCCAATTCACCTGTACCACATGTCTTTGGACTGTGGGGGTAACCGGAGCACACAGAGGAAAGTTCTGGTCACATGGAATGCCTTTTGGGCGGGGATATCAGTGTGTCTTACTTTTGTCCATTCGTCAGTTTTTTCCCCGATTTTGGTAGCAAGGCCCATTTTCCAATGATATCAGTTATCAAAGGATGAAATCATGCACCGCCCTACTTTTTTTTCTCATTTCAGGACCATTTCAATCTTAACTTCAATTTCATACTGACTTTAAAACACTACTACAAAATCAACAACATTATATTATTATTTAATTAAAATAAACAGCTCTGATTTAGATTATTTTTGTACCCTGCTGCTCCTGTGTATACTCAGAGTTCGAGTAATGGGCAACAAAAATCTCCAGTATGTAGAGTATGCAAGGCAAGATCTTCCTTCAGTGTATTGCAGGCTCTGCTGTGCCAAGACTGATTTTGTCCCTGATTATTAACCATGTAAATAGTCAATGGGTTTTTTTGCTAAAGACATTTCTTTTAGGTTATGAATCTTTTCAGAAACTGACTATACTAAATGGAGTATAAAAAAAAAGGTATGTGGGCAACGCAGTGGCGCAGTAGGTAGTGCTGTTGCCTCACAGCAAGAACGTCGCTGGGTCGCAGGTTCGAACCTCGGCTGGGCTGGGTCAGTTGGCGTTTCTGTGTGGAGTTTGCATGTTCTCCCTGCGTTTGCGTGGGTTTCCTCCGGGTGCTCCGGTTTCCCCCACAGTCCAAAGACATGCAGTACAGGTGAATTGGGTAAGCTAAATTGTCCATAGTGTATGAGTGTGAATGTGTATGTGTGGAAGTTCCCAGAGATGGGTTGTGGCTGGAAGGGCATCCGCTGCGTAAAATCGTGCTGGATAAGTTGGCGGTTCATTCCGCTGTGGCGACCCCGCAAGGGACAAAGCCGACAAGAAAATGAATGAATGAATGAAGAAAGTTATGTCATGGTGAGATCCACTCTAGAAAAAAATAAATATTGAATACTGAATGCAATAGTTTAGGGGATAACATTAAATTATATAAAATATTTGCAATTTTTAATTTAATAAAAGTATTAATTTGCAGTACACAAATACAGAGCAATGAAAATATAATTGCTCATAATTGTCTGACTCTGTGAAGTGTATAATGACAACACTGACAAACCCAATATCAAGTTCTGTCAGATTTATCTCTAGTATGTGTAACCATTGCTGTAATAATTTGTATGTAAATGTGACTTATTTTGTGGAATTATGTATTTTATTATGTATTTTCATTGTTTGTGTGTTTTCAGACCATGTGTGTTTATGATAAATGTTTACAAATAAAACCATACTGATTGGTAAATTACATCTTTTCCACCTTACAACATAAATATGTCATCAAACTGTTACAGCTTTTTCAGCATCAAGTCCTAGCAGCTTTGTTCTTTATAAATAATAAATAATCTTTACATCAGTAGCTGTTCCCCTGGCTGTTTTCTTATATGTATTGCTCTAACTCTGTGAAAAATGTATCAATAGCAAATGTAAAGACGGTCTCTGACTCCTCAACATAAAAAAAACATTTAATGAAATGACTCTTAAAGTCAGTACAAGGAATTAATAGTTATCTTAAAAATGTTTAAGTGAGCATGCTTTTTTTCTATTATTAACAAAACTAAATACAGAATTATACAGCAATATACAAACATCCATATGCCAGAGTGTACATACAAAACATTCAGTAATCAAAAATCTTATATTCCTGAAGAATATTATGTTTTCCTTGCTTTTTTATTAACAATGTTCTCCAAACATGTGCAGTAGTCCTTGTAGTCTCTTTAAGATAGAGAACAAAATTTGGCATTACATTTTTTATGTATATGAAACTTTCCCAAAATAATAAAAAGCTGTACAAGGAAGGGAAATTTGTTACAAATATAAACATAATAAATGCAAATATCAACATTTTGTAATTTAAATATAATATTGTTTTTCTTCTAAGACACTTTCCATATCCACCCAAAAATGTGTATATAACAGGAATAATCAATATCCAAATTAAATCTCTCTAAAAACCTCAACTGGATAATGTAAATTTTTAAATGTGTGTATATCTATGGTGTATACCAGCATGTATTGCCCCCATTAATATCAATATCGCAGGTATTGCTCCATTAATATCGTAATATCGCATGCATTGCCCCCATTAATATCGTAAACTCCTGAAATGTAATAGGAATTTTGTATCTTGCGATAAACTTAAGTGAGCGTCTCACTTCATACGCCATTCTGCTTCCGCTCTAAACCCCGCCCACACCAACATAAGTCACTTTTGATTGGCTTTCATGTATCTGATCTACATCCAATGAAGTTACAGAAAGGAAGTCACAATCGTTTTAGTTCAATAATTTATTTATTCTGCACATCTCTGGTAGTGTCGATGACACTGTGATGAAATATTTTGTACTCTGCTTCTTCTTTCATTTAATCCAACAAAATGCTGAAAGAAGTTCAATGTAAAATAGGCAGAGGTTTGACAGGAAGGTCACGGTTTTTTCCATTTCGTGTTTGCAGTTTCACGTGGTTGCACATCGTCCAGGGGCGCTGATTGGCTGAGCGCAGAGATGGGGAGGTCGGAAACGTCTTCATTAGGGACTCGGATGAGAGGAGGGTCTTTTTGACAGTAGTCTTGACAGAGGCTTTCAACCTGTTCGCTCACCGTGCTCTCTTTTGCTATTACCGTTAGTATTGGTCTGTGTTCATTTCCCAAATGGCTGCATACAAGCTGGTTCTCATTCGCCATGGCGAGAGCTGCTGGAACCAAGAGAATCGATTCTGTGGCTGGTTTGACGCGGACCTGAGCGAGACAGGGGCTCAGGAGGCGAAAAGAGGAGGTCAAGCTTTAAAAGGTCTGTATTAATATCTTTTTTTCAACATTGTGAATGAGAGTTGCAAATCTGCCGTGCTAGAGTTGTAGAGTAGTTTTTAAACGTGTAGTTGGCTTATGTTGTGTCAGTTTGACGGCGTTGTCTTCTTAATGTTTTCTTTAAGAGTATTACGTTTTAAATAAGAAAAAACAAACCGGAAAATTAAAAGGACTTTCATCAGAAGTCTGTGCATCACCGGCACAACCCCGCCTCTGGCGTGACGAGCGTACGCTCTGAGCCAATGACCATGCAGTGTGTTCGTTACTGACGGGTTAGGGGCGGGGCTAACGTGGTGCGAACGTGCAGCACAGGACGTGATTTTATTCACGTGCTTAATTTCTCAATCAGGATCCCTAAAGTGAATTTCTAACGAATTTTCAGTTAATATTCTGAAACTTAATACAAATATTGTACTATAATTGTAAACCTATACAGTCATTGTTGTAAACCCATTATATATACACGTTTAAATTATATACATAATAATTTAGTATTCTAAAAACCATAGTTTAAGGCATATTTAAGCAAGAATCATTCGATGATTTATTCAATTATTTTACTTTTAAAAAGATCGCCATAAAGCACAAAATATCAAGTACCTAATGTAATCTGCAAGTTTTTATTTATTTAAAATATAATCTTTACATATTTTACATGTGGGGCAAACGTATGTTTAATTTTTATACAGCTATATGTGAATGATTGAGGAACATTCTTACATGTATTTACATCTTATTTTAACAATTAAAATGAACAATATTACATATTTTAACAATTATTTAAAACATTAAAGTAGACACAGCTGCACAAAAAAATCACCCTTGCATTATAAAATCACTTTCATAAATTTTATTAATTCACAAGCTAAAATGTTGATCTACAAACTCTTTTTAAAATAATATCTTCATAATAGGAAAAATAAATTGTCCACATCATAATTTATACAAATGTATACTTTTTTTTCTCACAAGCCATAATGGGTCTATAATGTATAAAATGTGTGTTTTGCAGATGCAGGGTTTGAGTTTGACATTTGTTACACCTCTGTGCTGAAGAGGGCCATCCGGACACTGTGGATTGTTCTGGACAGTATTGATCAGATGTGGCTGCCTGTGCACAGGACCTGGCGCCTGAATGAACGCCATTACGGTGGTCTTACAGGGTTAAACAAGGCCGAGACTGCAGCCAAGCATGGTGAAGCCCAGGTTAAAATTTGGAGGCGCTCTTATGACATTCCACCACCAAGTATGGATGAGGACCATGACTTTTACAGCATCATCAGCAAGGTGAGGTCTCTTGCCTTTATGGTCTTCAGCATTTCATTCTTTATATTACCTGTTCAATACGTTCAGATGCATTTTATTTATATATATTTATCATCATGATTTGTCACCCCAATTGCTTCTGATATAGCTTCTGTTATATACTGTAGAGCAGAGTGCCCAAACTTTTTCATATGAAGAGCCAAAAACCAAATATCATTGATAGCCGTGTGCCGAAGAGAAATATACCAAACTATTTTACAGTTAGGTTGCCATCATGGGTAATTTCCTAATTCATCTCATAATATTAAAAAATAAATAGAAGACATTACTATGAATAGTATTAACTAATGCACTATAACTTCTTAAATTATTGCAATAAAAACTAAAATAATCACATTTATAACACAGTGGAGTTCAATGCTGAATACACTCTTCAAACATAACCTGCCTTTGCCTTGATTCGCTCACCAAAGTCTCTGCATTGTCCTCTATGCGTTGTATGTACATTTTAAACTAAATCTGACTCATTTATACCATTTAAATTGGAACGTTTAAATTCAGATAGCTTTTTGGGGCTTAACAATAAAACAAACAAACAAATAAAAGGTTACATCAAATTTGAAATCACAATCTCTAAACCATTCTCAGATGGGATGGCAATTTTAAAGGTTACCATGGGTCAACTTTGGCCTGCGGGCCCTAGTTTGGGCATCTCTGATATAGAGGGTGTGGTTTTTTGCTTTCTGATTGGTTGATACTGACCAATGATGGCATGCGTATCAATTTTGATCATTTTAATTTTTTTTATTTCTGTACAATAACAATTTAAAGAGTTCATAAATAATCTTAACATGCAAGTTTTTACTGTTAAATGTTGCTGTTTGCTGCATCATGTTGATGATGCATGTCGAAACCTTTGTGCTAGTACTGTAGTTAATAAGTGCAAAGACACCGAAAACAAAGGTCAAACGTTATTTGTATAGGAAACCCCTTACAAAAGTGGATTCTGTTTCAGCACTTTGGGTTTTCTCTGAGCTGCACACACAAACAATATTTTTAGCACTATTACATACTCGTGTGTTTATGGAATACATTTATTAAAGAGGTGTTTCACACACACAAAAATTCTCTCATTCCCTTCACTCATTCCCAACATGTTTGGATACGTTTTTATTCTGTTGAACACAAAAGAAGATATTTTGAAGAATGTTGTAAAGCAGCAGCCATTGACTTCAATAATATTTTCTGTTCCTACTATGGATGTCAATGGCTGCTGGATTCCAACGTTCTTCAGAATATCTTCTTCTTTCAACTTGAAGAAGCTCTTACCATGAAACATATTTTGTTGGAATGTGGAAGTTTGAATACCATTAGGCAAAAGTTTTATAAAGAGAGTACATTGATGGACATTTTTATAAAGGTACCACCAGGAAGAATCCTAAATTATTTATCAAAAAATTTACAGAAAATACATATTTAAATTTAATATATCTTTGTGTGAATTTTATTTATTATTTCTATTTATATATTGGTCTAAGAAACTTTTTATTGTAATTTGTTTTTATCATGTAATATTTTTATGTATCATTTTGCTGATGCATCATTTTGCATAATAATGATGTGAAATAAATCAACTTTAAGAAATTCATAACATTTTACAACCATTTAAGGGTGAGGAAATTATCAATTTTGGGAGAACTGTTTCTTTAATTCACCAATTTTATGTCCAATCTTTCTATAGGACCGACGTTATGGTGATCTGACTGAGGACCAGCTGCCTTCTTGTGAGAGTCTGAAGGACACTATTGCACGTGCTCTGCCCTTCTGGAATGATGAAATTGTGCCTCAAATCAAGGAGGGAAAGCGGGTGTTGATTGCCGCTCACGGGAACAGTTTGAGAGGCATTGTAAAGCACTTAGAAGGTAATTGCAGTATCTTCTCTATCGCTACCTATGACTGAAATCTAGAAATTAGTAAAATCTTTTATTCACAGCTGAAGCTTGTGCACTGTTTTTAGCTCTGGAACAGATAGAAAAGAACAGCAACGGCAGTTTTTAATATGAAAACTGACCATCCTATGATTTTTAGCATAATAGAAAAAGTGGACCTTTTAAAGGAAAATGACTTTGATATTATTTTCTGCTGGATACCTGGTCATTTGGGATTTATTGGAAACGAACGTGCAGCTAACAAAGCCGTACAGTTGGAGGTAACAGAATGTAAAATTCCTGTGTCTGATGTTTTAAATCTGTATATTAATCAGAAAATGGCTAATGGAATGGGATGAATGTAAAAATAACAAATTGTATGTTTGTTAAGAAAATGATATGATTATTGTATATTTAGTATACGTTTTGCCATGAATATAGTCAATGCTGCTGATATGGCATAAAAACATAAATAAATTAATAAGTAATCCAAATTCTAGTATTTAAAGAGCAGGAAATTTGTGTTTGAGTTGTTCACCATATGAACTGTTGTACTAAAAAAATTGTGAAAAAATAGTAAATTCCTTCTGCATTCTGGTACATTTTTCAACCCATATGAAGGAGATTTTATTATAAAATAGTTTTTAAAATGCATTAGAAACTATCAATTTCTCCAAATCACTTTGAAATGTTATGGGGATGATGGAACATTGGTTTTTTTAACCATACACATGGCTATTTTTGTTTGCTAATACAACAACAAAAACACAAATTCACTTTATTCCAGTTAAAGTAGTTGGCAAATCAACATTTCACATTTTTCCTGTAATCTGGCATTTTTGTTTTGCTAGTAAAACACGCCTGCATGCCTGTAGACTGAAAACATAATATGTGAATGACTTTCACAAAATTAACAGTTTCACAAAATAAACTTAATTAAAAAATTTTAAATTTCACAAAATAAACAGTTTGTTATTTGCACTATTTGACTGTGATTTCGACCTTTCTATTCTGCGTTTTTTGGGCTCCTGGAAATGCATACCTTTTCTGGTTTTAGTGTTGCGCCTAAAACAGTGTTGTGCTATCTTACCCTTGGATTTTAATTTTTCCATAGTCTTAAAGTTTTTATCCTCACACTCACAGGAATGTCTGAGGAGGCCATCATGGAGCTGAATCTGCCCACAGGGATCCCTATTCTTTACGAGCTGGACAAGAACCTGAAGCCCATCAAGCCCATGCAGTTTCTCGGGGATGAGGAAACCGTTCGCAAAGCCATGGAGGCTGTGGCAGCTCAGGGCAAAGCCAAGAAATAGAGTATTCACATTAACAACTTTTTAAATTATACATCAGCACTGAATTACTTTAAACAAGACTCCTATATTTAACATCAAGACGGTGCTCTGTAGGAGAAGGATATACAAGTTAAAATAAATATAGGACCTATAAAGTATGTAACCAGCTTGTAATTAGGAATGTTGTGAAATATTTATTAGTTAAACAGTTTACAAGGACCACATTTTTGTTTGGATTTGTCTCCATGTGATTCATTCCATAATTTACGTCGTCTCCACTTTATTTTGAAGAATATATTTGGTCGTGTTTTCTCAAGCACATTGATTTTCACATTAAACCATTGTCAAGACTGAAACAAAACCACTAATTGATCTTTGTTGCTGTGTGTGTGTGTATGTTTGATATATTGTAGATGCAGTACACACGGTTTGGAAAAGTCAAGGTTTTAAAACCGCCAAAATGCTCAGCTGTACCATTCCTACAATATATGTAAGATTTTTTATTTATGAATATATTTTTTTGTGTTTTTTTAGGACAACAGTATCTCCAGAAGAAAATATATCCAAAGATGCCATTTTAAATGGTAAAGAAATCAGTGTTTTTGAAACTAAAGATAGCAGAAGTCAAGGATTAATTTGAAGTATTTAGCCTGACATGTTTACTGCTCCAAATTTTTTTTGGATATAATGTTTCTCAAAATAAAATGTATCATGTTCAAAGGGGAAAAAGTTTTAGTATTTTTCCCAGACATTTAAAAAGAACAGATTTAAGAGCAGTAATCACAATACCATGAAATCGTGATATTTTTATCCAAGGGTAGAGCTGGGCGATTTGGCCTCAAATCAAAATCTAGATTAATTGAACATTTTAACTCCTATTATGATTAATAAACTATTTTAATTTTGTTGCCCTCACAGTTCACTGACAGGTTTTGTACAGTAAATATGCTCACATATTAAATGTGAGATTTTTGAATGAAGGGTACATTGCTCAATTTTAAAACAATTGAACTAAACACACTATCTACTACCTATGATCATTTATTGAACATCAGTGCTGAACAACTGAAATAAAACACACATTGCCTAAAACAAAGTCACTTTTTTTTTATTAAAAAAAGTGAAAATAACTTGCACTTTTAAAAACAAAATTAATTATTTTCAATGTTTTCAAAAGTATAAAATAAGCAAGATCTCATCTAAATAAAATGGCTCTTGTATTTCCTGTATGTAATATTTTAAACAGTGCATTTCTTGCATCTTCCTTAAATATTTTAATGTAAAGAATGATTTTATTGTAATAGAAAATATGACATCTCAAAGCATCTCTGGCGCAGCTTACAATCATCGTCAATGTAGTGCAAACGTGCGATATGTAGTTACATTTTTCAAGAGGTTTGCGGGTACGCATAGGCTGCGCCGGATCATACCCGTGCATTCGACGCAGAAGTATAAATCAGTCTTAACAGGGCAGGGTCACGTGACTACACACGCATTAGGGAAAGTAATTGAAAAAATAGACCTGAAAAATTTATCAATTTTAGGTACTAAATGTCTATTTCGATTACTTTACTTCGATTAATCTCCCAGCCCTATTCAAGAGTATCATACTGTCAGAATCTCATACCGGCCCATGCCTAATGTCAATCCTTGTTTATTTGATGTTGGTTTACATAAGAATTAACATGTAAAACATACGATTTACTATTTGATTTAAGTAACATATTTTCTGAATATTTCATCCAAATAATTCTAGTTTCTTGCTCTATCAATTGTTCTTGATAGCAAATAACAACTTGGGTTCCAGTAAGCAAATGCATTTGGCCTAAAAGGATGGATGTCCATTTTCTTGTTTACTCACGCCATAATAGCAGACACATTAACACTTATGTCACTTTTTGAATGACAGCGATATAACATGTCTCTTCAGGCCTTCCTCCACATCCTTTAAATACTTGATCTGAAATGCATTCTTCTGCTCCACAAAGTTCTCGAACATATGAAGGCCACCTCCTACTCCAAAATAATGAGACTTTGTTGCTAAATAAACATTTCCATTCCTGTCAAGCAGATCACTAAACACACTATGAAGAGAAGTGTAATAGTCTGTGTTGTATATGGTTTCTGAGGTGAAGATAATGTCATACTTTGGCACTGAGGTTTTCTTTTGCATAAGTGCAAGAAAAGAGTTCCAGTCCCCTGAGAAGAAGCCACAATGATCTAGTAATTCCTGTGACGAATTTAAAGATTTCCTCTTAGGCGGTGGGCTGCTGTTTTTCTCATCATCGTCATTCTCATCATCATCATCATCATCTTCTTCACAGTTGAGGAACACATTAGGTATTGTTAACTGCTCTATCACAGTGCTGTTGTAATCTTGGAAGTCGACTTTGATGGCTCCTCTCTTTAATGCAAGTATGCCAAGTAAACCTGCTCCACAGCCCAAGTCTAACACCCTTTTTCCTGCAAAAACCTCTCCTTCTTTATCAATGTACTCAAGGAGATCGTAAGTACATTCCCATATCTTCAGTCCACCTTCGTAGACTCCAGAGATGAGGTCAGAGTTTTGTATCAATGTTTTGGCCAGAATCTCCTCGCTGTCCTCTTTTTCACAGGATGTCTTCTCAAACACTGATTCATTTAGACAGACTAGAGGAGGCAAGGAACCTATAGTAATTGTTTCAGGTACCCAGTTTTCAATTTTGGAGAGAGGATTCAAGGAAGGTTTGTGTTCGAGAGCATCCTTCAACTTTAGGACAGTTGTACTGGATTTCTAGAAAAAGAAAAAAATTATGTCAATAAGCATGACCTTTTGACGTGTATTGTGGCCCACGTTTTGCTTATTTATTCTTTAATGTAAATAACTGTTAAATAGTCTCGTTTAGTCATTGAGCTTAATGGGCAAAATACTTTTGAAGCATAGTTATGTCTGCAGCATTAGCAGACATGGCTAAGCTAATGATAAATGATCTCACCGAGCACTTCAGATCCACATCTTTTGCTTTGTCTTTGCCTTTATTTTCTTTATCGTCTGTTTCTTCTGTCACTAATGGAATATTGAAGTTAAAACTAAATGCCATGTTTCTGTTTCTGCTGCCGTGGTGAATGAGCAGCACGTGTGAGAAGCTACTGTCGTTGTTCGATTCTTCAACGAATCGTTCTTTTGAGTCGGATCTTTACAATGGAGTCGATCCGAGGTATTTGAACTGCATTTTACAAAACATATTTTAAGAGACAGATGTAAATGTGTTTTAGTATTGTATATGTGTTTCATTAATAACTAGTTTTTAAGTTATTTATAACGCTAATATAAATTGCCTTTATAATAAAATAATTTAAATCATGACTGCAACCATCTTGGAAACATTTATTAACTCAAATTCACATTCAAATAACGTTAGTTATAGAAAAACAGGTAATAAACAGCAGTTGTTTGAACATTACAATAGATTCTACAGTTTACTCAAACATAAACGGAAAGTTTTAAAGAACTAGGACTAGGACACATGATTGCTGAATTGTTTTGTGAGCCGTTTGTTCAGGTCAAACGAATTATTAAAAAGAACCGATTCGCCACTATGATTTGTTCATTGATCAAACTACAATTCCCATGATTCTTTTCTCTAACTGGGCAAAGATTGAGAAAATAATAACTGATCTACCATTAATTATTTACGAATCACATTCTATAATATCATTTTTAATTACTATTAATATAAAAATATACATTATGAAAAACCGTTGAAGATATTTCTGCTTTGCGCACCGTAAACTCCAATTCCCAGAATTCCCAGCGTGACAGCTCACATCGCTGCGCGTCAGACAGACAGACAGCAGATGAAATCAAAGGGGGTAAAAACAACTGCTTCCATTTATTTTCTCCATCTGTCTCCCGAAATAAACAGCGGTATCATGAGTTGAGTTTATCCCAGTTTTAGGACAAGATCGAGGGAAGGTAAGATCACCCATATAACGTACACACATAGCTTATACATTTCTGAAACGCAAAGCTCTGTGATGTTCAACGTTAGCTCCTGCATTTTGATTCTGTCAGGTCGAGGGTTTAAACATTATTGCTTTCGTTTTTAAATGTTTTTAATGTAATAGAATAAACGTTTTGTTGCTGTTGTTGTTGTTACACAAATATCGTTTTAATGATCTGTTCCTTAAAGAACCATTCTAAAAATAAGAACCCATTTCCTCTGTAAAAAACCATTGTGGAATTAAAATGTTCCATGAACGATAAAGGTTCTTCATTGAACCATAAGTTCCATTAAATAATGTGTTATTTCTTCTCATCATTGATGTATAGATAGATTGATTGATAGATTGATAGATAGATTGATAGATTGGTTGGTTGATTGATTGATTGATTGATTTGATTAGATTAGATTAGAGAGAGATATTTTCTCCAAATTTGACCCAACATCTGATAACTACAAATGTATCACCATGTATGTAGTATATGTCTTTTTGTTGTCATTTTAAAGGCACATACACACAGTCTGTCACTGAGATTATAGTCTGTTCATGTCATTGGGGGAGGTGTATAATGTTGGCTATTTGTCCAATAATCTCACAGTGTCTATTGCCCCCTTTAACTGTCACATCTCTTTTTGCTTGTGTATGTACTTGCCTCATTAACATTGTTACATCATTTGGGTGGTGTTTCCTCCCCATTTACTCTTTTGAACGGAATGTAGACAATCCAGATCTGTTGTTGATCTTTGTGAATTGTAGATCTTTGTGAATTGTACAATGTGTAGGCATGCAGTAAAGCATTTATTAATGTTGTTGAATTCTATTTGGTGAAACGCCCCCATCATTCACAAATTCAATGATTTGAACTTCATTTTAAAAATACATTTTAACATAATTTTAATCATCCCTGGTCCTGGCTACATCTTTGAATGAAACTGAGATGTTTATAATCTCAAGTTCCCAATCTGTGACTCTTAATGGGATGGTTTGAAACCTTCTAGTAAGATTAAAGGTCTGATTATCACCAGTCCAAGGAAAGGCGTATTAGTCACTGGCCTAACTATGCCTGTTTTTATTTTGTAGACCTAAGTAAACTTATAATGGGTAGGTCTTATGCATTGTCAACTAAGCAATAACGTAAAGCATGCTGCCTTCTAGAAACTATAGACAATAAAGCTAATCCATCTTTTAAATCTTTGTGATATGTCAGATAATCCACGGGTATCAGGAAACTAAACCATGCTTGGATTATTGGTTTGGATCAGTCCACAGCAACTGCTTAGGTGGATACTTTGTTAATCTAATTGGCTTACAAGTTCAACTCCTGGGGAATTGTCCATGAGAAAATGGCAGGCTGTAGGAACCTGCTTGTGCCGATTTTCAACAGGAACAGGTTATGAAAAGATCTCATCTGGTCTTTGCAGGGGCTGAACATGCATCCCTGCTCTTCTGTCCTGCACCTGCTGCTGAGATGCATGCGCGGGTGTTGCAGACACAGTCGCAGTCGCATGCCCAGAAGACTGAGGAGACATGTCAGCTACATCAGACTCATCTTCAAGTCCCTTTATTTTAACTCGCTCACTAACTCCGATGTGGTGACGGACTCTGTTCTTGAACCAGTGTTTTGGATGGTGGAGGTTGTCACACGCTGGTTTGGAATGGTAAATTTTTCCTTACTCGTATGATATCAATAATGATGGATTTTCTTTGCAGATATAATAGCAATATTATAGTGCCACTTTTATGCTGTTTCAGATGTTCCTACTTGTGTTTTTTAAGGTCTCCTATAATAGTTACATTAATCTAATATCAAATAAAAAAACTCTTTTTTTCTTATAATAAACGTTTTACATCATATCATTGCTTTAGAACTCTAAAACATTTCCTTTTTTCTAAACCTTTTTCATTAGCCTAATCTAAAGTTTTCATAAACCTTCTCAGCATCGATTGGTCAGATGGCCCAGGCTGCTGTTATTGGTCTTATATACTGTCCTGTAGGGCTGCACGATATTAGAAAAAGCTGACAATGTAATATTTTGTTTTTCTGCGATATATATTGCGATATGATTTCACTAGATTACCTTATTTTGGAAAGAATTCCTAATTTTACATTGATTGGAATCATTTGTGGGGGAGTGCATCTGCATAAAATATACAAAATAAAATAAATCAAAGCACAGATGAAAACGTCGGCACCAGTGGTGTAGTGTTTATTGCGTCGACACATTCACTCTGGTGCTCACGGCAACCAGAGTTCGATTCCGCCTTGTGGTCCTATGCCGATCCTTCCCCTCTCTCTGCTCCCTGTGCTTTCCTGTCAATACTCTCTACTGTCCTATCAAATAAAGGTGAAAAACCCAAAAAAGTAATAAATAAATAAAAAGCACAGATGAAAACAACAGAGCAAACATAAAAAATGACATGCACCACACTATGGTTTTCAGTTGGAGTTTACTGTATCAAAGTATAGAAATTCTATAATCAAATATAAAACAAAAACACTGCATTGTCTTTACTGTATTAAATAATTAAACACAATTTATCTTTGCTAAAGCAGTAAGCTTTATAATTTCTAGTGCCCAAATGGTTTAAATTCAGATGAAATCTTACAGCCGCATGGCTTAAAAACACATCCTAATAAAAGACTTTCACATTATTAGATTAGAGTTAAACTTTGTAATGACTCCACAAATCACATGTTCTGAACTGTGTGTTTCTGGTTTATTATAATCATAACTTCAGATTGCAGATCTTGCGACCGGACTATTTTAGATTTTGATGCTGAAGCAATATATTGTGCAGCCCTACCATCCTGTCATAGTAAAGAAAAAAGTGCCAAAAATAAATCTTGATAAAGACTAAATGTTCATTAATACATCTGAATTTCAAATCTGGATGATTCCTCCATTTTCATTGATTGAACAGCAATTTTACTAATGATTTTATATCTTTTAAATTTTATATATGATACTGTATCAATTCAAACTAGGGCTGCACGTTATTGAAAAAATCTAACATTGCGATTTTTTTTTTTTTTTTTTTTTTTTTTTTTTTTTTTTTTTTTTTAATTTATTTATTCATTCATTCATTTTCTTTTCGGCTTAGTCCCTTTATTAATCTGTGGAATGAACCGCCAACTTATCCAGCATATGCTTTACTCAGCTGATGCCCTTCCAGCTGCAACCCATCACTGGTAAACATCCATACACACTCATTCACACATACACTACGGACAATTAAGCTTACCTAATTCACCTATAGCACGAGTCTTTGGACTTGTGGGGGAAACAGGAGCACCCAGAGGAAACCCACGCAAACACGAGGAGAACATGCAAACTCCACACAGAAACGCCAACTGACCCAGCCGGGGCTCGAACCAGCGACCATCTTGCTGTGAGGCGATTGTGCTACCCACTGCGCCACCGTGCTGCCGTAAATTAATTAATTAATTTATTTTTTTATTCTGCGATATATATTGCGATATGAATGCAATTTCAGTAAATGAGTTGAATAACCATTTGGAAAGAATTTATAATTAAACAGATTGATTGGGATGATTCTGCATAAGAGTGCATAAAATATAATAAACAATCTACAAGCATAGATAAATACAATAAAGAAAAATCTAAAATTAAATAAACATTGTTTTATTGTTTTCCAAGGAGTCAAACTGTATTCAGGTATACAGTAATTGAATGATCAAATCTAAAATAATACCACATAGTCTTTGTTTTATAAACAATTCAATAAAATCAATTGTTATTAATTTGTTAAAGTTACAAATGGTACAATATCATAGGCCTCAATGCTTTTGAAAACCTCACACAGTCACAGGCCTCAAAAACACTTAAAATGGTCATTTATAATCCAGATTCAACATTGCGTATATACGCAATGTGGCTATTGTGAATGATCACATTGCGATATCGATACTGAAACGATATATTGTGCAGCCCTAATTCAAACCTAAATCTGATGATGCATTGGAAGAACTACGGTTAAATCCAAATGAAATGTTTTAGGGCAGGTCAAAGTCATTGTTGTTTGCAGGCAGCCAATGAGGACTATAGACTGGCATTATCCAAATAATTTTACATTACTTTAACAAATGTACATTGATCAGTTTTGAAAGTGGAACTAGGATTGCTGATTCTTGAAACTTGATTTTTACTTAAGGAGACCATAATTAACATCTTTAAACCTTTGCACACCTTTTACATTCACAAACTGCTACATTACACACTTTATTAAAATGATTATTTAAAAAGCATAATAGGGACATTATGTCCATGTTTTAAGTAATCAAAATACGTAAACAATGCATTAAGGGCGCATGTCCACCAAAGTGTTTTTGCACAGCTAAAATTGTCAGCGCTCAATCAATTTTAAAAAAAATATTTTTTTCTGTTGTTGTCAATGGAAGCAGAGTGCAAATTACAGGGGGTTTGGGGGGATTGAACCCCCTAATTAAGGCTTGATCCCCCCTAAAGGATGTCAAAACAAGATGTATGGGGGGAGGGGGGGTATTAAGCTATTACATTAGCTTATGTAATACATGCTTCAGTGAATCAAATTCATGTATTTATTTAAATTACATCTAAATTATTAATAAAAATATATTTAAGTTTTCAGTGTTTTGTGGCATAGGCTATTTAGTGTATTCTGACCTGATTAGCTATTTTCGGCTTACTTCGGAAAGTTATTTTTTATAACTTTAAAGCTATTTTTATAACTTTAAAGCTATTATTTATTAACATTATTATTTAAAATACAGATCAGAGTGAACTTTTTCTCAGATTCAAATGACCCCTCCCCCCCCCCCATACATCTTGTTTTTACATCCATTAGGGGGGATTTAGCCTTAATTGGGGGGGGGGGGGTCAAACCCCCCTGTAATTTGCACTCAGCTTCCATTGACAACAACAGAAAAAAACTTAGTACTTACCTGAGTAAAAAGTGAATCGATGGACACAATAATTTTATTGCTGCATCATCAATTCATTTTCATTGAACATTAATTTGATACATTTAATATTTATCAGCCTAGCATTATTATAATTACTAGTAAGCTACTACACTGGTCTCTAACATACTGTATTTTGTACAGATTTTATTTTGTACATCATTTTATTTTACCAAGAGAACAATGTGGATAATAAAACAGCCATTATACAATTCATTGCCTTCACCTAAACTACTGTTTGGTTTGGTTTGGTTTATTATCCTATTTCACACTTTAACCAAATCAATTTTTAAAAGGCACTAAATTCCAGTGTTTTGTTTATTATCATATCTGTGTTTCTCTTACCACTTTTTTCTTTTCTCTTCAGGTTTTTGTGTTTTTAGTAGTAGCACTGACCAGTTCTGTGGTTTTCATCGCTTACTTCTGTCTTCTGCCGTTGGTCCTGCACACATATTCTCCTGGATGGATGATATGGCACATCTGTTACGGGCACTGGAATTTGGTCATGATAGTCTTCCATTACTACAAGGCCACACAAACTCCCCCTGGGCACCCTCCAAAGGTTCAGATGATCTCTTACACATGCCAGACTAGCAAAACAGATGTGTGTGTTCAGTGTTATTCATGAATTCTGCTTTCCCCACAATATTTTTTTAGACGAAAACTGACGTCCCGTTTGTATCAGTCTGTAAAAAGTGCATCATTCCTAAACCAGCACGAAGTCATCACTGTGGCATCTGCAAAACGTAAGCGAAACACTGTCTTCTGTGTGACTTATAAAATCAAATTAGTGACTCGATGTCTTTGCGTTTTTGTTCTATTATATACTGACATCCCTGTTTTTTCTCTCTCTCTCTCCAGATGTATACTAAAAATGGATCATCATTGCCGTATCCTTTGTAAATCACCATACAACTTAAGAACAAGCTTGGTCTTAAATTGCTATGTAATATACACAGTTAAATAGTTAGATGGTTCACCCAATGTGGTGTTTATTCAGTCATCATTTATTCATACAGCACTTGTGTTGTTCCAAAACCTGCATATGCAAGTTATATGGACTGCTTTTATGACAGTTTAATAAGGCTTTTGCATTATTTATTATAATGACATGGAAAAGAAGTACCAGAGCAGTTTTCAGTATAGTTCAACAGCTGGGAAGTATAAATATTAGTGCTGTAATGGATCACGAAGCTTACGGTTCGGATCACGTTAGTGTTTTTTAGTCACGGGTTGGATCATTTTTCGGATCAGCCAAAAAGAGGAGGAGACAAATGTAACTTGCTCTCAATTTATTACAAAAACAGTACTGCAAGGCCCTTTTGGTTTTAACAACAGAAATTAGAGTCTGTAATTTTATTAAAAATAAAATGAAGAATTAATGCAGCTGAATAATAATAAATTGTAAAATATTCAGTACTGTGGAAAAACTCACTATTACTACTACTGTTGCTGATAACGCTAAATGTAGAAATCTAACATTATAATTTGTACAACCCATATTTATTTTTAGGCTTATTTTTAATAAATGATTTAGTTATTCACTCATAAAACTTCGTTTCATTGCCAGAAGGATCATTTTTGAAGAATTAGGTCCAATCCCAGTTCTACTTCTTAGCCCTTTTCCTTACCTCTACCCCTCGTTTTGTCATTTCGCTGTTTATAATCCATAATAATAACTCCTGTACAGCAGTCCCACAACATTCTGACACTCGATGACGCTCAAATACCCTGTCAGAAAAGTCTAGTGGTTAGGAATGACCTTTTTACAATGTCTGGTATGATGTTAATGTTGTTTTCGTGTGTTTACCTAGATCAGGAGTGCTCAACCTTGTTCCTGGAGATCTACCTTCCAGCACAGTTTTGCTCCAACTCTAATCAAACACCAGTAAACCAACTGAATAGAGTCTGAATGTGCACTTGCTAATTAAAGACAGGTGTGTTTGATCAAGGTTGCAGCTGGAGTCTGCAGAAAGGGAGATCTCCAGGAACAGGGTTGGGCACTCCTGACCTAGATGAATATGGCCACTGTGTAAATGCACAGTTTAGTTACGATCTTATTGCCACATTAGATCATTAGGATAACATAATATATGCCTTCAGTGATTTCCTGAAAATAAATACCAAAAAATAACACAACTGGAATAACTACAGCAGTCGTGATCGTTGATCTCATATGAAGCAAGAGATTGGTGCTGTAGATGCAGGTGCTGTAGTGGTGTCCCATTTCTTAGGGGTAAATTTTGAAGCCTTTCCCCTTCACACTCTGTTTTAAGGGACAAGGGAAAGGGGTAGAGGTACAAAATAGAATTGGGATTGGGCCTTATTCAATGGCATATGGTTGGTTGTCCACATTTTGCTTGAATAATGTAATTGCTGCCTAAAACTTTAAATTTTGAGCATATGACAATGATTTTACACTTGTCACCGTTACCAAGCCGACCAATCACAGAGCTTGCACTACGCGTCGTTGCTACGTGTAGTTACATTTTTGAGAGGCCACTGCGAGGGCCATGCGACCACGCCTAGGCTGCGCCGGAGCATACGCTTGCTCTTGACGCAGAAGTATAAATCAGCCTTAAGAAACCCACCACATACCGAATAGCCTACCACGACTTCTTCTGTCATTATTATATTTTATAGGAAACCCTAAATGCTTTCATACATGTGATTTGAATGACGCGAGAGGTGATCTTTCTGAAATCGTCGAACCGTGGGTTGTGATTTGTACGAATCACGGATCAGCAGTGATCCATTACACCCCTAATAATACACAAAAAAGTAGAGGTGGTTAAGAATGGAAAAAAATGTGAGTAAATGGCAATATAATTTATATTCTAATTGAATGAATATTCAAAGTAAATTCAATTGGGTGAGATATTTTTAACAACAGATACTATTGATTGTTTTTCCTCTGTAGTTTTTTCCTTAATTACATCTTTTCAGCTTGGCTTAACAACTGTGTTGGTCATTTCAATCATCGTTACTTCTTCTCCTTTTGTCTCTTTTTGACTTTGGGCTGCATGTACTGTAGCGTCAGCGGTCGGCATCTCTTTATCGATGCATACAATACTATAGATGTAAGGCTTTGTTCTTTTTCAATGCATTTGATGCTTTGATTTTGTGCTTTTCCATTTTGTCATTTAGATTTTTTTGTCATAGAAGTTTGAATCTTTCACTTTCTTTTGCTTAAAGCTTGTAAAACACCTCAGCAGGCGTTATTTTGAATCTCCTCTTATTCATTTAAATGGTGTTTAACTCTTATCTTTCTGAATAGTTGTGTCTCTTCCTTTCTCTAAATCATGGGATGTGGGTTTGTCTTAACTGCCAGCTGTCTCTCTGCTATTCCATAGCAATTGAGGCACTTGGAAGCAGAGAAACAGGGTGTTCCAGTGACGGGGATTGGGTTGCTCATCGGCATTGTCCCGTCAGCAGGTGTGGCTGGGAAGGCAGTACAGGTGGCTCAGGTCATTGTTTCTACTTCTGTCTTGGCTTTGGATCTGCCTTTCTTTATCACAACTCATTATGTGATACTCTTAAAACAAACAAGATTCTGTAAAACGCCAACAAATTATTTCTGACCTTCCTTATCCCGCTTCTAACAGCACACAGTTAAATTAGTATTACTTACTGACACTGCTTTTGTCACAATTGGATAAGGGTGGATTTACTAGTGAACTTTAGACTCTTTAAGCTGTGATTGGTAAGAACTTGTACAGTAGAATTTCCATTTGGAGCAATGAATCGAGAAAGTGTGCAATTACGGTCTTATTTTTTTATTCTTGTATTATGTGTCCATGTCCATAAACATGGACTTTTTTTTGTAATTTCTTTGTTTTATTTAAAATGTATATATATTTATATACTGTATATCAAAAGTGTTTTAAAAATTCTAACAAACATATATATTTTTATAACATACACAGTTCCAGATAGTAATTAATTACAGGCAATCTGAATTACATTGTCACAATCCAAAAATGTAGTACTTAAAGCTATAAAATAAGAACTTTAATTTGCTGGACTACAATTCATGTTTGATGGTTTGTTTTCCACACTTTTGACCTTTTGGAGGTCTGGTTTAAAAGATGGTAGAATTCTTCATTTTTACGTGTGTAATTCCCAACATTTATTTTGTAAACCAGCCCCCTTTTACAGAAAAACACCCTATAAACGTACACTCACTGGCCACTTTATAAGGTACACCTTACTAGTTCCGGGTTGGACCCACTTTTGCCTTCAGAACTACCCCATACCTTCAGCATAGATTCAACAAGGTGTTTATGTTGTTGACGCCAAATTCTGACCCTACCATCTGAATGTCACAGCAGAAATCGAAACATTTTTCCAATCTTCTATTGTCCAATTTTGGTGAGCCTGCGAATTGTAGCCTCAGTTTCCTGTTCTTAGCTGACAGGAGTGGCACCCAGTGTGGTCTTCTGCTGATGTAGCCCATTCGCCTCAAGGTTCGATGTGTTGTGTGTTTAGAGATGCTCTTCTGCATAACTCGATTGTATCAAATGGTTATTTGAGTTACTGTTGCCTTTCTATCAGCTCGAACCAGTCTGGCCATTCTCCTCTGACCTCTGGCATTGACAAGGCATTTGCCCCCACAGAACCGCCACTCACTGGATATTTTCTCTTTTTCGGACCATTCTCTGTAAACCCCAGAAATGGTTGTGCGTGAAACACACAGTAGATCAGCAGTTTCTGAAATACTCAGACCAGCCAACAACCATGCCATGTTCAAAGTCACTTAAATCATCTTTCTTCCCCATTCTGATGCTCAGTTTAAACTGCAGCAGATCGTCTTGACCATGTCTACATGCCTAAATGCATTGAGTTGCTGCCATGTGATTGGCTGATTAGAAATTTGCGTTAACGAGTAGTTGGACAGGTGTACCTAATAAAGTGGCCGTTATGTGCGATCCAAAGTAGTCCTAATGCATTATGTAAAATGAGTAACCTGGATTACATTTAATAACTAATCATTCTAGTGTGTTATGTGTAAAAAAAAAAAAAAAAAAAAAAAAAATATATATATATATATATATATATATATATATTTATAATATGTATATTTATAATATGTATTATTATGCTGTATATTTGAAATAACATTGAAATTTTTTGTCCTCTCATTCTGTGCTGGACACAGGAGGTTTCGCAACCTCCTTACACCTACAAGGACAGAATGTTTCACAAGAGTGTTATCTACATGTGGGTCCTTACAAGGTACGCCATTTCTAAAGGCTGTTCTTTCATAAGTCTTTTTATTATTTCTGTAGACTCGCGTGTTTTGTCATGTTTGCTGTGTTTTCCATCAGCACTGTGTCTGTCGCTCTTGGAGCTCTCACTCTGTGGCACGCTCTACTCATCACCCGTGGAGAAACCAGCATTGAGCGCCATATAAACGGCAAAGAGGCCAAACGTTTGGCCAAACGTGGAAGGGTGAGAATGCATTGAGAGCCATTCAGAATTGAGTTCTGACTATTCAACCTGTTGTGCTGTTTATTTTAACCTACAACTACAATTGTTTAAAGGTCTACCGGAATCCTTTCAGTTATGGCAAACTAAACAACTGGAAGGTGTTCTTTGGTGTAGAGAAGAGAAGGTGAATGACCTATTTTGTATCCTCTTTATGTAATTCTGCAATCTGTAAGCTGTGGTTTAAATTCAGTTATGCTTTTCTCCTCAGTCATTGGCTGACACGTGTTCTCTTACCTTCTGGACATGCTCCTTATGGTGACGGACTGACATGGGACATTTACCCTCTTAAAAAAGACATGATGCCAGTTTGAGATTTGAAAAGACTTGACAGTGTGAGTTAATGGTGCCCAGTCTCACCCGCTGTGCCAAGGCTGAATGCAGAACCAGAGCCCGGTGAACACGGGAGTCTGCAGAGCCCAGATTTAAGCAGTGATCTCACTCAATGACTTTTGCTCTTTCTGGCCAAATGAAAGGGCTGTCCTCCAAAAATACCCTGCATTTTTTGGATGTTTTCTATCATTTGTTTTTTATAATGAAATCCATGGCAGTTGTCTGTGCTATCAGTGGAGGATACTGTGCTTAAAGCAGGGTTTGTAACCATGTAGGGCTTAATGATTATGTAAATAGTATTTTTAACTCTTTATTTATGACATGTACAATATCGCTATATTTAAATGCACAAAGTCAAAGTCAACCATGTCTGAAAACTTCCCTAGGATTTTATTACATTTAAAATAAATGTTTTTTTCACAGTACTTCTTGTTAAAATCTTTTATATTTTTTTTGCAATTTAGTTGCCTTGTATTTAGCTTTTTTTATATGCACTGTATTTATTTTGCATTGCTTTGCATTAAATATCACTGCCTTTAGATGGCAGTGTATAATCATTTTATAATTCATTTCAGGTCTTGTCAGGATATTCCACAAGTGGTGAATAAATGTAACAGATTTAACAGTAACTATAGATGTTTTGTGCTTTGGAAAATATATATTATTTGAATTTGAAAATTTGAATTAAACATATTAATATTAAATAGATCCATAGCTTTTTTTTATTTATATACCTATTACTTTATTATTAATTATTAATATTTTATTTTTGTTTTGTTTAATTTAATTATTTTAAAAATTTACCAAATCTGTAAAAGATGATCTTAATGTCAGCTTAAAATTAATTAGTGGCTAAATAATTCGTATGGTTAGTTTTTATGAATTATTAACATGTAATTAGACTAATGGTTTTTATAGTTCAGTGATTCTACATTCTGACATTGCTATTTCTATCAGACAGCTTGAATAAGTATTTAAGACCAAGTGTACAAACAGAACCCCCCAACAAATGTATATTTAAAATAATTTAGTACAATACTGAAATCAAAAGCTAGTTTAAATAAAACATCAATGAAGATGTGGCAGATCAACCAACATGCAAAAAAAAGAGAATTATTTGTAAACATTATAGACTATAGATTATTTTTTGAAAGCACATTATTCCAAAACGTCTTTACAGAATCTAAATAAAGAAAAATAATAATTGGGTCATTGTCACTATAAAGTGCCCTTGATGTCCCACAAGATTGAATCAGTCCTATTCGAACGTAATGCGAAATAATACAATTCTGATGTTTTAATATGATTAGTTAAACCTTTACACACATGCAGCTAGAATTATAAGTGTTTTAAAATATGTTTTTTTCAATTTATGCCATGTTCTTTCATTGAATGGATGTGATTTTACCATGTCCCACACACTGGTCAGCCAACTTCAGAGTCTAAAAAGTAGGTAAATTAGATCAAATTAAAAATATTTTTTAAAATATTCTTATTGTCTACAACAATTTATTTGATCAAATAAGTCATTTTAATAACTTTTATTTTGTTTTCATAATATGATTAATCATTTTGCACGTGTCCTTGAAATTGCTGTCCACTCTGTCATGATGTGGATGCCTCTAAGAAATCATCTGATGTACTCATTGGCATCCCCATGCCCATTTTGCCTTTCTTCAGAGGAGGTTTAAAACATCTGCTGTGCACACAGTAACTATCTACACTTATGTTTGCTATTTTTCCTCATATTGTGTTTGAAACTAAATGTTGTCAAGCTTAACATGTCCACCCTGTCATAGTAAAATATTAATTAATATAAAAAAAATAGAAATTAAGAATATAGCTTTTAAACTGTACGCAAAGAGCTTAAATAGGGAAACACTTTACCAGCTGCAGGTACAACCTGTGTTGAATAAATGCTATCTTTAGCCAAAAATGACCTTCCCGTCATTGTCATGCATTGTATTGCATGACATATGAATTGTTATTGACACTTTATTTATTTATTTAAATTTTTATTGATAATTAGTTATTGTTTTTTATGTTACAACTCTTATACACACATACTACACCAGTAGATGCAATACATGAGTGGACAAAACAAACTTTTGGCAATATCTGTCTTAGTCTATAAGATATCCTTTAAAAGCCCATATAGTGGAGCTCATTTGAAATTAAAAAACATGCCAATGTCCACCGTCATGTTGTTTTCCACTGTCATGTTCAACTTTTATGAAAATAAGCAAATTATTTATAATAGCAAAAATATTGTGTGATTTCCTAATAAACCAATAAGGGCCAGTTAATATTGTTTGAAAGTTTGACAAAATATTTTAGTTTTATTTTGAAAATAACATGCAAAAATTGCATATTTTATTAAGAAATAGATGTTTTGTCCATTATTTCATTAATATAAATAGACTTTTTCTATAATCTAAAAAGTTGGGTTATTAAAGGGACACATTACCTTTCTGAAAATATGCATTTTATAATCACACAGCAATGAAAATATACTAATACTACTTTGAATTTGTCCATGACAGGGTTGACACGATTTGAGGTTTACTGTACTGTTTTTCTGCTAGCGGTTTATTAATAAAAAGCGCTGGAGCTTGACCAACATTAATTTCTTTACTTTCTTAATTCAAAGAAAATTTCTTTCTTTAATTTCTTAATTTCAAACTTTAAAAAAAAATACTGACGTCTCAAAGGCACCTTATAGGGATAAATTATGACCCAATTTATATTTATTAAAATCGCGCACGACAATGTGCACGAGCGCCCTCTAGCCACAGCTTTACCTTGCCGATTTCTTAACTTCATGTCTCTGGTTTATTTTTCAGGTATTTGAGTGTGGTCTGCATTTGCAAGAATATATATGTTATATGTTTTGTGTCACGAAACTTAAATATCAAGTTCCAAATATTAAGGAGTTACTAATAATAGCCTAGCAGTCGGTTGATAGCATTAGTGTGATAACTTTGTCTTTGTGAAGGGGTTTGCTGATCAGCTTAAGTCACATGTCGACTCAGCGGAAAACAACGGGCTTGTGTCTCTCCTCAGACACCAGTACATCTGCCAACAGAAAATAGCAGTATATTTGACACAATCTTTCTTCTGGAACGGCCAAATATCATTTGTTGACGTCGCTGACTTATGGTTTGGATAGAAATGCATGTATTCGGTGGCTGCCAGGCGTGCGAGGTTTGGTCCTGATGTGAGTTTGAGGGATGGGAAGTTGTTTTGGAGTGATCCGTCAAAGGTCTCGCCTGTCCTCCAGAAATACACCTAGAAACGGCAACAAACGAGGAGGTAAGATTTAGCTTAATCTGTCTGCAATTCAGAGTCAGACGACCTTGAGCGATTCTGTTTGCAAATAGCATAAATGCTTCTGATGAGAAAACTGCAGCCTCCAAAGTCACAGTCTTGTCCAGCTTATTGTAGTTGGAAAGTGTATAAGAGCAATTCCAGCGTTATGGATGTGACATTTGCAGTAAAAACTCAAAACATAAATTCACACAGAAAGTATATGCTAACATTATATTGAAACATCTGTTTATATTTTCCAAAACAACTGACCACAGAGTTGTGAAAGCAGAAAAATATCAATCTGTAAACATTTTTCATACTTTAAATGAGGATAATAAACATGCGTTATGGATGTGACAAAAAAGTCTGTGAGTTTACAGTATACGACATACTTTGCAGAAATTCTGTCAATTAAACTGCACAACCCGAAAGAAACCATGCTAATCAAACAGATCTGAGTCGGCTCACTATAGAACAAAAATGATTGATTTTATTTTATTTGACATTTTTGCATGTATGAGGAAAAAGTGTCGTTATGGATGTGACATCTTTCCGTTATGGATGCGACAGCTGTGAAATTGCCACTTGTGTGATTTTGGTGAAGTTAAGTATAATAGTTTGAAACATTGACAGATACTTTTATGAGTATTGGTAAAGTACTGTAAAATACTTGCTCACCCAAAAAAACCTGAAACGGTTTCCGTATTTTGGTGAAAACTTAATTTTCTTCATGGCAAGGTTGACATTTGCATGGAATTGCTCATAACTATGAAAGCCACCATAGAACTGGGTATTTTCAATCTTTTAGATGCCACAGAACCTGAAATGTCACTTGTTCAAACTACTTATTTAGAATGAATTGAAACACAATTATTGATTTTTCTGGGGACAACTTGATTGTTTTATGTTCAATGCACTTAAATTTGTACAAACTAATAAATTAAATAAATTCCTTCATGTTGTCACAACACAAATCGATTGTGTGTAAGGCAGCATTTTTTACAGTGCACAGAGAAATATTTATATTATTTTAAAAGCATTATTTGATGTTATTTATCTTATAAGTTAATTATTTTTATTTCATGATTTAATCATTTATTTTGTTTATTTTACTATTTAATATATTGATTTTACTGCTATTATTAGTTGCGAATATTATTTATTTATTTTATTGTTTTTTTATTTAATTGATGTTGCTTTTGTATTTATTTTAATCTTTAAAATCATATATTTTTATTATTTAAAAACCTGTTAGTTGGACGACCAAATCTCATAGACAACCTTTAGACAATCTTTTAAATGGCAGTTAGAGAAATTCTGATTTATTTTACAATTGCAGAACTCACAATATTGAACCCATGGATAAAATAAAATATAATTCTACGGCGTGTGAAACATGTTTTGAATCACTGAACATGTTTTCTGAAAGAATTTTGATGATGTGTTGGACATTATATAAACCTTAGAGGAAATTTTGGATTACTTGCTTATTTAAATAATAAAATGTTCTTCCTTTACCTAGAAATCCTTTAATATCGAGCCATCTGAGATTAGACGTATTTGTGGAACTGGCTGGGGGCACCTGCTCTGGACAATCCAGGGATTTACAGTTTATTTATGACTGTCCCTCCTGGTCTGAAATAGAGCCGTCTGTTGTGAAAAGTCACTCACAGACATAAACCCAAGCCAGAGATTGCAAACACAGGAGCTATTTCCAGCGTCTACAAGCTATTTAGGATACTCGCTTTTGATTTTTAGTTGTGTAGCTGTTGTTTTTAGTTTCAGAAAACAAGGTGCAGTTTGCAAGAAACTACTAAGCTGCTAGTGAGCGTTATACATCGCGTAGTACATGTGTAATTGATTGTTCCACAAACCTCCGCATGAAGTCATAGGAGTGACAGCGCGACAGTCCTTTAACTTTTTACTGATTGAAGGAATAAGTGACCGGTCTGATCATGGGAGTTGCTAACTCGAGAGACTATCGACCAACCATAACAGTAGTGCTGAAAAGTAAGTGGCTTAAGCAGTGTGCAAGATAAGATTGTTTACAAGATATCTTTTGATCATTAGCCTAAATCTAAAGAAAAGATAGGCTATTTTTATTTTATTTTTTAGTCATGCTAGCTTATCTTAGTTTGTTTGTTTGCTTGAAATGGTTTTGTCAACATTCTGTCACCAAGGTTGCTTGACCTGAGATGTTTCATACTTTTGTTGCTTGTTGCAAACTACTTATTTAAAATGAGTTGAAACAATACAGCTCTTAAGTTTTTTGGGGGGACAACTTAATTGTCTATGTTCAATCCACTTAAATTTGTTAAACGATTAAGTTAACCTAATCTATTTGTGTTGGGACAACTTGAAGGAATTGTGTGGAACCCAGCATTTTTTACAGTGTGTAAGCAAATTAAATGAACATTTAATCTCTTGTATTTAGTAATTGAAAAAGGATTTGTACATTAGCAAGATGTCAGATGGACTAGTCGGATTTGTAGCCCAGTAATTCTTTAAATGTTTGTCATACATGCTAGTTTATTACAGATTGCAGTACACGATGGGTTTGAATACTGTATAAATCACAGTATAGTTTTTTATGGTTGTTTTAATAATGGCAAGATAACGTGTAGTAATAAAATCTAAATTGTTTAATTTGAATGTATTTTTTCCATTCAGTGTTAAACTCAAAATTGTGAATGTTGTCGTGTTTGTTTTGTGACATTCTGCTCATGTAAACTGTCATCCTGGAGTGATGCATGATGGGAAAGAAGCCTCCAAATCCTGTTTTGCATCACACGATTAAGGCTTTAATCTCAGACACTATAAATAATTTGTTTTTCTCCGGTGTATCGCATTGAGCCTTTTGACTCCAGTGCAGATTTGGTTGTGAATGATTCAATGCAGCTACGGTATCCTATAATTTATGTTATGTAATTGTCACGTTTTGTTTGTGTACACATGATTCAGCCACTGAGCCAATAGACTTCTTCCAAAAGGGATTTCCCTTTGGCCCACATGAGCTCTTGTTTAGTTGGCATTAAGCTGTTGGACTGCTGGGATTTAGCTTGTGGTTTTGATGCAGATTTGTACTGCATTACTACATTTAATCCACACGGGTTCATAGTTCATTTAAAGCACAAGTAGTCATTAAAGTAGCATTTAAAGAGACAGTTCACCCAAAATTAATTTGATTCACCATTAACTTGCTCTCAGATGGTTCCAGTTTATTAGCAGTTTCTTTATTCTGTTGAACAAAAATAAATATAATGAATGCAAGAAATCGGTTTTACATGAGCATTTGTACCCTCTACTAGTATACGGTTCTTTTATAGGTTTGCAATATTAATCTTATTATACGGATATGTGTTTTTTTATTTGTTTATTTATTATTGATTAATTAATTTATTCATTTAGTTAGTTAGTAAGTCTATTTGGTTTATCATATATGTTCTAATATGTGTGTGGATGTATATTGAAATGCTTGTGCATGACTGAATGTCTGAATTCCCATCTATGATCTCATAAATCCCATTAAGACAAAACCTGTACTGTCACATACAAATGGTAAGATGTAATGTTTGACCTAGTTCTTTAAAAAAGGTTTGAACCCTTTTGCGAAACACTAATCCGGATCCGGATATGTAACTTCAAACTCCTCTAGTTGATCTGGATGTCATTTAGGTAACATTTCTACCTTCGCCTGTTTTTTTTTCTTCTCTAGGACGCAATGAGCCCCTGAAGAAAGATAAGCCCAAGTGGAAAAGTGACTATCCTATGACAGAGGGCCAGCTGCGCAGTAAAAGGGATGAATTCTGGGATACGGCCCCAGCCTTTGACGGCCGTAAAGAGATCTGGGATGCGCTCAAAGCTGCAGCTGTGGCGATTGAATGTAATGACCACCAACTAGCACAAGCTATTGTAGATGGAGCCAGCATCACACTGCCTCATGGTAAATACTTAACGTTTTATAATAGGGGAGAGTTTTTAGATTTTTTTTTAAATCTATACTAGGGGTTTCCAAACTTTTCAGCCCTCGACCCCTAAAATAACAATTCCAGTGACTTGCGACCCCCAATATCCTCTGAGGTGGTTATAAATATACAAACCTGCAACGGTGCATGAACACCAATAGGTCTAAGTCTATTCTACGTTTAATTTTGGAGAACACCACTCGGAGATCATCGGAAAGTTTAATCTGGTCCCATGAAATCAATCTGCTGCATCTGACCCGATTTCTGTGTCTTTAATCTAACGTAATGACCCCAGGGGTCGCAATCCAATGGAAAAAAAAATAGCATGTTTTTTATGTAACTAATAACTACTATTTTTATCTTCTGTAGGTTATGGATAAAATATGGTAATTCTAATAGTTTAATCAAATGAATTTGATTTTAGGAAACCACCAAGCAACCCCCACTTTGGAACCACTGATCTAGACATTTGATGAATAAACTCAACTTTATTTCCAGACACTAGGTCATTTAGCACTGAAAAAGACAGCTATGCCAATACTTCCTCAAAGGTGATTGATAACACACATCAGTAAGCAACATTAAAATGCTATTATGAGAGTTCTCCAGTCGACAAATAATTATACGTCAAATTTCTCATCAAAGCAGGAAAAAACATTTAACTTTTTACATTTGACAGGGTGCCGTGGTCCTTCCGTAAGTAAAATAAATAAATTATTTTTTATCAATAATATTAAATTAATGGATCTGCATACACTTAATATATTCTATTCATTTATATATCCTTAGATTCTTTCTATTTATTTTGATTTTGCAATGAAAGAGAAACCCAACATCTGACTGGATTGTTCAATATAAATTTAAATAAATGGAAAGAAACTAAAGATTAAGTGAATGTGAACCACTAACTTGAATATAACACTGTAAAAAATGCTAAATTCCTTCATGTTGTCCCAACAAAAATCGATGAAGTCAACTTAATTGTTTTTACAAATTTAAGTGGATTGAACATACTGTAAAACAATTAAGTTGTCCCAAAAAATCATCAAGAATTATGCTGATTCAGCTCCTTTTAAATAAGTAGTTTGAACAAGCAGCAAAAGTCATTTTTTGAGCGAATGTTGCAGATTGATCTACGCACAATAATATATTTCCATTATTAGGGAAAATGATCCTATTTGCATTTTCTACATTTAATTTAGTGTTTGTTTTCACTTGAAGACAAGCATGAATTGGAGCTCTTGCTTTGCTCTTTCAGGCTCCCTCATGGAGTGTTATGATGAACTGGGGAACCGCTATCAGCTTCCTGCATACTGCTTGTCTCCTCCCGTCAACCTGGTCTCTGAGTGCAACGATCATAATGCGTCTGAACACGCTGAGCCACAGGAGAAAAAAGAGAAGGAGTTTCAGCTGAAGGTTCGTCTATCCACTGGGAAAGACCTTCGCCTCAGTGTCACCATGGCCGATTCCATCCGTCAGCTCAAGAAACAGCTTCAAATTCAGGAAGACATTGATACCGCTCACCAGCGCTGGTTTTTCTCTGGAAAGCTACTTACAGATAAAACCCGCTTACAGGACACCAAGATCCAGAAGGACTTTGTAATACAGGTCATTGTTAGTCAACCTATAGTTACCAGCTAAAAACTGTGGACCAGGATTCAGTGAACTTATGTCAATTGTGAAACGCAACCATTTCTTCTTGGAACATTTATTTATTTTCAAACATGAGAGGAACTAAAAGGTCAAATGTACATGTTAATATGTGTAAAAGTTGCATGTTGTTTACAATAATTGGAGTGTACAGTCACATTCGCAGGTTGTTGTTTACTATAAGTTTAACTGTTCATAACTGTGTACATTAGACACTTTGCCTTCTTGGTTTTAATATCCCTACATATGTTGTGTGGATATTAATTTCCATGCTCTGTGGTATCAATTGCCTTGATCCATTATACCAGGGCCAAGCTCAGTCCTGGAGGGCCGGTGTCCTGGAGAGTTTAGCTCTAACCCTAATCAAACACACCTGAACCAGCTAATCAAGCTCTTACTAGATATACTAGAGCAGTGTCTCCTTTGTCTGTCACACCCTTTACAAGTCTTTCAGTCTCTGGTATAGAGCTGACGCGGTTGAAAAACACTGTACTAGAGAGGCAGGTGTGGTCAGCAGGACCCTGGCCCTCCAGGACCGAGTTTGGACACCCCTGCATTATACAGTTTACTGTCTATTTACAGAGTGCAAGGATCATTTTTAGACAGCATTATGTTATTGCATAATCATAGAAGTTTGAGTTGTTGAATTGTTTGTGGTTTCAAAAACAACAACAACAACAACAACATTTAATCCTTGGTACTGTGCTGGATTATGCATTGAGAGACATATTTCTTCTTTATTTGTGAATTAAGCTACTGAAGGTTAATTTCATTTTTTTTTTTATTATCAAAAACTGAAACTGCTTATTTTAATATTTTAGATAAAAGAAATTGGGAATTGCTAATTGGGAATCTGAAAGAAAAACACTTGTCAAATCTCAACATTTCACATGTTTATATTAAATGTGACTAATTTTTGTACAGTGACAAATGTTTATTCTACATTTTTTTTACTGATTTTATGGAAAGCGTTGGCTTCATTGACAAACTGGGTTAAAGGAATAGCTGAAATTCAACTGACATTTGCACAATACGTCACCACAGAGATTATTATTCATTTTTTTAACCTGAAAACGATGTGATGAAATGGTGTTAAATAGCACATTCAAAGCATGTTGTCTTTGGATGTAATGTAAATATGTATAGATAAGCAGCTTATAAAAATTGTTTCTGAAAGAACTCTGGTTTCTTGTTCATGCATTCATTCATTCATTTTCTTTCGGCTTAGTCCTTTTAATTATCAGGGATCGCCACAGCGGAATGAATCGCCAACTTATTCACACTCATACACTAAGGCCAATTTAGTTTATTCAATTCTTTGGACTTGTGGGGGAAACCGGAGCACCCGGAGAAAACCCACACAAACACGGGGAGAACATGCAAACTCCACAGAAATGCCAACTGACCCAGTCGGACTCAAGCAGCATCCTTCTTGCTGTGAGGCGACAGTGCTAACCACTGAGCCACCCTGTCGCCCTTGGTTTCTTGTTCTAATCTCAAATTGCCACGTGTGACTTTTAGGTGAATTTATTTTTATGTGATTTATACAAACCACGTTTAGTGAAAAATGAAATTTCATAACCATAAAAAATTTTTTACACTAAAGAAAAACGACACTGTTGATAAAAAAAAATAAAAGGAAAAAATATATATATGAGGGTTTGTAAAAGAAAATAATATATTCGACAGCTCATTGATGCGTTTGATTAATCATAATCAATAATCATTGATTAATCATTCTTTATTTAGCTTTTTTTTTATTTAACCACCGTGATTTCAATTATAAAACACCTGAACGTTGCTTTTAGTAGTACGTATACTTTTAGGTGTGAAACTGTATTTCATTCAAACTCAATGACATTTTAATACAATTAGTATTATCATTCACCTCAAAATAATACTACACCAAAGAGCTTAGAATCACATGCTCTTCCTTCTACGTCATTCTAAGCTCTTTGACTACACGTAGACTAGGACGCTCAAACTCTTTATGATTTTATTTGGCAAAAAAAAGCTCACTATTTAAAAAAATACATTTTAAATAACAGCAAAGACTTTGGGGGCCTTGAAGTGTTAACTTTTACAGATCTCAATGAGGTATTTAAGATAAAATGGATAATTGAATACATTAAAAATAAAGAAACTTTGTGGCATATCTTTCCAAATTTTATATTTAACTCTTTGGGTGGCATGAATTTTCTTTTAAAATGTAACTTCTCTATTGATAAAATCCCAATTAAATTGGCAAGTTTTCATAAGCAGACATTGCTGACTTGGCAGTTGGTCTATAAACATAATTTTACACCACATCTGTATTTTCTGTGGATCAAATAGAGATATCCTGTACAAAAGGAAGTCTATATTTATTCAATCATGGTATGACAATGGAATATTTACAGTCAGTCATTTACTTAATGATCATGGATTGCTTTTGTCATACTCTGAATTCCTTAAAAAAATTTAAGTTCCTGTAAAACCAAAAGACTATGCTGTTATTTTTTATGCAATACCAAGTAAAGTTGTATCACTGTTGCGTAATTCTGTATACAATGTGGACCAACAGCCAAAGACAAGTGATGATGTTTTATTTATTAGTGATATTAACATTTAATGTATTTAATGTATTTAAATGTATTTAAAAAGAATCATACCATCTTCAACAGTCTTCTGGTCATCAAAATTTGGAAACATTGAGTTGATGAAAGTATGGTTACTAACAAATAGTTTTTTATAAGTAATAAAGTAAAACAGGTATCTTTTCAAATTTTACACAGAATTTATTTATTGTTTATTTGTTATTACAGTTTGAAGTGGATAGAGAAAACTCTTGCGATTTTTGAATCTGTTTTTTCAATGTGTATACTCAAGATTATTTTGGATTGATGTTTCTAACTTTATTTCAAGGACATTTAGTACACTAATACAAACTGGATTATATGATGTCATATTTGTTTTAGTACAAGATGGAATCTTTTCAAAAAGTAGGCCACAAGCTATTTTCTTTTACAACTAATTATATTACTTGAAAAACACCTTATTTATGTCTAGAAATGGGCCAAAGCTAAGCCAAATTGTGAACATTTTATAAAGGAGATTTAACAATATGGTAGCTACTACACTATGTAACGTTAGAAACAGAAAAGCTAAAAAAACATGAAACATTATGTAAATTTCAATTGATAGAATAAATGTATTTATTATTATTATTATTATTATTATTATTATGATTATTATTATTACTACCTATTTACCTATAATTATTTCTCTAATTTTATTTTATTTATTTTTATTTTGTTTATAATTGTTGTGAGATGTATTCTCTTGTACTAAATTTGTACATGTTTACAATAAAAAAAAAAATTAAAATTAAAAAGACCAAGTCGCGCACAATGATGACGCAATGCTACGCGCGACGCGCAGACTGGAGAGACCAACGTGACTGCAGCACAGTGAATATTTCCACTGGATAAAATGGTGAAGTCCGGAAAACTTCGATCCGGAGCAGCTCAGAAAGTAAGGCGGTGGAAGAAGGGGCACAGCAGTGACAGCAACCCTGAGACAAATCGCTATCGAAAGGCCGCGAGGAGCAGATATTTCAGCCGTCCATCAGGTGAGACTCAGGCCTGCGGAATAACACGTGGGTAGAGGATCGGACTTGTAAACAAGTTTAAAAATCATGTTTCGGTGCTTTAAAAGGCGATGACCAGTTTATTTTCGCCGGTGTAAAGTACTTTAAAACTTTATACAGTATAGATAATTTTTGACAGTAAGTGGAGTTACTGTTTTGACTGTATTTATGACTATGATGTAGTACTCTGCAAAATGACTATATACAGTGCCTATTGAAAATCGTTATACTCTGTGAAAATCTATACCTTTACGCACATTGCACCCTGCTTTCAAAAGACCTTTGGGATAAAGTTAAGGCTTGAAAAGTTATTTGGAATGGGATTTGATTTCAGACTGTATGACAAATAAAGTAATTATTTCAATAGAGGTAAGGTTGGATTTATATTGGCACATTCAGGCTTTCTCCTCAATAATATAATTTCAGAAAAGTATTATTTGCTAATTCTAAATAGGCAAATTATATTAGTAGCCAATGACTATCAAAGTACAACATTGTTTACAGTCAATTAAATAGTGCTAATGTTGATTTGAAGTCACACTTAAATGCAATTTCAGACCCAATATCCAAATTAGCATGGTAAACAATATAGGGACAGTGTCACAGGTTAAAAATGAACAAATGTGTGAATATAAATCCAACTTTACCCTCAATCTTTTTTCAAAGGGGCATCGATTATTTTTTTGGTGTCACAAAATACATTATTTACTGTAATACTTTTTCATAATTTAACTTCCATGAGTGCATGGAGCATGCAGACACAAACATGAATGACAACATAGTGAGCAATTTGGAATATTTAAAGTACAATGTTTACATTTACCATTTTATTTAACAATATTTTAACAAATTCTATATATTTTAATGTTAGTCTTGCAATCATTAGTAGGGCTGCACAATATATTGAAAAAATATCACAATCTCGATTCGACTCTACACACGATCTTAATTTTGCTTTTCTACGATTCAGCCAATTATATTTCCATTATCAGGAGAGATGTGTAAAGGTGGTCACACAAGTCTTCACATTGTTTTACATGTGTTGCTCAGCAACATGGACACCTCCAAATGGTGTTAAAAGTGTCACATACTGTATTTATAAGGTATAACTTTTCTTTCATAGCTAACATAAAGTGCTGTGCATAAATAAATGTTTACTGGGTCAGTATAACTGCTCTAGCCTATATAATGCAAGATGGAATCTGTTAATGACGAATGTCTCATTTTACCAGTGAAAAAGAGGTCTAATAATGTTGTCAATGACAGAAGCATATGTCTCAAACATAATAATTCAACTTCAGCATGATAAATAGTTGTATTCTGATGTCATCACTTTACTGTGAATAAACAACCAGGGCATATTTAAAGTCTCTTTAAGTCCACATTTCCATGTCTATGCAAAATTTAGCATTTTAACCCAACATTAGAGCTACATAGGCCTGATATTATTGTTGTTTTACCATATGTTTAAGAATAACAATAGTAATAGCCTACTTATATTAACCTATATTTTGCATTTACAGAATCGTGAGAAAATCATGATCTTGATTTTAAGCAAAAATAATTTACAGAAATCCTATTATATATCATGATGTACAGTGCCCACAGAAAATCATCATGCCCTGTGAAAATCTACTTTTACTCTCATTACACCCTGCTTTCAGAAGACCTTCGGGATAAAGTTGTAGAAAGGCATGGGTTAAGAGGCTACAAAAACATTTAAAAGGCTGCAAAAGTTATTTGTGATCTGATTTGATTTCAGGCTGATTTGATTTTGGGACAATTAAAGTAATTATTTCAAAGGGATATGATGAGTATTTTCTATAGGCACTGTTTATCATTATCAGGAATATAAATGATGACTTGTATCATGATGTGAGATTTGTTTCCATATCGCCCAGCTCCGCTGTGATGTCATAACTTTGTGTTGGATGGTCTGATTGAAGTAAAATGTGTAACATTTATCTTTTCAAACAGAAAAGAGTGATCTGACAGTAGATGCCTTGAAACTTCACAATGAGCTCCAGGCAGGGTCGCTGCAGAAAAGCAGTGATGTGGCAGGAGATGCTATGGAGGATGAAGCCCTCACAGAGAAAACCTCTGGGACTTTCCTTAGTGGTCTGTCAGACTGCTCCAACCTCACTTTCAGGAAAGTGCAACGCTATTGGGAGTCCAATTCTGCATCACATAAGGAGGTTTGTGTTGTATTGGTTTGATGGTCAGAGAGATTTGTTGTAATATTCTTTTGATATGTGCTGGATTAATGTCTCTTTGTTCTATAGATCTGTGCTGTTTTGGCGGCCGTAACTGAAGTGATTCGCTCTCAGGGAGGAAAAGAAACAGAGACGGAGTACTTTGCAGCCTTGGTAAATTAAAATCATTATCAAAATGGTTATTTTTATTCTAGGTTTAGAATCTGTATGCTGATTTTGCATGTCTGTTCTGTTAAGAAGGATCATATTGCTTTATAAAATATTCATAACTTGGAATGTGCTGCATTTACACTTTTTCATTAATTAAAACATTGAAATCTCAAATAGCACATAAAAACAGCTTTAAAAATGTGTAATTTTTTTCACTCTTTGTGAAACTGATAATTTTTTTATTTTACATTTTTATCTGATATAGAATAACAAAATATCTGAGAATTACCAGTATTAATTGCAAACAATTTCTGACACTAAGGTAAATTAATGGATAATTTTACAAAAAAAAATGTTTTTAGTAGCTTTTAAAACTGCTATATCGCTAAAACACAATTGTATTTTTTTATTTTATTTTTTAAGTTTTGTTCCATGTCTAAAATCTATGTATTTGTTTATTCAGTAATTTATTTATTTAAAGAAACAAAACAACAAGAATGCTTTGTTGGACTTAAGCACATTAGCCTTTGTCAATTTTCTTTCTACATTTTCTGTAAATAAACCTATATACATTTTCCATATTGCTTTTTTAAATCAACAGATGACAACTCTGGAGGCTGTACATAGCAGTGAATCACTGGCTGCGGTTGCTTACCTGCTCAACCTGGTTATGAAAAGGTATAAGCTGTTCATTAGAAAAATCAATGCCACAATAGAAAGATATGAATTTCTGCTAAACTTAATTAGTCTGACTTGATCTGAATATGTCTATGCTCTTCCCCCTCCCTTTTTTCCTTAAGAATGCCACCGGCAGTGCTGAAGAAAAAGTTCTCGGACACTGCCAAGGCCTTCATGGATGTCATGTCAAATCAAGCCAGTTCTGACTCCATTACATACCTGCGATGGGTTTGTACACTTTCCTCACAGATAAGATACTCCATTACTTGATATGGAACTCAAGTTTGTTTTCACAAATGCAACACAATAGATTGTAACTTTTTATGGCATTTTATTTAGACTGCTATATTTTGTGGGAATAGTTTTTATACTTTATTTTGTATTTATACGGTCGTTTATTATACTAACTAGATGGTATGAGGTTCTAAAATATGAACCCTTTTATTATATGTAAAATAGTACAATTATGAGATAAAAAATACATTTGTAAGTGTTTTAAGTTGTAAAAAGAGCATATAATAGGAGAGATGAGACATTATCATTACGTGGCTGATTTGAACATTATATGCTAAAGTTTCTATGATGGTTATTTTTGACAGTTAAGATCACAAGTGTGACTGTTTAGCAATTTCTAGTCAGGTCCATTTTTTTTTTTTTACTAATTAATATTTAGAAAGTACTCAAAATATTATTTTTCATAACATTCCAATAAACTAAGAAGTAAAAGTAATAATGAAAATAAATTGTGAAATATTTTATCACCTTAGGGGTAACAATGTTGTGATGTGAGGAAAAATGCTATGCTATGTGTTCATCTTATTATTTCATATCAAAAGTTAGCTCATTGCATGTTCTTTTGCAGATCTTGTCCTGTCTTGCAACTTTGCTGCGTAAACAGGATATGTCAGTGTGGAGTTACCCATCAACCCTACAGGTGTATCATGGCCTCCTTAGCTTCACAGTGCACTCCAAACCAAAGGTCTGTCTGTTTGGCCCCGTTTTTACACAGTCAGGTCTTGTTGCCCAATTCCTATGTGTTGCCTATATGTGATTTTTTTTGCCTGTCCGTTTACACGTTATTTCCACATATAAAGGAGGCCTGAAAGCGATCTCTGAATATCCAAATGCATGCATTTTTTTGTGTTTACATATTCATAGAACAGATCCGATCTGTCACGTATGAGCAAAAAATCAGAATTGGGTCACATTTAACTGGCAGTGTAAACGGGGCCTTTGATTACTATTCGTTTATAATTTTATCATTCATTATAATGTTCCTTTTAAGCCATATACACTTAAGTCATATCAGCAACCATTACTAACCAAGTTGTTAGTAATACACAAATGATACAGTGATATTTCTGCTCTGCCACATAAGAGAGTTTCTTGATGTGAATATTTGAGTTTTCTGAATGATACTGTCGGTGTTGTACAGGTACGAAAGGCAGCACAGCAGGGCATTTGCTCCGTCCTTCGATACAGTGACTTCATGTTCTCAGATAATGCCCCGAACCACCATCCGGCAGCCATCAGCACTGCCAAATTTTGCTGCAAAGAGCTGGAGCAGTCCGGAGGTTTGTCAGTCTCATGCTCTTACTGTTAAAATGTGTTTTGTTTTTAAAGGGTCCAGTTAACTTTTCTTTTTTTTTTGCAAGATGTGACTAAAGTCCCTAGAATGTGTAATGTTTCAGCTTCAAATACCCCATCAATTATTTATTTTTGGCAACAAAACACTACTAACCTTAAAGCATGACTTAAGCTGGAATTATTTAATTCAGGAAATTGTTTTTGTTCGTTCTTGGAGGAAAACGCATGACTAAAACTAAATTCAAAGATATAATATTTTTACTGAAACTACCTTCAGTATATTAGAGGTATAATACTTGCACTAAATATGCCGTCTACATTTTGTAGACTCAATATTATCACAACGTTTTTAAATTTAACATAAGTGCAATATGAGTAAATATTATATAAATATAAGTAAATACATAAGCTGCCTTTCATTATGTTCAGGGCTTTACATTAACACCCGCCAAAGGCGAATAGATTTCAGACTCCCACTAGCCACTTTGGCTGGCTGAAACTCATTTTTAAATTGCCAGTGCTGGCTCGTCGTCACTACAGATTAGACTGTTAGTTTATGACCGTTTGTCTATATGCATACAAATGTGATCTTAGAATCTAGAAGCAGCACGACAATACAAATACAGCTTTTCGCACGAGCAAAAGAAAGCAGGTGAATAACGAATGAGAGGACCACGCTCACGGTGAGACAGGCTTTCCTCACTCACTGGCGAGGGTTTTAGTGTCGCGCGCACAGATTATTTGATGCACGCGAGTGTTTAAAAGCTCCTGTGCCAATTCCTCACTCGAAGCAACCGTGCCTGGAAACAAAACTAGTGCGATGCTTGTGCACCCACAGTCATTCAAGGGCTTGAGATTCTTTGTAAGCAGCAGCAGTTGTTGTCGCTTTCGCTTTAACCATTCTTTAAACAGATTATTAATTGGCCTAACATTAACGCGGCATCATTCTTTCATTATCGCGCACAGAATGTTTTTTTACCCGCTTTCTTTTGCTTGCTGTTATTTTTAATATAGTTTAATAATCATCCTTTACAATAATATTGCTTTAATATGTTGTTGTATGCATAGTTAACTGGTGATCTGGGATCTTGAGCCAGGACAGACCACTGTGCATAGTTTTAGATAAGAAGAGAATATATATTTTTTTAAATGTCAACTGTTTTGTTGAATAAAAAGTGTGTGTATACAGCAATATTTTGCTTGTTTTGACACATTATTTAAAATTTGTGGCAAGGAAATAATTAGTTTGGTGTGGCCAGAGGAAAAAAAGGTAAATCCTTATTGTGTTGAACCCTGAAGTCATGTGAAAAAAAACTTTTTTAATGAAAGCACAACCCATTTGCTCATGCTCCTTGAGTAAGCTCATAAACAAAAAAACATTTAAATGAACAAGGAGCCAAGTGGAAAAAACAAAATCTAAATGAAGTAGTTTAAGCATGCCAAAGTCAAATTTATGCATATAAAATATATTTATCCAACAACAAAATTGTGGCTAGTGAAAATGGTGAGTGGCTAGTGACTGTGGAAAACTACTAGCCACAGTGGCAGGTGATCAAAAAAGTTCATGTCAAGCCCTGATTATGTTGCTATGATTCTAATTTCATGTTGTAATTTTTATAAAGTCTGGTTATATATGTGTGTATCACCAGTATCTTTATGTGTAAGTGATTTTAAACCATTTTTTTCTTCTTTCCAAACCGTGTTTTGGAACAGAGACATTTCTCAAGTCTTTGAATCTTGTGGACAGTTTTGTGCAGCAAATTACAATTTAGCGCCACCTAGTGTCCAACCAGCGTTTAATATCAGTATAAGCTCTTTAAAGTACACATAAAAATCATGAAAATTGTTAGCTCACATTGCTAGTTTTGTGGTGAACAATTCATATGTGTGTCATTAAGAATTTTTTTTTGCCCTTGTAATCTAAAATTGAAATCTGAAAATGCACTTTTTGTTTTCAGTTAAATTCTCAGATTACGTCTGTCTGAGGTATTAAGTATGTTAACCATGCCCCTCCAACTGTCTGTTTTGACAGCGCTATGAAAACAAACAGAAATGGTAAGGAGGTGGTGTCTGTTAGGTTGTAATAGCTCTCCCAAAACTCTTTCCCGCTCTTTCTGAATGAAATGCCTACTTTACTACATTCAGTCACTCAGTAGAAAAAAACAAGCCATGCCCAGTGTTTTCTCATTTAGTGTTTTGTTTCTCTATGAACTACATCACAATACGAAACAAAAAAAAAAGGTTGCAGCTTCCGGTTCATGTGGACTTTAAACATGAATGCGAAAACTGAGCAGCTATAAGATATAGCTGGGCACAAACGATTTTTATGTTATATAAAGATACTAATTGTCTAATATAACTAAATATCTACATGCAGACCTTTATTAAAATAGAACTTTTTTTTTTTTTTTGATTTAAGGCAGCAAAGAAGAGACCACCACTCTCCACATACTGGGTCTTCTGAAGGACCTGCTGGCTGCGTTACCTCTGAGCTCTGTCAAGTCATGCTGTGAGACTCTTCTTCGCGTCATGACCCTGAGCCACGTGGTGAGAGAGTGGTTTGACACCAACAATTTAATTTTCATGTATGTATTTTTGGTAGTTTGTTAGTTAACACTTGGCTCTCTTTCTCTGAAGCTGGTGACTGCACATGCAATGCAGGCCTTCCACGTGCTCTTCATTAGCAAACCCAGTATTTCCAGCATGTCTGCAGAGCTCAATGCCCAGATCATCACAGTGAGTGCCTCAAATGATGATAATTGAAGATATTGATTTTGTCAGTTCATCATCTTGGAATCCATAGTTCAATTCATCGTCTGTCAACACCTTTCTTTCAGGCTTTATATGACTATGTTCCCAGTGAGAATGATCTGCAGCCTTTACTGGCATGGCTTGCGGTAATGGAAAAAGCTCATGTTCATCTCTCCAGGTAGGTCTTTTTTTCAGCACACAGCTTGTGTTTTCTACTTTTCGGAGTTGTTTTTCCTCATTCCCTCATCTTTGACCTCTAGTTTACAGAGCTCTCTGTGTCTCGGTCATCTTCCTCGCCTCTTCTCAGTCACAATGTCATGTCTTCTGTCTCCACACACACAAGTCGTCTCTGCTGCAGCTTCAACTATGAAGGTTTGAAATCAGTTATTTTTTATGCAATATGTATTACGATATGAAAGCAATTTCACAAGATGGCTTCAATGGCTCTGTTTGGAAAGAATTCAGAGTTTTAGGTTAATTGGGGTAATTTTTATAGTGTGGTATATCTGCATAAAATATGATAAATTAACAACATAGATAAAAACAGCAGAACAACTGATCAAAAAAAAAATCAACAGTGCTTTCTGCAGAGTCTTAACAGTATTCAGTTTCATAAATTGAATAATCCAATGTAAAATAACACTGTATAGTCTTCATCGTATAAATAATTAAATGTTATTAGTCTTTGTTAAAGCTTCTAACTTGATCATTTTTTTCTGCCCAAATGGTTTAAACCTTCGTGGAATGCAAACACCGTCACATGCCATAAAGCAGGGGCCATCAACTATATTTGTCAGAGGGCCAGAGTTTTACCAGACAGTCTCCTTGGGGGCCGGACCCCCAAGATGAAAATCAAATAAAAATCAAATTTTGGCTTAACATTGTTTAATGTTTATACTTTTTCAATTTCAATACAAAACTGAAGGCACTTGATTCAGGCTCCCATCACCTATACCACAGTCAACCACTAAGAGTGAGAGATATTTTGCCTCAACTCAATTAGGCTAAGTCAACAAGGGGAAATGTAACTTTAGCTATTGATTAAGCACTGTGAGGAGCCCGTTACAGCATTGTGATTTAAATTCAAGCCCACTTAACGTTTCATTTGATGTGTGAACATTATTTGTGACCTGTTTTGTTCTGGTACCAGGTTATTTATTTACCATGCTATTTTAAGTTGTTCCAGATTGTTTTTCCTCCCTTTTTTTAGTCCTGAGGCAGACATCCCAAGTCTCCCGGAAGTTCTGTGAGTCTCCCGCAAATGCATAGAGACTCCCGGATGCCCGCAAACTAATTATCTCTCGGAAATCGCGCGTCTCCCTCCCGCTCCTCAAATACGTCGTGCACCCCTCTTCACTGCATCCCTCCTTGCTCTTCATCACACACACGTTGCGCGCACTCCGCCTACACCCCACCCGGTCTTCGCTTATGCTAAAACCTGTTTGAAGCAATAAATGCTTAACGCCGCATAATCTGTCTGAGTCTGTCCTCATTTCGATGTGTAGCCTAAATATAGTCATAAATGCTGGTTATTCTGACAAGAGACTCAGTTGTTGTTATTTTTAGTTGCTTTAATAGTGTGGACCACTATTTTCTTTTTGATACTCATAATTTTGGAATCCAGTCGCGTGCCGGGTTGAATGGCTCAGCGAGCCGGTTTTGGCCCGCGGGCCGCCGGTTGATGGTCAGTGCCATAAAGAGATAGTTCACCCAAAACTGAAAATTCTGTCATCATTTAACCACCTTTCATTTGTTCCAAGTCTGTTTGTCTAACAATCATCTGTTGAACACAAGTAAGATAATTTAAAGAAATCTGAAAATCTGCAACCATTGACTTCTATTGTTTTTTCTGCTTTGCAAGTCAATGGTTACAGGTTTTCAGCTTTCTTCAAAATGTCTTCTTTAGTGTTCAGCAGAAGAAAGAAAATAATAAAGGTTTGGAAAAATTTGAAGGTGAATAAATAAAATTTTTTGGTGAACTCTCACTTTAAAAACACATTCAAACTATATATTTTGACTCTTATTATGGTTGGAATTTGCAATGGCTCCAAAACGGACTTGTTTTCTGAGCTAAGGTGCCTGAATGACTGCATTCCTAATAGACATTGTGATGTTGATGTTGCAGCCATATATTGTGTTTTTGTAAATTCTTATGAAGATTTTTTTTTTGTTCTCTCCCTCTAGACTCTGATAAATGACTGTGTGGCTTCTCAAATGGCAGAGATTGGACCGGTTCTACCGAGCACATCATCTGGAAATGGGGCTTGCGTTCTGAAAATGTTTCAGTAAGCTGCCTGTGACCATTTGTTGTAACATGTCATCTTTTCTACTAGCTAAAGTCTGGTCTCTGTCTCTTTCAGTATCGTGGAGGAGGGTTTGTCTTACCGTTTCCATGCCTCGTGGCCGTTTGTGCTGCAGATTCTGGGCTGTTTCTACAGAGCTGCAGGAAAACAGGCTCATCCTGTTATGATAAAGGTAGATCGATATTTGGAATTTTATATTATATATAATATTTTGTGCTGATACAGAAACATGAGTTTTTTTATAGAGACCTCTGTCAGAATAGATGATTTGGTGATTCTGCTTTATAGTTTAAAAATGTCAAGTTGTAAAGACTCCTTTATCAGTGCTTTCCACATTTCAGAGTACTGTATTTTTTTTAGAATGCAAATCACATCGCTTTTTTTTAATTATTTGAAACATGCTGTGTTTTTTATTTTCCAATTTGACTTAATTAATGAAGTAACATCAAGCTTGCAAATTACTATGCACAAAGCACAACATATTTGAAGGCATGCCAAATATTAATGGCATATGAGGATTTGTATAGGACTTTTCCCACAACAACACCAGAACTGCTGGTAATTGGTTTCATTTTAAATAAATTAGTTTGGACTTGATGTTTATAATAAATGTTAATTATGGGAATGCCAGTATTCCACTATAATCTGTTTTTTGTTTGCCACTATAATAGTTCAATTCTCTTTTATATACTTTTACACTTTTAAAGATGCTGCAGTGAGCGTGGGGATTAAAATACACGTTTATAATGTTAAATTTTTTACAATTTGATCGATTTTCTCAGCCTCGCTCTCTCTCAAGTCAATTCAAAGTAGTTGTATTGGCATGACTTGCCAAGTATTACATTGCAGATTACATAAACAATGTATAAAATTGTAAATGACTATATAATACCTATATACATGCAGAAAAAAACAATTAGAATTGTGATACACAAATAAGGAGAAAAAAAACTAATATGGGGATTAAAATATTAATATTATTAAAATATTACAAAATACAATACACAGCTGTACATTCATTCAGAATGTTTGTAATGATGTTTCTGACCAGTTTTCTCTCTTTAACGTTTATATAGTGTGAGCATCAAAGAAAATATTTTTAAAAAATCATTCTGAAGAAACATGTGATTTACATTATTTTTGAGTTAATTGATTGATATTTCACTCATAGATTGTCTTTGTGTGTATGATTATCAGAGTCTCCAGTCTCTCAGTGACCTGCGGGCCACCCCTCAGTTCCCCTTCTCTGGTGAGCTGGATCTGGCTGTTGGCGGTGCGGTGGAGAGCATGGGTCCAGAGGTGGTGCTCAACGCTGTACCCCTCCTCATCACTGGAACAGAGTGTGTTTATTCGCTAATGCTTCTCAATGTAGAAACTATTTAACCCTTTAAATGAAAATGTACAAATGTGTTTTTGTTTGTGTCTTTGCAGTGATGACCTTGAGTTTCCACGCAGTTGGTTGATTCCGGTCATTAGAGATCATGTGAAAAACTCTCAGCTGGCTTACTTCATTTCATACTTTTTCCCGCTAGCAAACAAACTTAAACAGACAGGTGTGTATAAGTCTCACACTCACGCAGTCCCAATGTTCCCTGGTGACAGTGTTACTGTTACATAAACTCTTAATCTTTGAATTATTTCAGCCGATGAACTGGAGCAGTCAGGGCAGAAGCTCATGGCAAAGGTTTATCAGACATTACAGATGCAGGTACGATGTGTATTTTGATACTGTACAGTTTAACAGGAAAAAATTATCTGATTGAGCTCAGTCTAAATAATTACATTATGATATAATCAAAGGCAAAAGTATTAGCCCTCTTGTGAAATTGTAATTCTTTTCAAATGTTTTGCAAGTGCTGTTAAGCAGAATAATTACTTTTGTCTTTCTAGGATGACTACATAATATTTTACAAGCTACTTTACAATATACTAGTAATCAACTAGTTAATTAGTTTAACTAGGCAAGTTAGGTTAATTATGCAAGTCATGGGACAGCAGTGGCTTGTTCTGTAGCCAATCAAATTTAATAATGTTGACCTAAAATAAATACAACTGCTTTTGTACCAGCCAAGCTAAAATAAATAAGACTTTCTTCAGAAGAAAAAAAGTAATATAATAGCTAATGCTATGATAAATTTCTTGATCTTACTCCAGTTAATCTTTCTTTGGAAACTCAACCTACTGGACATTATTAGTTTGGAATATACCACAGCCTAAATGAATGGTGCCAGTAAGAGAAAGGTACAAGTTTGGTCAAATATGAGAGAGACTGTATCAGGTATGTTTCAATCCTGATTTTGTACCTATTATTGCACTATTACTGTTTTTATTATATTATATAAAAAAAACAATCCTTGATCTGATAAACTGCGCTTGGGAAATATGTGACAAAGAATACAAATGTGAGAGCTAATAGTTTTGCCTTCAACTGTATCATTAGCTGATAGCTAACTAAATAGTCAAATGCACGCTAAAAATGGTCAGTCCGTTATGCTTAAGTAAATGTGGACAGTTTGAAGGACAATTTTCCGGAAATGCCTGTATGTGTGAACAGGCCCTTTTTGGAAATACAAGTAAATTCGTTCCGGCAATTTTCCTGGAAAGAGAAGTTGTAACAGTACCATTAATTTGCCGGAATGCTGCTCTGTGTGAACGCAGAAGGAAAAAGAAGACCAGCCAGAAAGAGTGCGTTCATGATTAGAATGTGCTGACGTGAAACGTCTACTCCGGCCAATCAGAACATTCAGACGCATTCACATCTGCGCTGTTTATGAAAAGAAAAGCCTTTGTATATTTTTCCAGACACATTTAGCTGCTAGATGTTTGTCAGATAATGTTTCTTTGTTCCTTAATGCCAACTGTGTAAAAAAATGATCGATAAAATGCTTATAACAAACCGTTGTTTGTTTACCTTCAAGCTCTGCTTCAGTTGCTTGACACATGTGCACATGAAGTGCTCCGGTGAGCGCTAGCACACACACATACAGTATGTACATCTTGACATGCGAAAGTGTTCCTCTATTTGTTTTCATCGAAGTTGTTCACAATTGTTCCGGATATTTATCAGTATCACTGTGTGAAAGGGGCTAATGTGTTAAAGGGTCACGAAACCCCCCCTGTCTCAGCAGGGTGTTTTCACGCCTCTAGTTTGGAAAAAGTCAGGAAAGTGGGTGTGTCCAGCTCGGTTTAGTTGGGAATGTCAGGGGAGGGAAAGAGGGAAGATTTTGCATAAAAATGGGAGTTTCCATTTGGGCACGCGCTGATTTTCATAGAGGCAAAACAACACACAGACGCAGGGGAGAAAGACAGTGACTGTGTTTACATGGACATCAGTAATCAAATTATTTGCCCAATTCTAAATTTATCGACTTTAACTGCAGTTTGGCACTTTCACTTTCATTCAGGAACATTTCATGCATTCTCCCTGTGACAAATGAGATATTGGATGCGAGGATGAACTGCTGGAGAGTGTAGTTTTAATAGAATGTTTGATACCGCACGGCGAATGGGAGAAAACAAAACCTCCACATTTTTCGATAACTTGGATGCACTCGGTAGGTAACATACCATCGGAATGCCGTGTGTGTATAGACTATTCTGTCACAAAATGCGGCGAAAATCCTACACGATGGTAAAACTTTGATTAAGGTGTTTACATGTTTACATTCGGAGAGCAGCATTTACAGCAGATCTTTCAGCCTATAATATTTTATTATAATATTGCAGTGATATTAACGTACTGTTAACTTAGTAACTAAATCATTTTGACTATGGTATGTCTTTAAAAACTGAAAGAGTACTGCTGACGATACGAATTAACTTTGCCATCTGAATGAACAAACAAAGGGCACTGATCACACACTTACCAAATCTGTAGTGACAGGACAATTAACACCAACTGGAGCCGCGTCTTTTTTAAAAGGAGACGAGCGGCAAATCCGGATTTCGTCATTTCCAGATGCGAAAAGCTCTCGGGTAAAAAATGTTCCTTACAAACACATTTCTGTCTCGTGTCGCGTGCACTGTAATCCACACATGAGTCCAGCAGCGCTCTCATAGCAGGAAAATGAAAACAACTTTTGTTGCAGCACATTAATAAACGAAACACTGACGACCCATGTCTCCAAATTCTTGTTCTTCCACTTGTTTTGGCAACACAACGTGGCGTCTCTCTGCCGCCTGAACACTGTAACAGGTAAAAACTTTCTTAGAAGCTATCATGCATATTAATGATGTTGCACCGCATACACAATAGAGCGCGCTGATTGGTTTGAGCAAAGTCTTTCTCATGAATTAATGCTGCACGCTCAGAGATGTCACGATGCACTCGCAGGTACAGACAGACACTCTCCACGCTGAAATACACACAAGTATCTAATCGCTGTGACGCAGCTTCAAAAATTAGTTTCAAACCGGAAGAACGAATTTGCTCAAAATAACACAAAAACAAGCAATTTTCATTTTTTAGGGAAATATATGTGTTCTAATAGTGTTCATAGCAGCGTGGGACACATATATGACTGTCAACAGCTCAAAAAAATGTGTTTAATAAGATTTGACTCCATATCATTATTGTAAAAACAATAACTGATATTGTAACATAAGATTTTGACTTCCATGTAAATCTTTGAAACTTACAACTTAGTAATCCCTCCTATACTTTTTCTTTCCCCCTCACTATTTTTTTTGCTCTAGACATTGACACAAAAGCAAATAAAAGCCAAGGATTTATCAATTTGACTTTTCCAGTGTTGAAAATTGCATTTATTTTTCCAGATCTGGACCATGTTACCAGGATTCTGCACGAAGCCCACCGATCTGTTGGCATCATTTAAGGGCATTGCTCGCTCTCTGGGTATGGCTCTAAATGATCGGCCTGACCTGCGTATGTGTATCTGCCAGGCCTTGCGGACTCTTGTCAACAAGAGCTGTGAAAAAGGTCAGCTGGATTAAGATGTGATCTCTAATCAAATCTGAACAACTGTTGCTATGGCTGCTTTTTCACTGATGCCTGCACGTTGAGAGTTGATTATATAATGAACACTTTTTTGCTGTTTTCTGGGTCATCTGCAGAGGAAGAGAAAGCGGAGATGAATCGCTTTTCTAAAAACTTCCTTCCCATCCTGTTTAACGTCTACAGCCAGCAGCCTAAACCAGGAGAGATGACATCAGCTCGGATGGCTGTCCTGGACACCGTCAGAGTTTACCTGACCATCACAGACCAGACGGTAACTTATCTGTTGTATTAAAGAGGCAATTACATCAATGCAAGTATTAGAATATTGAGTCTGATTCTAAGTTTTAAAATAGCATTTCTGAGAAGAAAAAACAAACACAAGTGCAAGTGTGCAAGTCACATTTTATAATTGCGCTTAGAAATATTTTAAGGTAGCAGTTTGTTTTAAGGTGTCCTTGTTACACATTTTCTATGTACAGTTGAAACCAGAAGTTTACATAAACTGTATAAAAAGGCTCATAACCATTTAAAAAAGTCAGATGTTAATGTGACTAAACTTTTTCTATTTTAGGTAAGTTAGGATTATCAAATTGGTTTCTGTTATGCTTAATAGCAGAAGAATGAGAGAGATATTTTTTGAGAAATTGTTATAACTTTTCTTGAAAGTCAAGTTTACATTCAATAAGATTATTACGCCTCTGAAAAAGCTCAGATGATGGTGTCAAGGTTTTGGAAGTTTCTGATTGGCTAATTGACAACATTTGAGTTAATTGGAGGCACAACTGTGGAATAGTATTTAAGGAAAACCTCAAACACACTGCTTCCCTGTGTGACAACATGGGAAAATCAACAAGCCAGAATCAACAAAAAAGCCAGATTACAATTTGCTAAATTACACTGGGAAAAAGACACATTTTTGGAGACATGTTCTTTGGTCTGATGGAACTAAGCTTGAACTGTTTGGCCATAATGACCAGTGTTACATTTGGAGGACAAAGGGGAAAGCTTACAAGCTTAGGAACACCATTCCAACTGTGAAGTATGGGGGCGGCAGCATCATGTTGTGGGGCTGTTTTGCTGCAGGAGGGACTGGTCCACTTCACAGCGTAGATGGCATCATGAAGAAAGAACATTATGCAGAAATACTGAAGCAACATCTCAAGACATCAGCCAGGAAATTAAAGCTTGCAAAGCTAAAAAAATACCAAGGAAAAGTATGTAAACTTTTGACTGTCTAGAAATTAATAAATTCTCGAAAAAAAGATTCTCTCATTATTCTGGCATTTAGGTAATCCTACAGACCTAAAATAGTAAACGTTTAGTATGATTTACCATCAGACATTTAAAAAAAAATGGTTATGTTCATTTTTTTAGAGTGTATGTAAACTTCTGGTTTTAACTGTAATTTCTATAGTAATTAGATTTACAGCAGGGAAAATAAGTATTGAACACATCATGTTTCTTCCTGGGAATAATATTTCTAAAGGAGCTGTTGACATGGAGTTTAACCAGATGGGGCTATTCTACAGCTTGATTTTCTTTCTCTGAAAGCATTTGAGAGTTTCCTTGGCTGTGTTTTGGATCATTGTCTTGCTGAAATGTCCAATCAGGTTTCCTCTTTATCATCCTGCTAATGTAGATGTTGGACTGAAGCAGCGAATATTAATTTACAATGACGAAGGGCAGAGGGTTGCTGAAGAACTGCTAAGAGATTTCAGCTGCCCTCTGGGCTTTCTACACCTCCCTTTCTTCATTTGCAATTTACCCTTCGCTAAGCCTAGTCCTTAGTTACTGTTGTTACGCCTGTCAAGCTTTCGTGCCTGGCACGTTTATTACAATATGTATGTGCCAGTGTCAGACATTCCCAGGGATATAATTAGTCATTTTTGGCGAACAGGTGAGATATCTGACAAAGCCAGACAAAAAAGACTGCAGTATGCATTGCAGGTGTATATTTACGACTTGATACGCAACCGATTAGAAAATAATTTATTCAAAATTTAAGCTAGGTTAGCCTAGCTGCCTCATACGCAGACCATTCAACAGCTTAGTCCACAGCAGGAGAGTTAAAATTTAAAAATAATCTAATAATAACAAATTAAACCGTGATTTCCCTTTTTTTAGCCAAAAAGCCTGATAGACTAATTGTTGTGCAATGAAATATAGCATTACTAACCGATGAGGAAACACGCATGGACAGTGCTTCTACATAATTCATCCATAGAAAAGGCCAAAAAGGGGAAATTGATGGATTTGTGCCGAATATAAGCATCATTGACCCATAACACAGTACAGTACAGCAGCTATAACTGTCAGTAAGTTTATGTGCTTTTTTTACAGTTTCTATTCTAATCTGCAGTTCAGTGGAAGAAATAAATAAATTGAAATTCAAATCAAAGTATAAATAGCAGAAGTAAACAAATAGATTTCCCCTACCAGCAAATAATAATCAGACACCAAATATAAAAGCAGACACTAACCCGCTATAACATCGTCACCAATGACTTCTCTAAAAGACGAATGAAAACGTTGGTGAATTGTAGCTCTGACATGGACATGAGGGTTATAAATGGCTGAAAAACAGCTGCGGATAAGGTATATTAATTGATCGCAAGTGCACAGTTTATGATCACATCTCTGTTTTGTTCTGTTGATATGTAATTTCAAATATTTGTAGCTTGAAACAGATGGAAATATGACTGGGTTGTGCTCGCTCTTATAACTATTGCGAGGGTTTAAATGGAGCAGTGCTCATAATATCAAGTGAAAATAGAAAAAGACAGCTGGGAAACATAACCTGCTTTGTTTTTTTTGTAGGAAACACAGTTTATATTTTTAAGGGTAAGAGGTGTGTGAGTTGTTGCTGTCTATCACTGAATGTGTCAGGAATATTGAACACAAAACCAACTTTTAGTGCCCCTCACACAGCGTGATCCACACTGGCATCTCTCCCCTTGGGTTTTAGGTTTTAGAAGGAAATAAATTTCACCACCCCGTCCAAACTTTTAGGATACCGGGTATCAGATTTGCACAATCCATATGCACAAAGCTTTAGCTTGTTTCCCTCGCTTGAAAGCTTGACAGACCTCCTGCACGCAGCTACAGTTGCTAAGCCACGATTGGTGTGTGGCGGTTTTCGAGTGTGGCTTAGTGAAGGGTCAATTCCTTTCCCCTGCGTCATTTCATTTTATCACGCATAACTTAATTTGTAAACTAATTTGGTTTGTTTTCTTTGCATATATGGGTTTCTTTGGTTGTAACCAACATCCGGGCGAAAATTTCAAGTCAACAGCACCTTTAGAAATATGTTTTCTGAGAAAAAGGGTGACGTGTTTAATACTTATTTTCCCTGCTGTAATTACATGCAATTATATAAAACTAAATGTCCAAACTTTGAATTTGAAATCGAACCATATTTTAAGTACACATTATTAATTAATATTACTCAGTGGGGAAATTAATAGGCACACGGTTACAAAATAAAGTGTAACCTAATTTATAATGGGCTTTCTTTCTGTATACTTAAAAAATACACTTTTGCAAACATTATAGAATTTTATTTTTCTGTCTCTCTCCCAACGATATACAAAATATACAAAAAGGAGGAAGTAGCCTATAAAATACAGACGTTAAGTTAAAACTAAGTATCTGCATGTAAAAAGTTATGTAGTTGCATTTTTTTTTGCTTGCTTTGTTAATTACATTTATATACTGCTTATATTGCAAAAAATACTGCACATTCTTGCCTTCCTGTAGCTTAAACAGAAAAGCCACTAATTGGTTTAATTTCACATGGAAACTTTAAAAACAGTGCAAGTATTTCTTGATTAAAATAATAAATGTCCTGCGGTTTGTGCTGTTGACTTTTTTTCCTCAATGTCAATACTAAATATGTATGTTTCTGTTGTTTCAGATGGTGTGCACATTTCTTCAAAAAGCATTGGAGAGGCTCAATGCAGACAACACTGAGTTCACTAGGTAATACAGTTTCACACCTTTACGAGGCATTATAGAAAACATATTATAGTGTGAACGGAAACCTGATGCATGCATAAAGTGACATGATATTTAATGGCCGTGCTGCCTAAAACATGTGCCTTGTTTCGTTTGAAATTTCATTTTGAGCTTTGCGTTTTAAAATAGGTGTCTGTTATTTCATAGGCTTGCAGTCATTGACCTGGTTGTAGCCATGGCTCCGTTTGTGGATGAAGCATCTATGAGTCAGATACTTGAATTTATTAAACCTTTTGTGGAGGTGAGAATCTTCCTGATAAACCTTTTGTTTTTACTTGTTTTGTCATGAGTGCACTTTACATTTGTTTGTCTATTTATAGAGCAAGGATACTGGCGTCCAGAAGAAAGCCTACAGAGTCCTGGAGGAGATCTGTGGAGGAGAGAGGGCATCCTGTAAGGCTTTTGTTCTGGCAAACCTGGAGCAGCTGAAAAAGATGCTGATGGAAAGCCTGAAGACTGCCGCTTCTCCTGCTAAACGGGTGAGATGATAGAAAATACACTTGCGATTTATTATTAATGCACAGAGGAATGGAGCGTAATGGCCCTTTTTTTAATATTATAATTAATATATTATTATCATTATTATTATTATTTTTTATTACAGCCTAGACTCAAGTGTCTGATTCACATAGTGAAGCAGCTGAATGAAGAACACCGGGATTTTATTACTGCTCTGCTTCCTGAGGTATGTCTCGCAAAAGTGTATGGGTGTTCTATGGTGTTGCTTTTTATACATTTTTCTAATGTAAGATTTTTCTTAAATATGTGTTTAGGTCATTCTTTGCACAAAGGAAATGTCCATTGGTGCCCGCAAAAATGCCTACACGCTTTTGGTTGAGATTGGCAATGCTTTTGAGCGCTTTTGTGGGAACACAAAAGGTGAAGATGACTCCAGATATTTTTTTTTTTTTACAAACTGGTTACTTTTATATACATTTTAAATTCAGTCACATTTTTCTTGTTAATATTAAACATCTTAGTGAGTCATAATAGTAATTTTTGTATTGTTTTCCCCCAGATGCCATCAATGAGTATTTAGGCTATGTGTACATTGGCCTAACTGGCTCTGTAACACTGATCACCTGCACAGTTTTGGCTTTAACCAGACTGATATTTCATTACAAAGGTGAGTTTGACTGATACTACCTTCAGCTGTTATTTAATGCTTATTCTGTATTTTTGTCATTTTTTTTTTCTTCGCTGGGTCTTAAAGTATTCAAAGTTGATAAATTAATTATGAGAAAATTAAGGCCCTTAAAAGTTATTAAAGTGCGTACTCACAGTATGTACAGTTGCCTTGAACCGGGCCAAAGCACGCTTGTCCCCCCTCCCGTCTCCCCCGACTGCCCACACTCACATAACAATCGGGCCTGGGCACGCTTACGTCATAGATGATGCGCTGTTCAGTAAGCATTTCGCTCAGCACAGTGGAGATTTCTTTAGTTATATAGTTTAAGCCGTTTGATATGCGGTGACATGCAGTCTAATATTTCGCCGAACAGATCAGCCACTTTTGACGCTCATAAACAATCATAAAGTCCTCATGCTGCAGGAGTTAGGAGGTTTGCTGAAGGCGCAGCTGTCGTGCAGTGAGGGGTTTGCGTCTTTAATAAACTACGACAGTTTGCGTTCATTGAACAGTACGAATGATTAATTAATCCATATCAAACAGTCCCTTAAAAGTCACGTCTCGCTTTCAGTTTTGGGCTCAGGTGCGTTTTGCACTCACACAAGCGTACTGCGCCAAAGCCCAAGTGAACTACACTCTGGCACACCTCTTCCAACCGGGCCAGGGCCGGTCAAGTGAACCGTGCCTGAGCCTGATTCAGAGCACTCACACGTCTCAAACGATCCAGGAAACGGACCTGGGCACGGTTCGGATAGCATAGTGCGAGTACGCCCAAAAAGTCTTAATTGTGTTTTTACGAGGTCTTAAATTTTGTTTGAGCGTTGTCCAAAGTGTTTGGCTTCAAAAAAACATAAATATATTTATTTTCCTCCTAATATTAACAATGGCGTGCTTGATCCACTAAATTGGTTTTTGGCCGGGGTGCGTCTGGCCAAGCTCCTCCATCAGGGTGATGTCACGTAATTTGTGACAAACGCCGGAAGGAGATGTGATGCTCTCCACATGTAGCGAAACCATAGAGTGAAACAGATGGCAAAATGGGAAAATGTAAGTTTGCGTACTCTTAGTTGGAGAAAGACGAGTTTAAACAGTGGCTGAAGCCTGTCCCTGAAAACAGCCGCATGATTTATTCTCTCAGCTTTGTTTTTTCCGAGTTTATCTGAGTTCTGTTGAGTTCTGAGTTCTGTTGTGCTACATTGATTTATTTAACTACAGCTGTTTATTAAGTTAAAGGTTTGATACTGTTTAGAACTTGAAGTGGCGATGAGAAATATTCTTAATATTCTGAGAAGATCTTTAAAAAGTCTTAAAAAGGTATTGAAATTACCTTTAGGATTCCTGCATATACCCTGTGATATTAAAGGGATAGTTCACACAACTGAATATTCCGTTATCTTTTTTTTTTAAACTTGGACCTTATTATTTTTTTAGAAACTTTTAATGTACACTAATGAAAACAAAACCTACAAAATTATTTTAAAATAATATTACTAAAAACAAATTACAATTACAAGTGTATATAAATAAAAAAATGCATGTACATACACATACAATATAAAGGTATCAAAGCAATGGTAAATTAATAGCAGGTGATACAAGATTTAAGTTATATGGAAAAAAAGATTCATTTCAGCTTCTTTAAAGGGATTCCAAATTCTAAAAACCTTTTTGGGTTTTCTCTTAACTACATTCATTAATTTTTCCAATGCCAAACAATGAGACAATTCTTGCAACCATTGTTTAAATGTAGAGTGTTCTGTATTTTTCTCTGACGAGCTATTATAAGTTTAGCATGTAATAAACAGAAGATTTCTTATCTGAGCTAGTAGCAGAGCTTGTAACAGAAATTCTGTTATCATTTACTCCACTGCTTTCATTTGAAAACAAAAGGAACCCTGTAACCGTTTTCAATGGTGAACACACTGAGGAAGTTGTTGACCCGAAACATTTGTGGTTATATCTAGAGCCCTACATGGGCCTTAAATCTAAGCCCTAGCTCGGCCCTGGCCTGAGACACAGGCTGTAGCCCTGCCCTTGTCCAACAGCTTTTCAAAATTTTTGGCCCGAGTCCGACCCGAAGCTCGTCTTTTTTCCGCCAAACAGCTTATACTGTTACAGCTGTTAAAATAGACCAAATTCGTATTTAATAGAAAGTTGATTTTTTTTTTTTTTTATCAGAATAATTTAGAGAAATGTTTGGAGTTTTGTTTTTTTAATGTAAGTTTTAGTTATTGAAGTGACATTGATATCCAAGCGGTATGTGGTCCACAGTGAGTTTACTTAACTTACAAGTTGTGCGTTGTGCATAACCACTTGGCTCATCATTTAAAGCTGTCACTATTTGAAAAGTGGACCAGAAGTTTACCTTTCTTCTACAGGTTTTCAGTTTTAAGTTTGCCATTTGACAATTCTGTATGTTCTCCATTGCATGTGGCTGGAAATCTCTATGCGCAAGGCATCACTAGCGCCTCTGGACCGAACGCATTAGATCTCATTAAACCTTTTTTTGAGGTTTTTTTCTAAAGCAGGCCCGAAGCCCGATAGGTGTGCTAGCTATGATGTGAAAATTGGCCTGAAGCCTGGCCATAGGCGGAAAAAAAAAGTCGGGCCCTAACAGGCTTATGCTTAAATGCAGGGCTCCAGTTATATCTTCCGATTAATGTGACAAAAAATATTACTCTAATTACTCAATGAGTGAGGATCATGACCTTTTGAGTTACCCTGTAACCATTGACATTCAAAATATTTGTTTTTCCTACTATAGAATCAAATGGTGGACTATCTTTTTAAGAATCATTAAGTGATTTTAATATTTTGTTCATTGTTTAACAACAATTAATGTGGAAATTTTGTGGTTTTTTTTAGGTTCGATAGACCTTTCCTCATTGGAGCTGCTTTGCAAAATGTTTGTCTTCTGCTTACGAGCAGAACTCGAGACATTGTCAAAGCCTCGCTTGGCTTCCTAAAAGTTATCATCTTTTCTCTGGATGTCAAGGTTTTAGCCAGCCATGTTAACGTTATTGTAAGTGACAAAGAAAATGTTTCATGTTTAAAGCATTTAAAAGGCATCAGAGGCCTGGTTTATACCTGGCATTAACATGTTTTCAGTCAATAATCATGTATTTATGGTCCACTCTCTTCACAACAAATCCTTTTAATCTAACAGCATCCAGATACAGATGAATAATAAAATAACTCAAATAAAATTACATAAAATAACCAAATATGATGAGCTCAATATATTTTAGACTCTAGTTACATATAATTGGTGTCATCCACTTGTGATGAGAGTGATGAAATTTCATCTTAATACTAGATTTAAATAAGGCATGAGAAGTATCTATTAAATTAGCATTTAATACAATAATTTTTGTGTTGTCTTGCAGATGGAAGGGATCAGCAATATGAATGATATGCGACGGCATTTCAGAGTGAAACTTAAGAATATTTACACCAAACTGATTAGGAAATTTGGGTAAGTTTAGCAGCTTATCAAATGTAACTCATTGGCTAACTTGATTTCAGTCTGTAATATTTATCTGGTTTTAATGTGTTCAGATTTGAGCTTGTCAAAAGCATGCTGCCGGCTGAGCAACACAAGGTCCTGGTGAACATCCGTAAATCAGAAGCCAGAAATAAGAAACGCAAACTGACCAAGACAGAGGAAGACGAATCAGACACTGAAGACGAGAAGCCTAAAGTGAAAGGAGAGAGGTAAGGGTCTTTCAGATGAAAACTTGTGCTTTTATGATTGTGTGTGTGTGTGGTGCAGGAATGGTGTCAAACCCCAGATTTATGGGTTCCCTGAAGATTTTTCATTTTATCAGAATAATAATGTATGTGGTCAACATAACCTGACAGTACACTCAAATGACTTTTGCAGCTTGCTCAAACTCACTTATTCAAAATGAGTTGAAACAACACAATCCTTAAGTTTTGTGGTTGGACAACTTAACTGTTTAATGTTAAATTTATATGTATACTAAATTTGTAAAATTGATTGAGCTAACTTAATAGATTAATGTTGGGACAACATGATGAGTTGTGTGGAATCCAGCATTTTTTACAGTGTACTTTGAAATTTTGCTCTACAGCTGCAATTACACACAACCAGGGTTTGACATTAACACCTGCCAACCCGCCAAATGCGGGTAGATTTCTGCTGTGGCGGGTTAGACAGACGCTCCCACTAGTCACTTTGGCTGGTTGTAAATAATTTTTAAATTGTAGTTTTCTTAAAAGCATGGTTCGACAATAAGCATGGCCCAATATTCTTGCAAATGTGATCTTACAAACGAGTAGCAACCGTTTACTTGCCCGAAGCAACCATACCTAGAGGAAACGCAACTGATGCGATCGGTTCTCTTTGAAATAGACTGGACAAACAGCGATGATCTTGCACCCACAGTCCAGCTGCTTTCAAGAGCTCAAGATTTAAAATATATATATATATCTTTTTGTAAGCAAAATTTGGTAAATCCTTTATGTTGCACCCAGAAAAGTCATGTAAAATAAAAACCAATAGCAATGCGGCAAAACCCGTTTGCTCATACACACTGAGCAAGCTCATATACACGACATACAAAAAGTGAAATGAATGAGGAGGCATGTGGACATAACACATAATTTTAACAAGTAATTTTAGCATGTCAAAGTCAAATTTATGCATATAAAATATATTTTCCCAACAACAAAAGTGTGGCTAGTGAAAATGGCAAGTGGCTGATAATGTTGGAAATCTACCAGGCACAGTGGCTGGTGATCAAAAAATGTAATGTCAAGCCCTGTTCACAACCATATGAAAAATGTACATTTTTAAGCTTTTATGTGGACATAAAGCACACATTTGTAGTATGTAACTAGATCAGAAAGTTTAGGGTGTGAGTTGTAAAACAAAACATTCAGGTACCATTTGGTTATGTTCACCACAGACCTTATTTTGCTCATTAATTGAAAGTCTCTATTATAAAACCCCATAGGAAAATATCAAGAGACCCAACAGTAATTTACAACAATAAATGAACTAGAACCTAAAGTTCGTTGATGAACTTTGATGTTGGCTTGAGAAAACCATCGTAACTGCGCTAGGACTGGGAATGGCAGTTGGCAGGAAGCACAGCAGTTGCAGAAATGTTTATGGCATTGCTAGGTGGTTGCTAAGCAGTTTCTAAATGGCAACGCTTGTGTTCATGTTTGATCAAATTCTAATACTTAGTAGGCATTTCTAGCATATGTTATTGCACTTAGATATTCATTAATAGCATGTAGCTAATCGTTATTAGCACTTGGCTTATCATTGTGACCATGCATAGTACACAGGACGTCCCATTTGCTAGCATGAGTCAAACGAGCCAATACCCAGGTCCCTACGATGTTCTGATGTAGAGATATTGCTGTTTTTAAATGGTTGCTAGGTTAGCCTGTTTTATTGGGGCCTGTTTTATTTTATAGGGGACAATTGACAGCTTAGGGATGATACATCAAAGCCTCTTGCCAATATGAGTGATATAAATCGACCCCGGTGTCTCTATGACAGTCAAAAACTGGACTTGGACTTTATGTAAAAATGACTTGCCATATTTTATTGAAAATATAATCTTTAATAAGTGTGAAAGGGATGCATGCAAAAATGGCTTGCCATATCAGTAAAAAAATATGGAGTTTAAGTCATGGAGTTTATGGCTTGCCGTATTTTGAGAAAAATAATGCTTAAAAATTATTTATTGGAAAACTGTAAGTCTGATAAACCTGAAAAGATATAGCAACAAAATCTAACGCAGAACACTGTTTTTGGCCAAATTTGGGGCTTGAATAATTTTTTTATATATTCCTGGATTATTAAAGTTTAATGTTTATTTTTTTTAATTAAAAAACGATAAGTCTGATTGGCATGAGGAGATATAGCAACAATCTTGAATGCAGAAGGCACATTTTGACAAAATTTGGGCCTTGTAGCATGAACGGCCTAGGAGGAGATATGTTTGGTTTCGAGGATAGAGTAGTATAACAGAGTTAAGTAACGTTCTCAAGCCAACATAATGAATTCTGAGTGTGCACCGGTGAGTGGGCTTGACAAACCACATGTAGGACGCACTCCTCTCCATATGCACCAGACATTTTATTACCAACACTGCAGTTTTCTGGAAACAACATTGTAGAGTGTGCAATTCTGAGAGTGGTCTTCACACGTGAGTGGGTTTGTCAAACCACCTGTAGCAAACTCTCTAATCTCCATAAGATCAGAAAGAAAAACAACCTTAAAAATAATTTAAAATAATAATGAAAAATAAATTAACTTCCACTCATAGCATTTATATACTGCTGCTCTCTGGTTGTGTGAAGTCTTTTATCCTCACTTGTAAGTCATTTTAAATAAAAGCGTCTGCTAAATGAATAAATGCTGAATTCCTTTCAGGTTCTCACGTCATTTTTACATCACTCCATTATTAACCATTACATCTGTAAATGTTTTCGAGCTTAGCTGATGGTGGAGTAGATGTTTGACATTTTTGTTTGTCTCTCTGCAGTATTGAAGACATTCTGGCCGAGACGGACTCCGATGACTCGGATGAAGATGAGAAACGCAAGAAGGGTCAGAAGAAGCCAATGAAAAAGAAGGGCCAGGCCTGGTTGAAGGAAGGCGTTTCAGACGAACCACTCAACTTCCTTGATCCAAAGGCAGCGCAGAGAGTTCTGGGTAAGAGAGATTTCTTGATCAGCTTAAATTAAACTCTAACATTGTTTAACATCTAACATTCTTTAATTTTTTGTATGCATTTCTCACCTGCATAATAATTTATCCAGCCACCAACCCTAACCTGAAGAAGGCCACCAAAGCAGACCATGGATTCAAGGTGACGTCTGATGGACGACTGATCATCAAGGAAGAAGACGACGATGATGATGAGGAGGAAAAAACAAAAGGTAAGACCTCTTTCTTGAGGTAGGGATTATAGGATGACACAGGAGGGGATTTTCACTCCTGTCTCGTCCTACTCCCACAGAAAGAAATCTTGTCCCATCCCACTCCCTGACCAAAGTTAAAAAATAATCCTGTCCCATCCCGCTTCTGATAAAATGACTCCCACATCCATCCCACTCCTGTTTAAAATGACTCCTGCTCCTGTACCGCTCTCATATATATATATTTTTTCTGCTTTTAGTCTTTAGGTAATGCATAGTATTTGATTTTATCTGCTCCCCATCCTGTTTTAGACCAGCTGCCGAGTCCCTGTTTCTAGGTTTTTTGGAGATCAGTTACAGTAAATAAAAGAAAAACAGTACATCGTTCACACCAAGCTGCATTTGACTCATTTATTAAAAAGTTTTTTTAATTAACTTTTTAACAATTTTCATTCGATATGCTCTTGCATAAGGAGGGAGAGAAATGCAGCATGCACAATTTAAACATGTTTTGAAAAGAAATATCAATAAGCAGAAACAAAAGTTGTGTGTGTTAAATATATATAAATATACAGTTGAAGTCAGAATTATTAGCCCCCCTTTTTTGATTTTTTTTTTTTTTTTTTTTTTTTTAATATTTCCCAAATGATGTTTAACAGAGCAAGGAACTTTTCACAGTATGTTTGATAATATTTTTTTCTTCTGGGGAAAGTCTTATTTGGTTTATTTCAGCTAGAATAAAAGCAGTTTTAAAGTTTTTTTTAAAAAACCTTTTTAACCATTTTAAGGTCAGAATTATTAGCCCCTTTAAGATATTTTTTCCGATAATCTACAGAACAAACCATCGTTATACAATAACTTGCCTAATTACCCTAACCTACCTAGTTAACCTAATTAACCTAGTTAAGCCTTTAAATGTCACTTTAAGATGTATAAAATTATCTTGAAAAATATCTAGTCAAATATTATTTACTGTCATCATGGCAAAGATAAAATAAATCAGTTATTATAGATAAGTTATTAAAACTATTATGAGTAGAAATGTGTTGAAAAAATCTGCTCTCCATTAAACAGAAATTAGGGGAAAAAAAACGGGGTGGTTAATAATTCAGGGGGGCTAATAAGTCTGACTTCAAATCCATCCATCCATCCATCCATCCATCCATCCATCCATCCATCCATCCATCCATCCATCCATCCATCCATCCATCCATCCATCCATCCATCCATCCATCCATCCATCCATCCATCCATCCATCCATCCATCCATCCATCCATCCATCCATCCATCCATCCATCCATCCATCCACCCACCCATCCAGTATGATTCTGGTTTTATTGAGAACGTTATGCACATGGAAAAGTTAATTCCAGTCCTTGTCACTCACCACCATACATGCATACAATAATTCTTCTAGTTTCAATTCAATAAATTTAATTTACTTTGGATGAAAACACTGAACCTATGACTGTTGCGAGCAATTTGTCGGTCAGACGAGACTTAACACCAAACGACAATATTCGCTTGAAGAACGAAAAGATGCTTGGCTGATTCTTTCTCAAATTTACCTTGCAAGTGTGCCTTTTCAGACCACTCGTCCCTGAATCACTGGTGTACTTGACTAAGATTAAGCATGTTTTACAAGCTGCATACGGCGTGTCATCACCGGCAGTTTACTCTCATGAGCTTCATTAATATTTCAGACTTCCCGACTAGTTCTGTTAATTTAATGGACATGTCATTACCTCTGACTTTGTGCTGCAAATTATTTTTTCACCACATCAATTTCTCTGCAGGTGTTTGCTCTTCCCAGCACTGTAGTTCTTTTTTAATTGCGTTACACTGTAATCGTATTAAAAAAAAAAACTACAAAATGGTGGTGCATTTTTTTTGTCATCTTCCTATTGGTTAAATCCTGCTCCCATTAACTATCTTATCCTGTACCGTCCCAATGCCATGATTAAAAGCAAATATGACTCTCATCCTACGGGAGTCTCACAGGAATCCCATGACCTGTGAGATTCGCAAAAGAATGTCATCCTCTAGTAGGGATGTAATGTTTCTTGTGTATGATAATATTCTTCAGTGTTCTGGTGATATTTATGTTCGCGCACAATTGTGGTTGTAATAAATTCATTACAATCTTACCTTTATCTTTCTCCAGGTGCTGAAATGGATGATGTACTTGAAGAGGCTGGAGTCAAAACTGTGAGTGTTTGGGTTTTATTTTATTCATGATTAGAATTGGGAAGATTTTTCCAGTGTTGTTTATTTATTTATTTTCCTGCTGAACAGAAGAAAAATCCAAAGAGGAAAATTGCAGCTGATCTGGATGATGACATGGATGTTGAGCCTGCACTGAAATATAAAGGTAAGAGAACTTCAACCTTTCTTAAAAAGTACTATATTTTCTGGAAAATATGGTAATGTGGTGTATCAAAGACCTTAGATGTCACAAACAATATGGCGACACTACTTCAGCCCTACATATGTTTATATATGTATTCAAATGAGATGTTTTTGAACATTTGAATGATTTTGTGTGTTGTTGAACTTCTTAGCTGGTGGCATTGGAATCCACAGGCCTCTGGGTGGAAGACCGGAAATCGGGACAGAGTATAAATCTAAGGTGAGTCTTTTTCCAACATGTAGTTATAACATATATGGTATCAACATATTAAGGATCTCTTTTAAAAAATCCTGTTTTTGCAGAAAGGAAAAGGTGACGTCAAGAAGGCAGGCAAGTGTGACCCATATGCCTATATTCCTCTCAAGAAATCCCAGCTCAACCGCAGGTGATTGTCAGAGTCTGTTTTTTTTCCCTCCATACATCATTCTTAAAAATATGAGTGATCTAAATGTTTGATTTTGGTAACAGGAAAAAGGCCAAACTCCAGGGCCAGTTTAAAGGCATGGTTAGAGGAGCAAAGAAAGGAGCGCTTTCTGGATCCCGAATACTGAAGAAGAGGAAAGCCTAAAACTTGTGGGCGTCTAGATGTGGAACTTTTTTTCTAGATTTGCCCTCATTTCTCATGACATGATCAATAAAAATGCTAGAGACATCTTGTTTTTCTGTTCAAATATTACGTGAGAACTTCCCGTGGAAGCTTCTCTTAAAAGAGGGTTTCAAGAAGTCCTGCTTGATGTTTGCTGTGGCTGGATTATAAGAAAATAGCAGTACGATAATAGCTTTGTAACAAATGTATTTATGTTCTTGCTATGTTGGACACAAAATAAAGTGTTCTGAAAATATTTCAGAGTAAGGCTTTTTCATTACACAATGGTAGTTTCTGTTTTTCATCATTACATTTTAGTTCAAAATGTTCTAAACTCCAATTAAAACCAAGCAAAAAAAAAAAAAAAGCTAATCTCATATTCACTTGCGCTTTCTGCCCTCGCATCAATGTATGAAACCCTCAGAAATATTGGTTTGCAAGAAACGTGTTTCCTTTGTAGATTGACAGAGCTTTCTTAACGCATTTCTATAGTTAGTTTGATAAAGTAACAAAAGCATAATTCCCACATGCCCTTTAAAAAGCTGTTTCGGAGAGACCGATTTTGTGCAATACAGTTTTTTTTTTTTTAGCAGTGGATTACGGTGGTGTTAATACAGAGTTTAGCTGTGTGTGTGTGTGTGTGTGTGTGTGTGTGTGTGTGTGTGTGTGTGTGTGTGTGTGTGTGTGTGTGTGTGTGTGTGTGTGAGACAGAGACTGAGGTCTGCTGGAGGTCAGACGGGTCCTCTTACTCCAATAAGCTCAGCTGGATTTTTCCTGATGGTCCCAGTGAGAGAGAAGTGATACAGACTCAAGACATTTATGGTGGCGTCTGCTGGCTTCAGACACTTCAGCTGCTGTTGAGAGCCATCTTTCATTGACATATTTGACAAAGGACCATTATTAAGACATTTTGAAAGAAGATGTAGAATGGTATTTGGACCACAGCGGTTCGAACTGTAGTTCTGCCGAGCGACTAAAAAGTTATCAGCATGATGGTAAAAAACTGTACATTTCTAGTCAAACCATTCTTCTGCAATCTTATACCAAAAACGGAAATAAGGGCAGTATTAATAGCTATAAATGTGGGAGAGCGTTGATATTATGTGATTGTATTGAATTGCAATATGGAGCAATTAAGTGTTGAGGTTAAATCAAAAGTAATTCACAAATACTTGAAAATGAAATGATTTAATGACAATAATTCTCTATGGTTACAACTGAATTAATTACAAATAACTGTATAAAATGATAAACCATGAAATGATAAAAACATATGATATAAATTGTACCCAGCTTACTGTAAATTTAAAGTTACCAGAGGGAGAGGGAGAGACAGGGGGAGGGAGAGAGAGAGGGAGAGAGCCAGAGAAAATGACCTCCAGAGAAGGAGAGGAGCAGAACAGGAGAGAAGCAGATCAGGAAAAGACAGGCCAGGAAAAGAGGCAGAGCCAAGTTTACCAGCTATTTTGTACCTTTCTTGACCATGTGACCAAACCCAAATACTGAGACATTCAAACTGACCAATCAACATGTGACCACATCATAAAACCCCCAAAGTCAACATACCAGGCCCTGATCTTATCAGTATCTGCCTTTGGAGTCAGCATGGACCTTTTTTGGTGAAAAAGACATGTTTTGCCTTATAAACAAATGCATAGGATAATTTAGACTCTTACAGTCCTCCCCTGGCACCATTGTGACACATAAAGAGGCAAAAAGGTGACATTAATGATGAAAATATGCTTTGTGTTGTGTGCTGCTGTCATCTTCGGACTTCCTGTCCAGGCTTGTTGCGGGAGTAAGGTTAATCAGTCTTTCAGTCCTTCAGCCCTGTGTGAGAGGTTTAGTCGAATGGTGTTGCACTGCTTATATGCAAATTGTTCATACCCCCACAAGAATAGGTGCTGAGGAATGCAGGGAACCCCTGTTTTTCTCTTGAAGTTGATCACAAGGCGTGAACCTTTTCTCCATGGATCCTGTATCTGAAAACAGCAAATGGCACAACAAACAGCAAAAGCAAACACATGGCATTTGTCATTGATCAAAGGATTGATGTGGTCAGTTTGAGTTCTTCTCAAGCAAAATGCCCTTAAATGAATGTAATTAAAAATATGGTCAAGATCAAGACAAAATAACATGAAACAAGCTCTTCACACAATATCTGGAAACATCAAAATTAAATTGCTTTACAACAAAATCAACAATAGCTGGTTAAGAGTATCAGCAAAATATTCAGTGTAACCAAATACAGTGAATTAAATTAATCAATGTTCAAAGACAATATCAATTGCATTCAAATAGATTAAATACAAAGTAAACACAAATAACATTTGTTGTAGAGATATTAAAAATGTTACAAAAGCAACAATATTTCAGCATTTTGGATTTAGAATCCCAATTTACACTTTGATATAACTTGTTGAAACAAATAATAAGTAACTGGTTAAATAATCAAAAGAAACCAAAATAACCAAAACAAGATGAAAAATCCATAATTATGATAAAGTCGGATTAAAAAGACTTAAATAACATTCATTCATTCATTCATTTTCTTGTCGGCTTTGTCCCTTGCGGGGTCGCCACAGCGGAATGAACCGCCAACTTATCCAGCACGATTTTACGCAGCGGATGCCCTTCCAGCCGCAACCCATCTCTGGGAACTTCCACACACACATTCACACTCATACACTATGGACAATTTAGCTTACCCAATTCACCTGTACTGCATGTCTTTGGACTGTGGGGGAAACCGGAGCACCCGGAGGAAACCCACGCGAACCCAGGGAGAACATGCAAACTCCACACAGAAACGCCAACTGACCCAGCCCAGCCGAGGTTCGAACCTGCGACCCAGCGACGTTCTTGCTGTGAGGCAACAGCACTACCTACTGCGCCACTGCGTTGCCACTTAAATAACATGTCAAATCTATATGAAGCGGTGTCAAACAAATGTGAATTTGACTATGTGTGTGAAGATTTGTAATGTTCTCTGTGTGGCAGTGTTCCTGCTGAGGCTATGTGTTTTTGTAAACATGCTCCTAACAAAGGGTGGAAGTTTTACGACAGTGTGTAAAATTTAGTCCTGTTGTAACAGGGAGCCAGCATGGAATTTGAGTATGAGATGTGTGTGATCTGGCTCAAAATACTTCCAAATCAATGTTTTTTTAAGGAGCATGAGAAAGTGCAATGTTCAAGGCTGAATCCTGTAAGAAAGCATTTTCATTGTTACTGCAATTATTACACTGAAGCCACAAGGCAATTCTATACTCCTGTTTGTAGTTTAAACTGCAGCTATATTGAGGATAGCACAGTTTTCCACTTTTAGGAGATGAGACTCATCCTACATATAAACACAAGTACCTAAAAATTAATTAATCTTAGCATACAGTTAATTCCTTTTTGATACATGACATGCGGTCTAGAATGCATCTGTGGCTTCTAAAACCTCAAACCTGAGTGTTTTTACACCTACAGTAAGAAAATCATGTTTTAAGGAATTACTCAGTCTATGTGTATAGTATCACAAAATACTGTTGTGTTCTATGGCAATGAAAATGTGTATAACACCAATATAACAAATTTGGAAATGCAAACAGGATCAGCAATTATTAACGTTTATTGCTATTAGGCTGTTAAGCCACCAGCAAAGGAAGTTAACAGTTGCAGGCCTTGTATTAACAATGCAGTTAGTTCACTAAGAGTGTTATTAGCAGATGAGTTTTTGTTACGTGAAGACCACTGATTTTTGCTCTTAAGTAATTTCTGTTTTCTCAGAAAATATGGTGGAGGTCTTCCCTGTCCTGATGTCCAACATTGTTCCTCTCTGTGACCAAACTTTCTACAGGTCATGCAAAGCCTGTTTTGTTTGTCTGAGGGTTGATTGCTGTGATCATCTGAGGTTTGAGGGTTTTTAAGACTCTCTAATGCTTCTACACCATGCGTCTTTGCTGCGCTATGGTGTGGCATCACCTTAAGTACTGAAACAGGCAAACTCTTTTGAGCTACAGCTTCTGAACAAATCATTTCAGATTTATTACAAGTAACTTCGTCTGAAAAGTGAACATGCTTTTCGATCCCAGCGCTGTTAAGCATTTTGGGAGACACAAACTTCTGTGCTTTCAGCATAGCTTTTAAATCTGCAATGGTGTCTTTTTGGCTTCTGCATTTTTCAGCCAGGGCTAACTGTTCAGCTAGTAAATTATCAAGCTGTAACTGGAGATCTAGAATCTTCGCCTCTGACTTTTCTGCCTCTGATTTGTGAACAGCAAATTCTTCACATTTAGCCTTTACAAATGAAGGTATTTTCGACATAATGTTACGCAGTCTCGAGTAACACATGTAATTTAGTGCTTCAATTACATCGCCACGTTTTGATTTCTTTCCATTTTTGCCAATTACATCCCACCATGCAAACAATGTAGAGTCTGAGTCTGTTAACTCAAGTCCTTCTTTGTTAAGTTTACACAATGTAGGTTCAACTTTTTTGGTCCATAAAGCAAACAATATATCACTTTCTTTAGAAATTAACCCTTCCATCCTTGAGGAGGTAATCTGAAATTTACCAAATTGAACAATTGAAACAAATTACAGTCTTGTAATTTCTGTTTCATGCAATTTAAGCAAATGGAGGAACAATAAAAGCAGACTTACCCACTCTTGTGGTTAGAAGGCCAGTTTTAATCCATTCACCAGGTCAGCTGTGAAAAATCCAGCTAAGACCGGCTAAAGTAAATTTCAGAAAACTCACTGCAAAGGATCCCGGGTTTCGGCACCATCTGTAGAATGGTATTTGGACCACAGCGGTTCGAACTGTAGTTCTGCCGAGCGACTAAAAAGTTATCAGCATGATGGTAAAAACTGTACATTTCTAGTCAAACCATTCTTCTGCAATCTTATACCAAAAACGGAAATAAGGGCAGTATTAATAGCTATAAATGTGGGAGAGCGTTGATATTATGTGATTGTATTGAATTGCAATATGGAGCAATTAAGTGTTGAGGTTAAATCAAAAGTAATTCACAAATACTTGAAAATGAAATGATTTAATGACAATAATTCTCTATGGTTACAACTGAATTAATTACAAATAACTGTATAAAATGATAAACCATGAAATGATAAAAACATATGATATAAATTGTACCCAGCTTACTGTAAATTTAAAGTTACCAGAGGGAGAGGGAGAGACAGGGGGAGGGAGAGAGAGAGGGAGAGAGCCAGAGAAAATGACCTCCAGAGAAGGAGAGGAGCAGAACAGGAGAGAAGCAGATCAGGAAAAGACAGGCCAGGAAAAGAGGCAGAGCCAAGTTTACCAGCTATTTTGTACCTTTCTTGACCATGTGACCAAACCCAAATACTGAGACATTCAAACTGACCAATCAACATGTGACCACATCATAAAACCCCCAAAGTCAACATACCAGGCCCTGATCTTATCAGTATCTGCCTTTGGAGTCAGCATGGACCTTTTTTGGTGAAAAAGACATGTTTTGCCTTATAAACAAATGCATAGGATAATTTAGACTCTTACAAAGACCAGACTAAAATTATGGCAGGCCATTTCTGCCACATAAGGCGAAAACCGCTTGATAGAGGATGTACATGGTGTAGATGTCTATTTGATGTGTGCTTTTACATCTGGATGTATTATTTAACGTATTTGAAAGGAACATTAGAAAATGTATTTAAGATTTTTTTTTATAATTTAGAATGTTTAAAAAACTGACCTTATTAAGAAGTTTGCAATCTTTGTATACGGCATATGTTGTATACAACAATCATGTTATATCTGGGTTGATAATTGTCATAATTTGCCGTTTTTTTCTGTAATGACAATTATTTTGTTACAATTTTACAAAATTTTGACTTGCTGTGTCCCTGATAAGAATAGTAATAATATATAAAATATATGGAAACCGAGTTTAATGTTATAATGGTATTTACTAATTATATTTGATGTAATGGTTAGTGTCTACTGGTAATCAGTTGTATTCCATTGGTGTCATGTTAATGGATGCCCCAAAGCACACAAGAATTTGCTAGAATTTTCAGTAGAATTTTTTGGTCAGTTTTGCTTTTTTTTTTTTTAATTATGTTGGTTCTTTGTCATTTCTTTATCACTGTTGTCTAATCAAAAGCTAATCAACTGATGTTTTTTATGTAGTATAGTGAAAATATAAATAAAAAAGAATATACAGTGGTTTATTCAGTATTTAGATGAGTGTTTCCAAAGTCTCTTCAGTCATTTTTATCTTCAGTCTATTTTGAGAATCTTTGAAAAAGACATTCTTGCGATCTCACAGTAAGTTATTTTGTGTTTGTTTTAATCAACTACTTATTCGTGTTCGCATAATTTTTTCTCTTTAATCTTAACCTGTCAAAGTACATTAGTATATGTTTACAGCCTACTGAGGCTTTTGTTCACCAGATGTTTTTGGTGGACTTTTAGCTAAATATTTACAACAAAGATTCATTCTATTTTATACAGTCATTGAGATTCATTACATAATGAAACACCTCTTAGTTGAGGATTATTTGTGTTAAAATGTCAGACTTGTCGTAAATGTACAACAGTAATTTTGACCAACAGATGGCAATGTTGCCAATCTTTCAACACTAATGCTGAGTTCAGACTGCATGATTTTACCCCCGATTTGGACTCGGCGACAGGAAAATCACAGGCAAATCGGTGCTCGCGTGCACACGAGTGACAACCACACAACTATCAAAGACGCAATCTGAGAGAATCGCCGATGAGTCGTCGATGCTATTTGGCATGCTAAATATCTGGAGCTGTCGGCGATTCAAATCATGCCGTGTGAAATGAGTTTTGACTGAAAATAACATCAGCGATCAGCTACAGCCAATGAGAGGGCAGCATCCACTAGCGTGGGTAGCTGCAGGCCAGCTGGAGCTTGCGGGAGAAGTTAAAAGCGCCAATTTTCCGTTTATTTGGACCCAGGAAATGGAGGAAAAACCAGCAGAAATTTGGCAGGAGCACACATTTCTGTTTGACGTGTCATGTGAGCGATACCACAATCGGGTCGAAAAAGAAAAAAGGTTGAGGAGAAATTGCTAATTCCCTTCAAACCCAGGTGAGCAAATATGTACATTTTCTAGCCCATTAAATGCTTCTTTCTCGTTATGTAGTTAATAACAAAAGATATACTACGTGTTGGTTGTGAGACGTGGTTTGGACAAAGTTGTCAGCGATTGTTCCTAATATTGTAAAGTCATGCAGTGTGAAATCCCTGTCGCTGATCCATCTTGCAGTGTAAACAAAGCAGCGACAAAACGTCATGCAGTGTGAAAACATCTGTGACAGACTACTTTGAAAATCATGCAGTCTGTTGCTGCAACATGGGGAAACCAAGTACACGTTCAGATAAAAAAGGAACACAATCTACTATATTTGTACATAAAATGCCCTTAACAATACATGTTAGTAATAAGTAAAGTGTGCATATTAGTACTTAAATACTACAAAAGTGTGCCTTCAAAGCATCAGTGTGGCCCACTAGTAGGTTCACGTTTTGAAAAGGTACCACATGGGTACCACCAGAGTGACAGCTTTGTACATTTAGTTTTGAGTGTAGTGATTTCTCCTACATAATAAATGCACTATAATAATAATAATAATAATTCCTTACATTTTATATAGCGCTTTTCTGGGCACTCAAAGCGCTTTACACATAGGGGGGGAATCTCCTCATCCACCACCAGTGTGCAGCATCCACCTGGATGACGCGACAGCAGCCATTTTGCGCCAGACCGCACACCACACACCAGCTGGTTGGTGGAGAGGAGACAGAGTGATGAATCCAATTATGATATGGGGAGGGTTAGGAGGCCATGATGGACAGAGGCCAGTGGGCAGATTTGGCCAGGATGCCAGGGTTATAACTTATACCCCTACTCGTTATCGAAGGACATCCTGGGATTTTTAATGACCACAGAGAGTCGGGACCTCGGTTTAACGTCTCATCCGAAAGACGGCGCTCACTGAGCAGTATAGAGTCCCCGTCACTATACTGGGGCATTAGGACCCACACAGACCGCAGGTTGGGCGCCCCCTGCTGGCCTCACTAACACCACTTCCGGCAGCAACCTAGCTTTCCCATGTGGTCTCCCATCCAGGTACTGACCGGGCACAGCCCTGCTTAGCTTCAGTGGGCAACCATGTGAGAGTTGCAGAGAGCTAGCTGCCGGCACTAATGCACAAAAGTTTACATCTGACATCTACACTACTCCAGAGTTTTGTCCCTATAAAATGGGGACATTCGGAAATGCCGAAGACCCTGTTTTTGAGAGATATATCCAGCTGCAGGCCCGCAGCCAGAACCACACACGTTTCAGGCACACACAATCTAGCACACACAATCTAGGCAAACCACATATGGTAACTAACTAACTCCTTAGGAGCATTGTCGCCACCCACTGTATTTCACAAATATTGCGATCGAGACCGTCCGTGCTTCAGTTTATGGTTTCCCATTTCAGTCATTATTTCATTATTATACCGTAACGATCACTTTAACATCTCTGCAGTTTCTGAACTCAAATTATGTAAATAAAAATAATTGGTTAAACACTTAAGACTTTATTCACATATCCACATACTCAAAGAAAACATAACAGACTATCTAATTGTAGGATTAAGTGTATAATTCAGGATCTTAATGTTGTCATACTTGGTTAAAATCGTTTTGTTGTAAAATATAAAAAACAAGTAATAATGTGTCACATTAAAATGAATTATTATAGATAATAATTAAAAATTAATATAGTTATAAACTGATTTAAACTACTATTTTTACTAAACTGTAGCAACTGTTGTTATATATATATATATATATATATATATATATATATATATATATATATATATATATATATATATATATATATATATATATATATTATATATATATATATATATATATTCATTCATTCATTCATTCATTCATTCATTCATTTTCTTTTCGGCTAAGTCCCTTAATTAATCTGGGGTCGCCACAGCGGAATGAACCGCCAACTTATCCAGCATATGTTTTACACAGCGGATGTCCTTCCAGCTGCAACCCATCACTGGGAAACACACACACACACACACATGTATATTATTATTATACAGTTATTTTTTGTATTGTTAAATTTGTTGCAACTATAATTACCACAAATTACCAGTACTTTATGATTTAAAAACAATATATTACTTACTATAAATTAGATATTAGTATAATATATTAAATAGTATTTAATGTGGGAAATCATTAATAAAAAAGTTATTAGAAAATTAAGCAAATAAATACTATTAAATCGCTTGAGTAAAATATAGAGTTCACATTTATTAAATGTAAAAAGATTTGTAATACATATAAAGATGCATTATTGCCTATACATATTAACTTGCTATTATTTCCTTCATTATAAATGAATCCATTACAGGCTATACATTAAAACTGTCCAATTTAGATCGTTCAGCAAGGCCAGCAATCGAGTATCTGCTAATCTGACTCTGTCAGATAAATAATGACTGATCATCATCTTTGATGACTGATAGAAAACTGTTCAGTCTATTATATTGAATGGCTATCGAAAACAACGCTCCCCATTCGCCCGCCTCGATCGCATTAGCCTATTTGTGAAACAGTAAACACTATTGATTATTGTGTACAATATTTATCAACAGTATATATAAAAATATATTAATGACGATGTCCGAGGAGTGCATTAACAACATTAACATCCAGCGTTACCATATATGCTTTGCCTAGATCGTGTGTGCTGGATTGTGTGTGCCTGAAACGTGTGTGGTTCTGCGGTTCTGCAGCTGGATATTATTGTGGGTTTTAGATTGTCAAACTTGTCGTCTAATGTACAAGTTGTTTTGACCAACAGATGGCACTGTTTCACTTCACATGAGATTGAAACGTACATTCCTCTCGAGACGTTACTGAGTACGAATGATTGTAACTGCAAACATATAAATATAAGGTCTGTTACGTTTTTACGTCCTAGTTTTGAATCTGACATGACAAAATGAACTGTATTTCGATTATTGGTGTAAATGGACATGAACGAGCCTCCACTGAATCTGAGGCAGTGGATGTTAGTCATAATGTGTGGCTGTTATTGTGAAGATCTCCAGCGAGGCCTGCAGGTTTGTGGCTCCTGTCAACACTCTGATGTTTCTCATGAGTGTTCAGCGCATCCAGCCAAAGGAGCTGCAGTCATCAGACCATATGAATCATGTCAAGTTACATGATGGGAATCAAGCTCCTGCTGAGTATTAATTCCTTTCAAAGCAGAACGAGGTTGACTGTCAGCCATGAGTGAAAATAAAGGGAAATACAGCTAAACAAGTAGCTTAGTTTTTCATTATCTGTAGCATTTGGACAGAACAAATGCTGTGTTTTTAATGTAGATGCAACGATGGCAGTAAATGTGTGCTTTTTGAAAGTATATCAAAAAATGCAATGACAAATCATCACCAAGGACCAAGGTTTCAGCAAAAAAAAAATCTTATTTAATGTTCTACTGCAAAATAAAGTCACCTATATATCTTGGCTGGCTTGTGGGTGAGGATCCTTTTAAAGCTATTGCTTACTTCACTGCCATAACTGTTAAGTCTTGAGCTCAAGATCAAACAATTTTAAAACTGAATACTTTATTATTCCTTCCTTTTCTACATATACAACGAATGGCTATAATGTTGATCTTATTTTCATATCATTAAAGGGAAGACATTGGGATTATTTACACTTTTTTTTTTCCTGAAAGCAAAAGACACATTCACACGAGTCCAACCCATGAACAAAATTTTTTAACTTTAATATTTTCTCACTCTTCAGGACTACTGTTTATTACCACGATCCACAAAGGAAAAGACAAATATATATTATATCAAATATCATGCTGAGCGTCTTGTACCAGTAGTGGACACCCTGTCATTTTATATTCAAGTGCCTACCAGGAACCCAAGGCTAAATAAATTAGAGGTCTGTAGTACTGCCCTGCAGTCACAAGTCAGATTTTCTTTTTTTTTTTTTTTTTTTGAAGATGCGGCCAATTTATATCATACACAAATTAAAACTGAGCATAATGTATACCATAATTACTCTATTAAGCTTGTTCTAATCTTGCACATGCAGTCATCTACCAAAATATGCCATAATAATAAACAAAAACTCCAAATTAACATTTAAAGTTCTTTAAGTGCCTTAAAAATAAATTAATTTTGCATGTGGAATAATCATGCATTGATTGACGCTTTCAGTGCTTCTTTTTATATTAGTTTTTTCAGTCGTTAACAAGCGTTTGTCCAACCAGTCACATTTTCAAAACTCTAAACACAATTAGCACAGCATCGGTCTTTTGTGGCCATACTATTCACACTTTTCATGTCGTTTTCACCCAATATGCAGTCAGTGAACACTTTTCCACAATGCTTACATTTAAACAGACAAGCTATACCTCCCGACAAAATGATGGATTGTTTTTGTTGTACGAACAACACAACATCCCGCAGTATAGCAAAAACAATATCCCAAAGCTTGGATACAGTATAAAAACCTCTGCTTCTGCAATGATATCAGTTCAAAAACAATATTGAAAATATAAATAAAAATAATTCATTTACATTTACACTTATACAGTGAAAAGACTTTGAGCAGTGATGTTGATGAAAACATGTGGCCTAACCCTGAAGATCGCAGAGATTAGAAACAGTCATTTTGTGCTTTTTTTTAGACCCCCCCCCCCCCCCCCCCCTTTTTATCTGGGCTTTTTGCTGTTGTTTTGTTTTGTTTAGAATGCTCTTGTGTGTTTCATGGATATTTAGTTCACTGTAAGCAATACTGTAAAACCTTTTCTGTTCTATCATACCATATTTCTACTTTACCTCCTGTAGTAAACAGAAAAGGAAAACTAAATTTGATTGCTTTTTACTGGAATGCTTTTGAGTGTGAACATTACTGTACATGTGGATATACAGTTCTCGACCAAGAAATTTAGTGTCAAAATAGTGGATTGCGTGATTGCATGCAAATACATGTAAAACTAAAACATAAAAGTCTCTGCAGTTTTCTAATGTCAACAACAGCCTGTATTTTGAAACCTGGTGTACTTTGATTGACTGCATGTACCTTGTGAAGTGAAGACGTGGTGTTATTCTTTGACAGAAAAATTTCATTTTGAGTCAGATTTCTAGCGTTTTGGTCAAATTAGTGTGTGCAGAGAAAGATGTGCTCTATTTTGAAATGAGGAGTTAGTATATATTTAACAAAATGTTGTTTTGAAAAGAAAATTATCCATTTGGCCAATTGTATTTTGTAATGTGGGTTTATATATAGCGCATTTATTATGTATGGCCATACACTCAAAGCGCTTCACAATCATGAGGAAGGTCTCTCCACACCACCACCAGTGTGCAGCATCCGCTTGGATGATGCGACGGCAGCCACCGGACAACGTCGCCAGTGCGCTCACCACACACCAGCTATTGGTGGAGTGGAGAGACAGTGATAGAGCCAATTCGGTGGATGGGGATGATTGAGAGGCCTACGGGCCTATTGAGGGAATTTTGCCAGGACACAATTTTGCAGTTTTGTAGTTGTAAGAGTTTAGAAAAGGTATGTGAAGTACGGATAAGCGCTTGTTAGCAATTTAAAAAAACTGTAAGAACATAAACACTAAAACAGTCAAAACTTGGGTTTTTGCAGTGATGTCATGGAAGATTTTTGGGGGGTTTTCCCTAGTGTGAAGAACATTGTAAAAGCCAACAGAATATTTTGTAGATAAGTTCCTTGCTTTTAAAAAAAAGGATCATTGGCATATACTGTATACAACCATTAGCATCAATAGAACTTTATCATTCCAAAAAAAGTAAAACTATAATAATTTAATGGTGCAAAACAAGTTCTTGACATTGTTCAAATGCTCTTCACACTAAAAGAAAAAAATATATCATTTTAAAAACTGTTAACCAAAATTAACTGTGAAGCAAAATGGCTCTTCAATGGCATTACTGTGAAAAATGCCTTTTTTAAAATGAGATTTTTAAAGGGATAGTTCAACCAAAAATCAATATTCTACCATCATTTAATCATCCTCCAGTTGTTCCAAACCAGTTTGAGTTTTTTGGATAATACATTTATTTTGTATAGAGTCTTTAAAAGTTGCTTTTCAAAGAGCTTTACAAAAAAGCAACAAAACAACAACAAAAAAACTATTTTTTCCAATATTCCAATAAAAACAATTCATAAACGTTTAGAAACACTTGAGTGCGAGTAAATGGTGAAAAAAATGTAAATTTTGCAGTGAAATATCCCTTTAAGAGTGCAAAGGTTCTTCATGGAACTACAGATTCCAATAAAGAAGCTTTATTTTTAATAGCGTACCTCACATTTCACTCCCTCGTTGATCTGAACCTGTGGGAAACCAGTAGCTTTGGTAAATGTAAAAAATTTGAATTAAAGGCTGAGATTTTAGGATGGCAGTGAAGGCCCTCCATTGTTCTCAATGACTGTTCCCAGGGCAGGGTGGGGGTCGTGAAGGTGGGGGTCTGCGGGGGCCTGGGGGAGCCCGGGTTGGTGGAGGTCCTGGGGGTGAGCGGTTAATGGAGGGTCCGCGGGATGGTGGTCTTTTGGGCGGAGGTCGCATGAGTGGCTGATGGTCTGGAGGGGGTGGCGGAGGTGGAAGGTGGCTGTGTGCTGGTGACCTTGGCTCCTCTGCTTTCACCCGGGTAAAGTTGATGCATCTCCCCTGTGGAAAACAGAACAGATGGTGGGATCATCGTCAGTTCAATGCTGAAACTATATTAGATATTTGGAATATTGCATGAGTAAGTGGTGCCAATCTTTCAATAATAAAAACTGAAGTTGCTGCAACGGGGGAAACTAACGTACACTCTCAGATAAAAAAGGAACACAATCTACTGTACCTACAATGCCCCTTAACAATACATGTTAGTAATAAATAAGTAAATTGTGCATATTAGTACTTAAATACTACAAAAGTTTTCCTTTGAAGCATCAGTGTGGACCCACTAGGGACAAGGCAAGTTTATTTATAAAGCACATTTTTATACACAGTGGCAATTCAAAGAGCTTTACATAAACAGGAATAAAACAGACAAGTAAAT